>RXPK01000194.1:177848-714570 GCA_004143645.1 Protaetia brevitarsis | reverse complement strand
TATAAGCGAACAAATTTCCTTTTGATAGCAATATCCTGAACTGGTAAAAGATGGCGACAAAATTTTGTTGTCGACCTGCAGTAAACATGTAAGTGTCTAATTTTACTAAAAGCTTTACAATTGTTTTCAAATTCTTTAACTTTTGATATAAGATACAATTGTTGTTGTAGGTCGGCTTCTGAGGAGAAAATACCTTGATTGATCATAACGCTAACAACTACATTAAGATATTGGAGAATGTGAAAACTAAAAGCGATCCGCATATGTGCAGCAAATCTATACCTCAAGTGTGTAGCATCAACTTTACGAACCCAGGAACAAGAAAGAATACTAATACGGATCTGTGTACGGGCATTAATTTCGTCTAAAACAATACATTACCTAAGATTAAACAATGTTAATTTGAAATCATTTCTGCACAAAATATTGCAAACAGTATGTACCTGACGAAAGTACCCTTTAACGAAGAAAATATGTCAATCTTGTTACAGCAAACAATAGGCAGAATTCAACAATTGGTAGGGAATAATTTTATTAAGTGTGGCCGTTATATTGCCCATTTGTTAAATACGCATTCTTCATGAAGATAATTAGGTAAATCATATTTAATTTTATTGTAAAGAAACTTGAAAAAACAAATTAATGTTGACATGTGCCATTTTTCAAGAAGGTTTTATCATTAATTTCCTTTTTACTGGAAGTAGATAACTTGATGAAAAAAATTATGTAATGCTGCCGAACGCTGCACCATCATGATAAAGACCGCGCAAAATTTAAAAAATTTATAAGTAAATTATCTAACACTTGGTTTAGCTCATGGGTTGCATCGTGACGGACATAGAAATCAATTCCCTTTGACTAATGATTTAATTAGCAATGAAAAAAAGTATTTTTAAAAAGCACCTTACGGAACCAATTTACAGGAGCGACTTCCGGTGTTAAGTGCCTCCTGAACGATTTTACGAGATGGGGTAAATGGTAGAGGCTGCAATTTTTTTTCGCCGATAATTGTTGAAGGATAAAAATGTAATCTCTGAAACATGTGACTGCATTGCTCGAGAAACTGTAAAAAGGATATAACATAAACAATTGCTAAAAACCTTTTGTATATTAGTAAATTTAGCTTGTTTCAAGTTCCATCGAACTAAACTGCAAGGATGTCGCTTCGAATCAGTCGAAAGAGAGAACGAATTTGATATGCTATGTAAGAAGGTAGGGTACAAAAGGTAATTCTATATACGATAAATTTAAAAAAGTGATAAATAAAAAGCGGGTATTTGAATTGAAGAAAGTTAAGAAAATTTTGGAAGTGAAAAGTAACGATTTCGACTTTAAATTTTAGTTTAGAATGTATGCAAAGTGAAAATGCACACTTACATCTGCGGATGTTGAAAGAGTTTTCTATTCGAAAATATGTATTTCTGATGAAGACAAACTTTTCTTTTCACAATTATGAAAACATTAATGTATACAAATCTGTGTTTAGAAATATGTTGTGAAAAATTTTGTGGCAATAAGTTATGTTTAAATTTCTGTCTCTTTTTATTTTTGTAAATTCTGCATATATCGCAATTTTTTTAGGATATATGCCCGGTTTATCTTTCTCAAAAACCGATGCCATATATTCCAATTTTTTCTTTGCATATAATCCGGTCTTACTTATCATATTGTAATAATGCAGAAAAAAATTGTCTCCCGGCATCGGCGTTGACAGAAATTCTTAATTTTGTTCTGGTAATGGTTATTATGGGGCTGCTCAAAAGTTACGACGCACTTGCGAACTTTGCTAAATTGCTGCTACGTTCGGTTAATTATCAAGAATAGAGTTTTTTTACGCTGATATACAACCATGTATCAAAAAACCAATTGAAAATGCGTTTCGAGATATAATAGTATAATTTTTTAAATGGATCACCCTGTATATTTGTCAACACCAATCGATAGATAAACTCGTTTTTGCATCATCAATTACTGGTAAAATAGTATAGATATATAACTAATATAAATCGAAAAACAAAAAGAGCTACGACTAAATGTAATGATGGATTCGATATAACAGCCAAACTTTATGTTTGGCAAGTAGAAATCGAGCAAACTTAGTTGCTTAGTTTTAAGACAACGAATTAATTGTAACAGTTCTGCCGAAGACTTGTTGTATAGTTTTAAAAAGGCTTATGGTTCTAAGTGCTGATTATTTTGTTTATCTCCAAATTGTTATACCGTGTTCACTCTCTTTGTTGCTTTTTGGTCGTTATTTACTTACTTATAATTCAAGTTGGGGAAATTGATATACTTGAGGCATATTTTGTATGTACACTGCGAACAAGAATTAATAATTATAATAAAAATATTAATTATCGTAAGTAAAAGTTCAGCTGAATGGGGAAAAAGACACAAATTACTCTAGCACGTAGTAAAAAAATGACCCTAAGTCTGATACTACATGAAAGCAATCTAAGCTGACCTATACGGTCTGGTTTCATACGGTACACTTAGAAAGTTACTGATGATGAATGTGAACTGAAAGTAGTGTAAGCCAAGAGAATATTGCAAGTTGCGGTAAGTAAAAAGATTTGCCCCATGTCAAGTAGTAAGTATCTGCTAATGAGTAAACTATTCTATAATAGGTTAAATCACAACTCTCCATAATTAATACACAAGCTATTTGGATTAGCTTGTGATAAGCAAAAAGTATCATTAATGCACGTTTCACTAATACCTGAATATAAAAAAGGTAATGGTTTGCTAACTCGTACAAATATGCATATACTACTTTATATTGTTGTACATGATGGTTAGTGGCACGAAACGAGGACGTTTAGGTAAATATTATTAAATAGCTTACTGTGTATCTCTGTGTGAATAACTATGATAAAGTACAAAAAAAAAAGCCCACAAATCTTCGATATTTATGCAACGCAACTAAAACTACTAAGTACCGAGCAATGCGTAATTAAAATTGTTTGCAAATAATTGTTAATTAACTAATTTCAGTGTGCTTGAGCTTCGATTGCGTTAATAATCGGAAGATTTTGTGAACCTTAAAATTTGCCATTTAATTGCTAAAAGATGGTACATAAATACTTATTATTTAAGAAAAGCAGTATTATTGTAATAGTTTTACTTTGTATAGGACAAAAAGTGAACTACCCTGGATGATAATGGAATGTATTAAAGGTTACACAAAATATCAACAAAAGAACAAGTAAATAACTGAATAACACTGAACAGAAAACGTTTCAAAAAAGCTTTAGATTGTTAACGAATCAATACCAAAAATGATTGAATTGAATCCTTATACAACTTGCCGATGACTCTAAAATGTTTAATACATTCTAATATATTGTTTACTGATTATGAAAGGTGCATATCAAAAGTGATCTACGTATGTTACCTCTGTAAAATTCATTTAGTAGTGGGAGTTTGAAAAGCCCAAGATGAAAGCAGTTCTTCTATTTCTTAAACTTCTAACACCAGGTATTATCAGTATTAATAAGCACAGGAGATTTATCCGTCTATCGCGTGTACGTGATTAACACTAGTTATGACGGTTAAATGGCAAAACACGGTAGACTACTCAAGGTTACCCCGAAAACACACAAGGTGCAGCAAAACCCAAATAATCATACTCGGTGGCAAGTTGCTACTGATTTATGAAAATACAATGAGTTTAATAGCAATTAGTATTATTGTTCTTGTACTAAGTATATGCTGGGTAGTTAGATACACAGTAATTCACAAAGTAATAACGTTACTTACCACAATATCAACGGTTTGATTACGATAATATACACAGAATTTGTCAGGTAGCGCCTGTATAATAGCCATTAAATAAGAGCACTATTACCGTAAGAACTTGCATGCACCGTCTCCGCATTTAAGAGCTCTGCATACCACCGAAAGTCAACGTTGAATTGCATTTAAGGCATCGGCAATAATCGAGTTCAACTTCTTTTTTAGATGAATGTCACGTAATACAATATAATTCCTCACTTATAGTAACAAACCAGGACGTATTTTTAATTAATATCATGCTTGTGACATACATTTCCACCTAAAATGTTGTCCAATAGCAAAATAAGTAGTTTAAAGTTTGTTTAATCTTTCTTTTGTACATACATATGTTTTTTTTATGTTAATGTTAAGTTGAGCTCAAGTACTCGTTATTAACTTTTTGTACACTACACTGAATTGTCATTTGTTGTCCTTAATTGGAGCACTGTTGGGCAATATATCAGCGGTCCCTCGAAGACTCGAACCTAACTCTCTGTAATCTTTTTTTAATGGGGTTATCTTCAAAGTCAAAGGTACCACACCCGTCTTGCTACTCGAGAAGATCTAAACACAATATTCGACAAAATTGAAGCCATTACTGCAAATGACTGCCGCCGCGTTAAGCAAATTTAAAGATTAGTTTCAAGGGGTGTCAAGACAGAAAATAGGTATACTAAGACACGCAATTTCAAACATGAACTCACAATTTTATATTTTAAATTTTTATTGAATATTGATCAGCTGCTTTGGGATTCTGTGAAATCGCTATAAAGTCGCTATATTCCAGCCATCATCCAACCGTAATTGTGTACAGATCGGTGAAAATATATATTGGCAATATTGAGATATCACTTGTACTGCGGAAATTGCCGGATATCAAAAACCGGTTAATCGGTTTTCACTAAAAATTAGTTTTTAAAATCGGTTTTGAAATGGATTTTTAGAATGAGTGTCCATTTGAACAAGTTTTTGCCATTGCAACATATAGCGATATCCACTAATAATTTTGAAGGGTGCATCGGGAAATACGATCAAGTTCATAGTCAAACACATTAAAGATAATAATGAATTTTAAGTGTTGCGAATTTAAAGTCTGTCCAAAAACAAAACTACAGTTAGGAGCACTTTGATTCTAACGGGACACGACGTTTTTGAAGACGATGTTTGAACCGCGCATTATTATAAGTACTCAGAATTGTCCTACATAAATGGCACCTCTTATTAATTTTCACAGAAAAATATGGAACTTTGATCGTTATTCCCGTGCACCCTTCATTTATATATCTGTTATGCAATTTTCAAAGGTTTAACTGTAATGCCGTAAATTATTTAATAAACATTTCGCCGTTTTCAGAAATAATAATTATTAACGTCTGCATTCTTTAAAATAAAAATATTAGTTTTAAATACAAAAATATGTTAAGTACGCATAAAAGCCTACTCAACTCTTAATGCACGCCCTTAAAATAAAAGTTATTCAATGATTAATATCTGACATGGGAGTGTCAATTGAACCAATTTACAACTTTACCTCTTAAAATTACGTAACAAAGTGTTATTAATAATTAAAATGTTCGCAATGGGAAAAAATGTTACCGTTTCAAAACAGATTTAGAAACCCGTTTTGAAAACCAATTAAGCTCTAAAAAACCTTATTCCTACTTGTTAAGATTTTGCACGAATAAACAGTAAATAATCACAAAATGAGAAATTATAAAAAAAAAACACAATTACATCAACCTTACCGTAATTTAATTAGAACACAATTTATTTTTACTTTATTTACCTTGTAAAAATTGCATGGGCCGGCAATAGGAAAGAATCGCCCCCCAAAATTCCTGAAAATGAATTCCTGACACACGTAGGCTGCGGGGAACGAGGCATTGCACTCGACAGCTTTGGTGCCATGTAGAATGTTTCACGAAAATTACGTGTCGACAATGCACTGCTCCGAAACAATAAATTACCATTACAATTGGAATTAATAAGCTGCTTGTCATCTTTTTAATCACAGGTAAATTGTAACCAAACTGAGTGAATAGCTGACCGACTCCGTCTAGGGCTGCGAACTGATTGTGAAGTGAAGGAAATGAGTAACCCGGTAAAGGTAGTTAACGGTGGTGGTATGTTACAAACTCATAATACAATTATCTGAAACTAATACTAAACTTGTGAACGCGTACCAAAGACCATGTGTAAAAAATTGCAAGTGTGCAAGCGTAACAATTGTCTTTTCCATTTTTGTAATATATACACTTCACCCGGAGTTCTGACGCTGTCCTTATTTAGTGTCTTTAACCAAGCGTCAATCGATTTTGTCCCCCGTATGAATCATATCTCGATATTTCGGGAGTCAAATTAAAAACCGTATACAACAGGATATCTTAAGCGCCGGTTTTTCAGTATTGGTTTAAAATTTCGATGTTGAGTTTACGTTCGAAATTTTACGTTCAAACCGTATTATACTACTGGTCAACAGTATTATTGGAACCGTGAACCGAACAAAAAAAAAATGTTTCATTTTGAAGCGGAGTTATGTACGAAGCTTAAACTTTAATATCTCCCTCAAATTGAATATAACCATAACATGTAAAATTAAAATAATTGTTTTGACATTTGATTGTCACTCTGATATAACGAATTTACTGGAATTTTCTTCTGATGACGAAAGGACGTTAATTAGTTGAACATTTTGGGCGTGCTTAGAAGACCAAGAATTAATCGTGGCGTCCTACTAATTTTGAAATTCGGGATGAACACGATTTCTTCGTGAGATACTTTTATAGAAAGATACCGTAATGCGAAATGCTTAACCGTAATTACTAGTGGGTATAGGCAAATCCTACAATTTGTAAGTATGTTACACATACATCTGAATTCGGAAGATCTCATTAATTGTATTTTATAGAAACAACACACTTAAGACCAGAGGAAATGTTATTACCGATATCAACTCCTAGCAAAATCATTAAAGAATATCCCACGTTATTGCATATTTAAGAAATATCACATTGACTTCCCTTGGACTAAATGATGAAATCCAAGAAGTAATTGAAGGCTAATATGAGATTGCTTCTTCTCTTAGAGTGATTGGTATAATCGACTAGGCATGTTAAAATCATATCAGGTTTAGTACTAAATTTTTATACTAACGTTAACGACATATTTTTGCAGGGGGTGATAAAGCCTGAGGTATACAAAATTTTCAAACAGTATGTGATCATAAGTTTGAAAACTCGCAATATTGTTTGTCGGTGGCCTGGGTCAGCAAACTCGGCACAATATTTTTACAATTGCAATTTCTGTCATGAATTTCAACGAGACACTTTTAAAATGCGTTAACACCAGTTGGTAGAATATCTGTTTCTAATGTATAATAATAAACATTTAACACAGTAAAAAAGTTTACTGACGACTCCTTAATAAAAGATACAAATATAATAAATGACCTATTTTTTTTTTTTCGCAGAATCATATTATTTATGTTATAAGTGATTCAAAATTTCAATAAATCATAAAACAGAACATTCACCCAAGGGACGCTCCATTGCTGCTTGTACCATACATCGTTCAAAATCCATTTCGGACCAATTCAAGGCCTCGAAATCCAGACTTATCATGTCACGACAACAGTTCTCTTTTTTTTCAATAAATATCCCGTGTCTTTCTTCAGAACTTGAGGATTCCTTTGGATTAACAATTATTATTGGCTCGATGTGCATCTTCACTACTTTTTTTCCCGTTCATACCAATTTTTTATTAAATTATTTGTGTGCCTCCCACAGTTCTCTCAGGTGTTGGGTGTGCAATGTTGTAGTGCTTCATTCCACATATTCAATACATTTTGATCACGATAACCATCCCTACCAATATTTTTATTATAAAATCCTTTTGCTGAGGCCCAGATCAATTCTATTGCATTAAATATACAAAGAAAGCGAAAAAACAGGCAAGAAACAACTAATAATAAACCAAATACACAAACTAACGACGTTATAGGTTAGATTTGATAACTGACAAGTGCCATGATAGAAACCGGAAACAATGCACTATTTTAAATATTGTCCTTAAACAATGCAGTAATATGGCTATCTCTATCTGTCACATTCATGAAATTACTCCTCGTATCTTTTTCTGCGAGACAAACGGAAACTTTGCTTCTTTGTTTAATAGCAATACTTGAATAAAATAGTCAAATCAGAAGATTGTCTTTACTTGTATGACATATCAATGACGTTGGTTAAAACACTAAAGAGACAGATAATATTTATTAAGTTTGTTCGCGTCGCATGAACTATTTGCACTATTATGCACTTTATGAACATTTGTGTGCAAAAGTGCATAATAGTGCAAATAGTTCATGCGACGCGAACAAACTTTAGGTTAGATTTGATAACTGACAAGTGCCATGATAGAAACCGGAAACGATGCACTATTTTAAATATTGTACTTAAACAATGCAGTAATATGGCTATCTCTATCTGTCACATTCATGAAATTACTCCTCGTATCTTTTTCTGCGAGACAAACGGAAACTTTGCTTCTTTGTTTAATAGCAATACTTGAATAAAATAGTCAAATCAGAAGTTGTCTTTACTTGTATGACATATCAATGACGTTGGTTAAAACACTAAATAGACAGATAATATTTATTAAGTTTGTTCGCGTCGCATAAACTATTTGCACTATTATGCACTTTATGAACATTTGTGTGCAAAAGTGCATAATAGTGCAAATAGTTCATGCGACGCGAACAAACTTAGGTTAGATTTGATAACTGACAAGTGCCATGATAGAAACCGGAAACGATGCACTATTTTAAATATTGTACTTAAACAATGCAGTAATATGGCTATCTCTATCTGTCACATTCATGAAATTACTCCTCGTATCTTTTTCTGCGAGACAAACGGAAACTTTGCTTCTTTGTTTAATAGCAATACTTGAATAAATTAGTCAAATCAGAAGATTGTCTTTACTTGTATGACATATCAATGACGTTGGTTAAAACACTAAATAGACAGATAATATTTATTAAGTTTGTTCGCGTCGCATGAACTATTTGCACTATTATGCACTTTTGCACACAAAAGTTCATAAAGTGCATAATAGTGCAAATAGTTCATGCGACGCGAACAAACTTATTTTCTTATTGAGGTCCAAATTGACTTTGCTCTAACTTACTGATGACGTCAGAGCGCGGCAAATTTGAATATGTTGTGTACCAGGCCCAAGCTTTGAATTATTATTATTATTATTTGAATGTGAATTACAGGTGCATATCTCTGAAAAAAACCCGGCTGCCGCGCCGTGAGATTCGATCCATGCATCTCTAGTTTATGAATCGTATGCACTAGGCACGCGGCTATCGGGAGTGTTATAATTAGATGGCTAAATGCTAATCATAATACGTCACGTGAGATAGTAACGTGAATAAGAAAGTAGCGGGCAATCTGCTACAAGCGACAGTATGAAATCTCTCAAGTATTTATTTCGAGTTCCAGAATGTGCGATTTCGAAAAGCTGTAGTCGGATAAGCTAGGGAAGTCGGCCTTTACACCGATTTGGCTAATCTTTTTTTCTAAACTACCTTTGTACGTAGTAACAAATTTTGTGAAGTTAAAACTTTGTAATGTTTATAGTTTTCGACTAAATTATTGTTGAAGAAAAATAAAAAAGAAATATTTTTCGCTAACCGGTGTGTTATATTTTTTTGGGTTTGTAGTATGTTGTAGTAGTTGTCAATGGTGGTGAGGAACACCATTATATTTTCACCAAATATACTTAGTGTGCACCCAAACAACATAAAAATTTCAACTCGATACGGAAGGCATAACATAGTTAAAAAAATTTATATGTTACTTACACTATTCGATCCTTAGACTGAGAACTAACAACTTGTGACATCCCAACATTAGGGTTGGAGGGCACACAGATACTACGGGTACGATGGTGGACAGGCCATTGCTGCAACTGCCTACGGACACTATGGCACCCGACATTATTTTCACTGAAACAGTGAAAATCTCCATACCGAACAGAGACCAGGCACGTAGTGATATCACTGCTCTTGATGACTGGTTCACGGACGGATCCAAATCCAGCCAGAGCACAGGAACCGGTATTTGTGTACCGAGCCCTAATCAAAAGATATCCATAATTCAGAGGAAGCATGCGACGGTGTATTCCAGGCAGAGGTATTCGCTCTTGCAGCCTGCACAGAAATGATTGCAAAGGGGAGCTACATGAGGAGGAAAATAAGTATAATGACTGATAGCCGGGCTGCTATCAAGGCAGTCTCGAATCCTGTAACTTGGTCAAAACTAGTTGAACACCGCAAACAATCCCTCAATACACTGGCACGAGACACCGTGTAGTCTCTGATTTGGGTACCGGGACATGAGGATATAATAGCCGACGAACTAGCCAAGGAGTACTCTAAAAGACACTTCATGGGTCCAGAGCCCGTATGTGAAATTACCAAGGACTCTCCTAAAAGGAAGGTTTGCTCTGGTTAGATAAGGAAAGCACAAGGAAATGCAGGTCGATTGAAGGTCAACTCCATACTAAAGCCCTAATGGGGATGGGTATGCTAAATTCCCTGATAACCTACTCAGACGCACCAAGAAAGAAGCTAAAACCATTACTGGGCTGGTAACTGGACATTATCTTTTGAAAAGGCATCTACACAACACAGTTCGAGTTACCGAACCGTGGTGCAAAAGATGCGAACTTCAGAAGGAGACGAGTTTACATGTAATCTGCACATGTGAGGAATTGAAAGTACTCAGGCAGAAACATTTCGGGAAGGATCTATTGGAGTCCTTTCTCAGGGTTCTCAAGTTTCCACTGGGCAAGATACTGGGTTTTATGGAGAACACCAAACTGGTCAGAGCGACAGTAAGAGATAATAGGGACAGTACAATGACCACCCAGCTCAAGCGTCTGGACTATAGGTGTCCATCCTAACTTAAAAAAAAAAGGCTATATACCTTTCATAACAAAATTTGCTTCAGTATATGTGATAGAAAAAAAAATCTAAAAATAGTTTCTCAAAATTTTATTATAGCTATATTTAAATCATCGCAATAAATATTATTAATAAATAAAATATATTTGGGAAAAAATAAAATACCTACTGTAGGTGGTCACTAATTTAGATACCTTTGTTAAAATCCGTTATGCCAGTTGAAACACGATTATTAAAACAAAAAGATATTTTAGCAGTATAAATAGTGCGTTGGTTATTACAAGAGCAGACATTTTAACTATGTGGGGTACCTCTTGATATGTGTGGCATGTTAAAAGTCGAAATACTGCGTTGAAAAAGATGATTCTTTAAAACAAAGAAGTATTTTAACCCCTATTTAAAACAACCTTTTCCTTTTACATATCTTTTCATCTAAATAAAATTATTTTCGGTATAAGTAACGTATATTAACTGAAAGAAATGGTTCTTTTAAATACCGGCAAAGTAATATTTTTTGTTGTAAACGATCTCTTTTGTTCAGATTTACATACATATACATTTCACATTTTTATGTATTAAACAAAAGGTGTGAATTGATAAAATAAATAAATAAAAATTAGGGACTTCATCATTTTATCTACATTAATTTTACTCCCATTTTTTCATAAAAGGTATGCAGATGATTGTATCACGTGCATACTGTAAAAGCTTTTAATGATTATCATCCAAACTAAAATTTCGCTATTAAGATAAAAAATAATAACCAAATAAACTTTCTAGGCCTAAGGCTTATTCATTATAATAATAAAATTTTAACTAAAATATATATATCAAAAACCCACTGCACCCAATAGATATTTAAACTATAGCTCCATCCCAACATTCTTCAATCAAAAAAAGGTGTTATTGCTTCTTTAATAGATCGGGCCATTTATGAAGAAATTCTTAAATTAAACAATTACCGGGATACTACTTATACGAAAAGAAATTACAAAAAAAAAGGGTTGAATAAATTTTACAATATAGCTTAAATAAAAAATCTCAATTCTAATGAGATCGTAACCCAACCAATTATTTAACATTACCATATTTATCGCAATATCAGAAAAGATTAACAAAATTTTAATCCCATATAATATTAATGATCATCAAAATCGTAATAGCCTAATATTTACGTAATAGTTTTGTACAAAGAAACTTAAAGCCAATACTCCCAAACAAAAACAAACCACGTTGTTTATAAAATGCATATCCATATACCTAATGCATAACTACACAAACATACTTTTTTCACTAAAAACAAAAACCTACAGAACACAATCTTGACAGATATTGTTATCTTGCATTTTATGAAATACCGTCAAAAATGATAAAATTATAATAAATTAAAAGAAGTTCATTTCATAAAACAATAAATTAATTTTTTAAATAAATTAAATTTTAATTAAAATAATCACTAGCTTTAAGTAATTAATTGTTATATTCGGAATGTTAATTCAGATAAGACTCCTATCACACCAGAGAATAAATCCGTTCTCAATCTACAGAAAATCCATTTTGTAAACCTACATACTAATTGTTAAATATTTTCGCAGTTTCATCTCATTATTGAATTGAAAAAGCTAATGTGCATATTAGCGAAACGTCTAAAAGATATAAATAAACAACACAAAATACATTGTTTCAATATAATCCGCTAAAACCTCAAATTTTAAAATAAATAATTTACCATACGTATAAGAAATTATGCAACATAAGTAATAGAAATTATTAATATAGTATCAATCAAGTTTGTGTATGATATGATTCTGATCCCTGAATATATTCAAATAGAATTTGGAAAGTTTGAGAGGAATTAAATATAATTTGTAAATTTAATGAAGTTTGTTTATTAAAGTATGTACGCAATATGTTAGCTAAACACATACAAATTTTAAAAATATATTAACACATTATACATAATCTCTCATATCTATCTACATGTTTGGCTAAATTTCTTAAAAAAATTAGTGAATAAGTATGTAAAATTTACAACTAATCCATTAGATGTTTAGTCTCATGTAACCCGGTGATGTGTTAATTACATGAAACTATAGTTGCTTTTTAATACAGATTTGTGAGTAGAAGTCCATAATTTTTATTTATTTGAGATGAACTATTTGGTAAAACAAAACTATTTTTAACAAACTAACCATTTTGGCTTTTGATTTTAAGTCGAAATGTTTAAATTAAAAAAAAATGATGCATTGACCACCTACTGTAAATCAACTAGGATCACATAACAGTATCACTAACAAATGTCTTTAATTAATTAAAATTTAATAATTATCATATCTAAGTTGCCAAGTTTCATTGAGCCTTTTTCTTGGAAAATACTTGACAATTGGAATGATGCAAAAAGAATATGTAAGAACCAAATACAACTGTTAAACCATAGAGGGAAATTACTCAATTTAAGGTTACACATGCAGTAAATCATATATTAATAAAAACAGGTACACTATTTGATAAGACTAAAGATAATAATTCATAATTGGAAATTGTTTTCTTGGTAGTAGCGGATGTGTTAGTAAAAACTCTTCTTGTTTACATGGTTTAATTTGAAATTTGGAACGTTTCGGCTATATGCATATAGCCTTTTTCAACTTTTTTTTCTTCTAAATCAAATATAAAGTAACATTTACATTATTGATTTGTAATAAATGAAAATTATAATTTTCTAAATTGTATTATTTAAAATTTTTAAAGGAGCGAAAACTTCTCTTTTATTACACATCCCCTACTACCAAGAAAACAATTTCCATTATAATAGGAAACGGATAATAATAATTCATACATATAAAATTCAATATTTCTTATAATTTGTTATTCGGAACCATAAAATGAATTTTAAATTAGTATCATTAGTATGACATTATTGGAAAAAAAAAATAATACCAGTAATAATCTAAATTCATAGTTACATGAATAAATAAATATATAAATAACAAAAATAATAAAACTAAAATTATAAATATAAATATACACAATTCTTTATCTGATAATTTTCCAGCTTATTGTGGTCAAGAATAAAGTATTACAAGATCAATAAGCAGGTAATGTCAAAAATATGCACACAAGCACAACACCTCTCTTTCTCTCTTCAAAAAATAACGTTTGCAGTTCTGAGATTCTATATTATGAATTGAGCTGATTTTGTTATATGATGCGGAATTGGTTGCAGATATTACTGAATAACCTTTTTACACAAGCTGTTCAAAGTTATCGGCGCACTATTGCTAACTTTGTTAATACATATTACAGCTGCGATGTTGGTTAAATTATCAAAAATGTAGGGTTTTTTTACGCTGATTACAGGCATGTAATCAGAAAAACAATTGAAATTACGTTTACGAGATATAATAGATGTCTGTGTTTTTTTTTAATGGATCACCCTGTATATTTTGTCACACCAATCGATAGGAAACTAGGTTTTACGCACAATACTGTTATAATAGTATGACCCCAAAATGAAAAACAAAAGAGCTACGACTAATATAATAATGGATTCGATATAACAGCCAAACCTTTGTTTGGCAAAGTAGAAATCGAAGCAAACTTTGGTTGCTTAGTTTTAAGACATAACGGAATTATTTTAATTTCCTGCGATATCTAAACGACAAAGTATACAGTCGAAGATATCCACATATACACGAATTGCAAAATGCAGCAAGAGAAACAATAAGTAACATTAATCGCCGTATAATTTCTCAATCAGCAAAACAGTAATTAAACAGTATACGAAATTCATAGCAAAAAATAGAAATTTACTCCAACACTTATTATAATTTATTGTTTTTTGTCATTGCTATCATATTTTTTTTGTAAACTCTTAGGTTTTCTTTTTGTCTTTTAAAACAAACATCTAAGTTGGCAAACAACAATAGTTTTGGCTGTTATATCGAATCCATCATTATGTGAGCGGTAGCTCTTTTGTTTTTCATTTTAAGGTTATACTATTATAACAATATTGTATACAGAAACTGATTTCCTATCGATTGGTAACAAAATATACAGGAAGTGTCCATCTCGTAAACGCGATTTTCAATTGTTTTTTTCTGATTACACTATTGTAATCAGCGTAAAAAACCCTACATCTTTTATAATTCAACCAACATCGCAGCTGCAATATTAACAAAGCTAGCAAAAGTGCACCGATAACTTTGAACAGCCTGCATATAAAGCAGGTCGGACGTATAAACTATCGAACTCTTCTTACTATACCAGTTTATCAATTCGGGATATTAGTTTCGAATTCGGTCTTCGGTTGAAATGGGATCCACCAAAACGAAATTCCATGAGAATGGGAATCGCTGATTTCCTGAGAAGTGATCGATAGTTTCTATACTTACTTGTCCTGTTATATCTTTGCAAAAGAGGGGAAAAAAATAAAAGATGATTGTTTTCTGTTTGGATTCAGGATTACCACCAACATTTGCAGTCGTAAGCAATCTTAATTAACAATTATGCAAAGTCTTATTAAAATCGATTCCTGAGAAACTAGTACTGAAAAAGAATATTCAATCAACATTCAAAGTCCAATACAATTCTTGCCTTCACATTTTCCTTTAAAAAGTCTTTTCACAATAGTGTTAAGTAACCTTAATTAGGACGTACACAAAACTTCATTCAACCAATGAGTATTTAAGGAAATAACAATAGGAAAAGGCAATAATAACGCAGCCCATTTCTTGTCATGATCGTCTTTAACATCCACATCTCAAAATAAGTACTTAATGTATTGTCTAATAGCAATAAAAACATATAAAAAAGTAACAAAATATTATACAGTAGTATTATGAAAGATGCCAGAATAAGTAATCAGAAGAAGGTATAATCATCTGTTCGTTGCTTTTATATTATTCTTTTACTCAAAATTATTTAATCTTGTTGTTTTTAAATGTACATCCACAACGAGGTATGATTTGTCATTGTCAAGGTTCTTCTCTCTGTGTGAAAATAGAAGTCCATTTCTACTAACTCCACACTTTTCACTTGACAGACCTTCTTCATATTCCTGCAGCAACCAGTGAAGTCGTCACATCTGGAACAAACAGTAAGATGTATCTTTTTATATCTGTTACATTCTGTTAAATCTTAAACTATGAAATACAATAAAATATGAAGACTCATGAAGTTTTGACCATTTACGAATCGATTCTTCTTTTGTAAAAGCAAAAATACTTTTTTAGGTTAGATAGGAAGACTTAATAATATAAAGTTATTAAAAAAATGAAAAATCTCTGATTTAGGTGGCGCAGGCAAAAGTATTGAAATATAAAAAAGAAAATTATAACAACAAAATAATATTTATTTCCGTACACGTAATTGAAAGTTATTGTTATTTTTTCTTTTTGAAGGGCGGTTTTTCTTTTGGGTTGAGTTTAATGTGTCAATCTGATTGTTTGTTATATAGTAGTGTATGTATTTGGGTTCATTATATATTGTTTTAAGTTCTTTCTGTGTGGTAGATCATGTAAATAAAAAATAAAATCTCTTTCAATGATTTTAAGGAGTAATTTGTTATTATTTTAGGGTTAAAATAATTATTCATCGATTAATTTCAGGATTATTTGTATAAATGTTTCAGCCCTATTAATTATAAAAGTACCGAAATATACAAAAGCATATTGTAACAATAAAATAATATTTAATTCCGTACAAGCAGTTTAAGGTTATTACTGAGGCTCTTGATTGACCTTTACTGATTCTTCTGAGAATGAATAGCTCATAATAAGTATTTCTATCATCTTCATCGTTTATGTATTTGTTTGTTTTTTTATTCTTGCAGGTATTTTGATTAGCAAACCACCGCGATTAATACACTTATGTGAGAACATATTTTAATTTACTTTCTACAGCACTGCTGTTTATTCTACATAAGGAAATTACATTAAACAACAGTCTCTAAACTCTCGCAAGCAAATAAGTGTCAAATTAAAACAAATCATGCACGTCTCAGAACATTGATTAAGAAAATATGTATAATAAATGTGTATATCTATTTCGCAGTAAGAGCAAAAGTAAAATACGAATAGCGGTTCTGTTCAACATTAAGAAAATCATAACAACTATAAATACATAGCTTATTGTAATAACAAATTTGGATAGAATTATGTTGTTAGTAGAACCAGTGGCGGTTTTTGTATAGGAGCACATAAGCACGTGAACCCCCTAAACAAATCGTCGATTACAAACTAATAAAATCTATTACTCGATCTTAATATATTCGTGAAATATACCGCAGCGAAACGAATAAACGACGCGACGTTCCTATGTATATATGTATGTACATCGCGAGCAAGCGACCGACGACGAAGCACGTGCGCCGAGTAGGCCGGATTACGTTGATTTTATCCAATGCCTAGCCGCATAAAGGACGTAGCGGTGGTGGGGAGGGATATGGCAGATTCCATATGAACGGTGCACAAATTGAATGTGCTCCTGTGCTCGCTTTCGTTGCGTTCTCGGGTCACGTTAACAAATCGATCGACATCAACGTTCAGATATCGTGTTTTACGAATAAACTATATTATATATGTTTTGTTTATGAATGACTCACCGTTCACAGGTCGTAACTACCATAAGAACTAATACTGTTTGTTGGTGACAGTCTTATAATGAAACCAAGGGTGCGTAATTATTTTAATTTATTAAATAACATACTGCTGTAGTTTTTATTAAAAAATACAATTATCTGAATAAATTTCTTAATTTAATGTTATTTTCATTTGAAAGTTGTTTTGATATTTTAGGATAACGTGTATTTCTTTATATTTAAGTTTTAACAGAAATGTTCGTGACTATATGTAGCATTATATTATTATTTCACTATTGCTATATTTTTCCGTATTGGACGGATTTGGTTCCAGGTTTTTGGTTTGTTTTCTGGCTCTCCGCTTCGTACGTGCAAGCGAGAGAGCCGGTGTGATATAGATATCGGGGTGGCTCACATGTGTTGTTTTCATTTGCTTGAAATTTAAAAATTTTAATGTATTAATCTATTAATTTGTTGCTGATATTAAGCCAGTGCTCAATGTTTAATCACACTCGTGCAGTTTAAATGAGTAATTAATACAGGTCTGTATTAAATTTAATTTTATATTTTAGTTTTAGGTATAAGAAAATTTTCAAAGAATTGTAGATGATAAAAGTTGATATAATTAACACAATAATCATGGTTGTAACAATTTAAATACTTAGTGTTAATTTATAAATATCTTAAATTTAACTTTGTAAAAAAAAGGAAATTAGACAATATATTTGTTAAAAAAAGAACTATCTATTTTATTTAAAACACTATGAATTTAAAGAACTTAAAGAATTTCTACGACAAAAACTTAGACGCTCTGTTTTAAATAACAAAAAAAAACCATAATGATCAGTAGTGTGTATATTCTCCGTTATTCTTAATTACTAACACTCTATTATTAATAGATTTATATAAATTTAACACATAATTGTGGCAGAAATTTTTTAAACCATGGAATAATATTTTTTTTATTTACTTTATGTATCACTATAGAATGTATTTTTGAGTTTATTTCACATTTATGAACACAAAGTCTCTGCTCCGATAAGCCATTGAAAAGTGCCCCTAAAGCTATCGAGCTGAAATTAAAGTAAATGAGTACTACTGTCACACATACTGTAAATACCAAAAATTAGCTTAATCGATGCCACCCTATTTCAGATATTAGCATAAGAGTTGAACATTTGAATATTTTTTTCTCATGAATTACTTAAGCTATCACATTCAAAAAAATTATGTAAGTATGCACGGATTATGGGCATGCTATAAAAAATCGAGAACTAATTTGATTCTCTCAGTTACAAAGTTATCATTATTTTCCCCCTTTGAGGATCTTTTTTTTTTAGTTTAGTTTAAGGTGCCAACTTGGCTTCTTGTTATATTAGACAGTATACATTTCTCCAGTTTTTTCTGTGTGGTAGAACATGTAAATAATAAAACCTATTTGAATGATTTTGGTAGGAGTAATTTGTTATTGGTTATTTTAGAATAAAAATAATTATTCATCGATTAATTTCAGGATTATTTATATAAATGTTTCAGCCCTATTAGTTATAAAAGTACCGAAATATACAAAAGCATATTGTAACAATAAAATAATATTTAATTCCGTACAAGCAGTTCAAGGTTATTATTATTTTCCCTTTTTGAGGGG
The DNA here is from genome assembly GCA_004143645.1 of Protaetia brevitarsis. Classification (NCBI taxonomy): domain Eukaryota; kingdom Metazoa; phylum Arthropoda; class Insecta; order Coleoptera; family Scarabaeidae; genus Protaetia; species Protaetia brevitarsis. The sequence goes on along the minus strand of RXPK01000194.1, from coordinate 695,601 downwards.
TGATTTTTTTGAATTGGGTTTAAGGTGCCAATTTGACTTTTTATTATACATGAGTGTATAATTATATTTGGATTTATTATATATTTGATCAAGTTCTTATTTAAGTTCAAGTTATTTTAGAATAAAAGTAATTATTCATCGATCAACTACAGGATTAGTTGTATAAATATTTCAGCTCTAGTAGTTATAAAAGCACCGACATGTACAAAAGCATATTGTAACAATAAAATAATATTTAATTCCCTACACGCAGTGACCTGTTTCCAGGACGATTCGATTTTGATACAACTTTTCTCAAGTTATAAGAAGTTAACTAGTCAGTCAAAACATAGTTGGCAGGCCACGTATACTTAGATTTAGGCATACGCTTCTCGTTTTCTACAGTTTCCAGTGTCACAAAAATTTTGGAAAAAAAATATTATAATGAGTTTATGGATAGTCAAGCACAGTTTAAATTTCATAAAGATATCTTCAATAGGTACTGAAAAAAAATGTTTACGTTAAGGATTGTCACCCCCATTTTTCCCTTACAATAGGGAGTAGGGATGTGAGATTAATTGTATGGATATTTTAGATGAGGAACGATAAAAACAAGGTAATAACCCTTCATCAGATGCGAGTGCAGTTTTTAAGTTTCTATGAAACTATATTGCATATATTTTTATTTAAATACCTTTTTAATAAATAAATTAATAAATTCATACTACCCTACTAATTTATATGTTTATCCATAACCCAATTATGAATGCATTATAATTAAATTAAATCTAGAGCATACCTACTTTAGTAGGATAATAGGAAAACTGTATTGTTCCTTCATTTATATATTTGCATTTTAGGATTCCTGTATTTCTAGCGAACAGATAATTAGATAGTAAATATAACACGTGCACGTATGTATTCATAACATAGTCGGGTCGTTTCCTTTACCACCTTTAGAAGAAAAAAAAGGAAATACCGCAAATAAAGAGAACTGGGAACTTCCTACAGTTGACCCAATCAACTTTCAATATAATTTAAATAATATTAAATATCGGTAAAAGCCGTTAAATAACGTGGATGATGCAAGACATTATATTTAGATACATATCTACCTAAATAGCAATTAGTCACATCTAATTGTACCACGCGCGTATATACGGGGAGGGGAGTAGTAGGAGTAATTACCCTACCCCTTCTCGGCCCCCTCCATTGCCTGAGCCAGCGAAACCTTCTTGCAAATCAAAATTTTACATTCAAAGACAAACACTCATCCTTCTGTTTTTCTTTTTTTTTGTGTAATTACCCCTCCCTTGATGACACTATTCAAATTGCATCTAAAAAGAGTATTATATTTCTACTTAAATAAAAATATCTCCATTATATACACTTTCACTTTTTAGTTAACTTACATAGGAACGACATTAAGAAATGAACATTTAGGACGTCCTATTTTCCCATCAAAATAAATTATCTTAAAGAAATCATAAATAAAGTTTGATTGCTTTTTAAGACAAAATTATAATTTATATTTTATGTTTATAAGACTTAGTAAGATTTGATAGTACAACAAGAAGTGCGAAAGTTGGTTGTTTCAAATTTTCTTAAGATCGTATGTATATCGATTATACTTCTGTTTATATGCCCATAAACTACAAAAATCTACAACAATTTCACAAAACGTTTAAATTATTGTTCACAAATCATAAAAAAATAATGTTGGTACCACTTATTCTATTAAAAGTTGCTCATTTTGAAATATAATTGTTTTTTTTTTTATTTTCATTGGTTCAGTATTTCAATTTAGTTTGTGATTATTATGTTTATAAAAAACATATCTTTTGTTTTAGATTTATTTATAAATAAGAATACTGTATTTTAAATTTTTGATAAAGTCTCTTTTTACGTTCATTTTATTCTGTAAAGAAGGGTAAGGCAAACAAAGATCCGGAAAAAAATACTGACAAAAGTACACACATTATTAGCCCCATTGATGTAATAAAGATACTTTTGTCTAGAGTAAAAGAAACAAATATTTTCTTCTCAGGATTTAAATGAAAGCAAATAATATCTTGTACGCAAAGGCATTCACAGATGGAATATAAGATTAAAAAAAAAGTTACAGCGTTCAACAGTGTGTATCGAATTACCCTATACAACCCTTATCTTCCCCTAATACCATTTAAAAATGTAAGATCACAAAGAAAAAAAAAGGCAAATAGTTATAAAAAACACACATTTTTTTGGCATCGGCAAACTTTGGGATTCCAACAAGGTGATTCATTTAACGAAAAAAAAACAGTTTTAATTAATCTATAAACGCATTAGAACACGGCACATATATACACAAATAAATAATAAAAAAAGACAATAACGCAAGATTGCGCCTAATTATATAGGTGATTAAGAGCAAATAGCGTCAAAATTTATTTTACCATACCTGTGCAAGATTGCGTGTCTCGGCATCGCCGCCAGATCCTGATTTCCAACCAACTTTGATACGCATATGCTGCGCGGGCGGGGCACACATTTGAAATTTTTCGCTAGCTTAAATTTTCTTGAAAGCTCAAATGCTTACATTGCGCTACCAGTAAAGAACTGATACCTGCCACAATTAGAATTGAGACGACCGTTGCCATGATTTTAATCGCAGATGTATTTATTATCTTGTACAGACACAAACCGTGATCTAACTCAGAAACTAAATAAATGGTGCGCTCTGACTGCTACTGCAATTCATACATGGTATACGTATATTCGGCATTAAGAATGAGTATGCGCGGCATATCATTATTACGCATATCCGATCATCTCTTAAATGTTGTCACCGTGAAAACTACTTTCAAGGTGAACTTTTCTTTAAGTAAATGGTTTATAATCCAATTCTTTTTAGAAGAAAAAACAATTAGCTAATAATGTAAATTTCAGCAATTTACATCTGAAATCGAACGAAAATAAAAGTTGTATATTTTTTTAAAGTTTTATTGTTTATTTTTTTTTGACAAATCATTTGATAAAAAATTGTATGTATGATTAATTAAATATTTGATAGATTCATTATATTCGGTGTTATCAAATGGGAACTAATATTTCGTGTTTCTCGGCATTTTTTTTAAACACCACATATTATTTTCATAAGGAAAAACAGTCTTAGTTTAGGGAAAAGAAATACTACTGGGGCTATTTTTACATATTTAGGTACGTATATTTTTCATTTTATGTTTATAGAAATAAATACGTAGTTTTTTATTTTGTTCCTCTACTACACTCTAAAAAATGATGGTAAATTTACCTCACTGGTGTGTGAAAAAACATATGAAATATAAGGTAAAATTACACCAAAAAGAGGATAAACATCAGATTACTACAAATTAGGTGTAATTTTGCCTAGTAACCCGACTTTGGAAAATTTGCTTAGTAGCAAAGAAAAATAACATATTTCGTGGAATATTACCCCTTATGTTGGTAAAAATACAATATGGACAATACAAGTGACGTGAAATTCTGATTATATATATATATATATATTATATACAGGTGTCCCACCGAATTGGGTCATTAGATTTTTTTGAACTTCTAGCAGGAATTTGATTTTTAAACTTGCAGTGTAGTCATGGCCCACCGTGGTCTATTTAAGGAAAATATTTTCAACTTTATAGGACTTTCGGTCTACAGAGTGTTGATAACTTACTTATTTTAAATGGAATTGTACCATTTTTATCGGTCTAATGAATGTATCGAGTCATTTGCAATTAGTTTATATCAGGATTCCCTATCCCTGAACTCAACCGTTTTTGAGATATTTGCAATTTTGTTGAATGTTTGACGTTTGCACTGTTTCAAGTAAAATTAAATAACCGATGAGGTATCAGATATTTTGTGGTTCTACTAATGTCCATGTAAGTACAATGACGTAGGCAGAAAGTGTTATGGCCCTCCAATGGGGATACCTCTAAACCAACAAAACTTTTTTCTTTCAAATGGAACATGGTATTTTTTACTACAGCATTGAATGCAGCGTAAAATTCTACATCAATTGACGTTAGAGTTTGGTATACCTATTTTCGATAGTTTTTGAGATATTAGCATTTATTTCCTAAAATATGGCTAATTTCCAAGTTTCGAGTAAAAGAAAATATTTTTTTCCTAAAAGCACTGTATATTATTTTTAAGAATGATGCGTTATCTTTTTTTACATTGTTTGGTTTCCATACCTGAGATATTTATCATCGGAAGTTTTCCAATTATTAGCAAATTTTATGTAATTGTAATTATAAAATATTAATGAGCCATAATTATTATGCGACAGCAAATTACATGTTCATATTTTTGCCTGCTTATTAAATACATCGACAATAAGTCAATTTAAAAAAAAAAACTAAGAAACTATTATTCTGAAAGAACATTTATATTGGACATTTTCGAAGACATTTAATAGTTTGTTCCTGATTTATGTTATCTGTCTGTATCGCTTAATACCTATTTTAATACAAAAAGCCAAGAGGCTGCATTGTTTTCGGAGACTCCATGTCTGACGGCTCCCCTACAAAGAAAATACCTGGTCTTGTAAGTGAACAATATTTGAAATATCACGGGTGTATTTAGGATATCTGCTTTAATTTCCCTTTGTATTTTATTTTTTAGAGGTTTTTTTTATTCATTGCAAATAAGTGTAGGTATTTAATCATTGTTACATTCTTCATGAATGTAGAATAAGTCTAAAATGTTATTTGTATATGTAACTTTCAATGTTTTTCTTATTTCTTTCGATTTACAATATTTTACTTGTTTTTCTGTGTGGTAGAACATATAAATAATAAAACCTCTTGAATGATTTTGGTAGGAGTAATTTGTTATTGGTTATTTTAGAATAAAAATAATTATTCATCGATTAATTTCAGGATTATTTGTATAAATGTTTCAGCCCTATTAGTTATAAAAGTACCGAAATATACAAAAGCATATTGTAACAATAAAATAATATTTAATTCCGTACAAGCAGTTCAAGGTTATTATTATTTTCCCTTTTTGAGGGGTGATTTTTTTGAATTGGGTTTAAGGTGCCAATTTGACTTTTTGTTATACATGAGTGTATAATTATATTTGGATTTATTATATATTTGATCAAGTTCTTATTTAAGTTCAAGTTATTTTAGAATAAAAATAATTATTCATCGATCAACTACAGGATTATTTGTATAAATATTTCAGCTCTAGTAGTTATAAAAGCACCGACATGTACAAAAGCATATTGTAACAATAAAATAATATTTAATTCCCTACACGCAGTGACCTGTTTCCAGGACGATTCGATTTTCATACAACTTTTCTCAAGTTATAAGAAGTTAACTAGTCAGTCAAAACATAGTTGGCAGGCCACGTATACTTAGATTTAGGCATACGCTTCTCGTTTTCTACAGTTTCCAGTGTCACAAAAATTCTGAAAAAAAAAATATTATAATGAGTTTATGGATAGTCAAGCACAGTTTAAATTTCATAAAGATATCTTCAATAGGTACTGAAAAAAAATGTTTACGTTAAGGATTGTCACCCCCATTTTTCCCTTACAATAGGGATTAGGGATGTGAGATTAATTGTATGGATATTTTAGATGAAGAACGATAAAAACAAGGTAATAACCCTTCATCAGATGCGAGTGCAGTTTTCAAGTTTCTATGAAACTATATTGCATATATTTTTATTTAAATACCTTTTTAATAAATAAATTAATAAATTCATACTACCCTACTAATTTATATGTTTACCCATAATCCAATTATGAATGTATTATAATTAAATTAAATCTAGAACATACCTACTTTAGTAGGATAATAGGAAAACTGTATTGTTCCTTCATTTATATATTTGCATTTTAGGATTCCTGTATTTCTGGCGAACAGATAATTAGATAGTAAATATAACACGTGCACGTATGTATTCATAACATGGTCGGGTCGTTTCCTTTATCACCTTCAGAAAAAAAAAAAAGGAAATACCGCAAGTAAAGAGAACTGGGAACTTCCTACAGTTGACCCAATCAACTTTCAATATAATTTAAATAATATTAAATATCGGTAAAAGCTGTTAAATAACGTGGATGATGCAAGACATTATTTTTAGATAATATATCTACCTAAATAGGAATTAGTCACATCTAATTGTACCACGCGCGTATACACGGGGAGGGGAGTAGTAGGAGTAATTACCCTACCCCTTCTCGGCCCCCTCCATTCCCTGAGCCAGCAAAACCTTCTTGCAAATCAAAATTTTACATTCAAAGACAAACACCCATCCTTCTGTTTTTCTTTTTTTTTGTGTAATTACCCCCCCCCTCCCCCTCCCCCCCTTGATGACACTATTCAAATTGCATCTATATATTTTTAGTTAAATGAAAATATCTCCATTATATACACTTTCACTTTTTAGTTAACTTACATAGGAACGACATTAAGAAATGAACATTTAGGACGTCCTATTTTCCCCTCAAACTAAATTATCTTAAAGAAATCATAAATAAAGTTTGATTGCTTTTTAAGACAAAATTATAATTTATATTTTATGTTTTCTTAAGATCGTATGTATATCGATTGTACTTCTCTTTATATGCCCATAAACTACAAAAATCTACAACAATTTCACAAAACACTTAAATTTTTGTTCACAAATCATAAAAAAAAAGTTGGTACCACTTATTCCATTAAAAGTTGCTCATTTTGAAATATAATTGTTTTTTTTATTTTCATTAGTTCAGTATTTCAATTTAGTTTGTGATTATTATGTTTATAAAAAACATATCTTTTGTTTTAGATTTGTTTATAAATAAGAATCCTGTATTTTAAATTTTATATAAAGTTTCTTTTTACGTTCATTTTATTCTGTAAAGAAAGGTAAGGCAAACAAAGATTCGGAAAAAAATACTGACAAAAGTACACACATTATTAGCCCCATTGATGTAATAAAGATACTTTTGTCTAGAGTAAAAGAAACAAATATTTTCTTCTCAGGATTTAAATGAAAGCAAATAATATCTTGTACGCAAAGGCATTCACAGATGGAATATAAGATTTAAAAAAAAGTTACAGCGTTCAACAGTGTGTATCGAATTACCCTAAACAACTCTTATCTTCCCCTAATACCATTTAAAAATGTAAAATCACAAAAAAAAAAAGCAAATAGTTATAAAAGACACAATTCTTTGTCAATTTCAACAACAAATATTTGGCAATTTCAACCAGGTGATTCATTTTACGTCAAAAAAACCAGTTTTAATTAATCTATAAACGCATTAGTACACGACACATATATACCCAAATAAATAATAAACAAAAAGACAATAATCGAAGGTTGCGCCTAGTTATATAGGTAATTAAGAACAAATAGCTTCAAAATTTATTTTACCATACCTATGCAAGATTACGTGTCTCGGCATCGCGTTATGGGCCGCCAGATCCTGATTTTCAACCAACTTTGATACACATATGCTGCGCGGACGGGCACACATTTGAAATTTTTCGCTATCTTAAAATTTTCTTGAAAGCTCAAATGCTTACACTGCACTACCAGTAAAGAACTGATACCTGCCACAATTAGAATTGAGAGGACCGTTGCCATGATCTAACTCAAAACGTGAATAAATGGTGCGCTCCGATTGCTACTACATTTTATACATGGTGTACCTATATACATATTCGGCATTAAGAACGAGTATGCGCGGTATATCATTATTACGCAAATCCGATCATCTCTTAAATGTTGTCACCGTGAAAACTACTTTCAAGGTGAACTTTTCTTTAAGTAAATGTGCCCGGTTTATAATCCAATTCTTTTTAGAAAAAAAAATAATTAGCTAATAATATAAATTTCAGCAATTTACATCTGAAATCGAACAAAAGTAAAAGTTTTATATTTTTTTAAAGTTTTATTGTTTGTTTTTTTTTGTCATTTGATAAAAACTTGTATGTATGATTAACTAAATATTTGATAGGTTTATTATACTCGATGTTATCAAATGGAAACTAATATTTCGTGTTTCTCGGCATTTTTTTTAAACACCACATATTATTTTTCATAAAGACAAAACAGTTTTAAGTTTGGGAAAAGAAATACTTACTTGGGCTATTTTTACGTATTTAGGTACGTATATTTTTCATTTTATGTTTATAGAAATAAATACGTAGTTTTTTATTTTGTTTCTCTACTACACTCTAAAAAATGATGGTAAATTTACCTCACTGGTGTGTGAAAAAACATATGAAATATAAGGTAAAATTACACCAAAAAGAGGGTAAACATCAGATTACTACAAATTAGGTGTAATTTTGCCTGGTAACCCGACTTTGATGGAAAAATACATCAATAAATGAAGTAATTTTCCCCCACTTGGGGAAATTTGCTTAGTAGCAAAGAAAAATAACATATTTCGTGAAATATTACCCCTTATGTTGGTAAAATACAATATGGAAATACAAGTGACGTGAAATTCTGATTATATATATATATATATATATATATATATATATATATATATATAATATTTACATCCCGCTAACTATTTTGCTCCTTTCATAACGCGGTCGTAGTGCGTCCCCGGAAGGAGCGTAGTTAGAAGAATTTTAGTGACGTATATTGAACGCGGGAAAAAATGGATAACGCCGATCACTTTTTTATCGCTGTAGCTTTAAAATGAAATTATACGATTTTTTATTCTACGCACTTTTTTGCTTCCTTACATTTGCCTATCTATTTTGCGTCCACTGCGTATATTTTCAGACAAATTGCTAACTATTTTGCGTCCGATGTATATTTTTTTGTATAAAGTTGTAAGTATAATGCGTCCGCCACGTTGCCACATGTTGGTCGAAATAAACGTAATAGGAAGCAATAAACATATTTAAGAGTAATATAGAATCAATATAAAATGGTATTTTTTCGTGATGGACGCAAAATAGTCGGAATAAAGTATATATCGCCAGTCGAGAATACTACATGAAGTTTGGTCTAATTGGATAACTAACTGAATTGAAAATCAGGTTAGCACTGTTTTTTAATGCTTGAGAATTATTTTGTATGTGTAAGCTGATAGAAACATAATGTGAATGTTAAAAATAATGTCTTATTTAGTACTAATTATTGATTGTTTAAAGCACATTTTATGCTTATCTGGGAAATATTGGTACGAACTAAATACCTCGGAACTGATTTTCCTGTGAACCAAGTTTGAAAAAAATATATTTACTTTACTGGAAGTATTTAGCAAATGAAAGAACTGCTAAGAAAATATCACCAATTACAAACCTCTTGCAAGCATCATTTCAGAACTCAGAGGGCTTGGAACCGACAAAGGGGTAGTGTGTAAAGAAAAACCTAAAGGTTGATCCTGTGAAAATTACACTAGTTTCCTTCGCGAAAAGAAGAAAGCTGGATGACCTAAAGCCACCAAACTCTTCATAGCGAAAAGATGCAATTCAGGCAAGATTCCAAATCCTTAGGAGTGGTTCTTGACTCGAAACTAACTGGAATCAACACTTGACCACATGACAATAAATGTATAATAGCAACGGCATTAATGATAACCCTTGCTGGGTATCACTGGTGCAATTAACAGCAAAGGGACGCCTCTTTGGAGACCATTGTGGGCCTCCTCGCTGGAGCTTTATGTGAGAGCGAGGCATGAGTGCGATCCTTAGCCTGAAAGCCAACAACTGTGGCATCCAACTTCAGAGTGGGAGGGCACACTTATACTACGGGCACGATGCTGGACGGGCCATTGCTGCAAATGCCACGGACAGCATGGCACCGAAATTATCTTCACTGAGAAAATATCATACCGAACAGAGACCAGGCACGTAGTGAGATCGCTCCTAATGATAACTGGTTCACGGACGGATCCAATCAGCCAGGGCTCAGGAGCGGTATTTGTGGGCCCAGTCTAATCAAGGATATCCATAAGCTGGGGAAACATACAACGGTTTTCAGGCAGAGGTATTCGCACTTGCAGCTCTGCAGAAATGATTGCAAAAGTGGGCTACATGAGGAGGAAAATTAATATAATGACTGTCATTAAGGCAGTCTCGAACCACGTAACTAGGTCAAAATTAGTTCGGGACTGCAAACAATCTCTCAATGCACTGGCACGAAACTACACGGTGTCCCTGATTTGGGTGCCGGGACATGAGGATGTAAAGGGCAATGTAATAGCCGACGAGCTAGCCGACGGGCTCTAAGAGACACTTCATGGGTTCAGAGCCGTATGTGGAATTACTAAGAATTCCGCAAGAAGGAGATCTGGACCTGGTTAGATAAAGAAAGTACAAGAAATGGAGGTCGAATGAAGGTCAACTCTATACAAAGCCTAGTTTAGCTTTAGTTTCTCTGATAGCCTACTCAGGTGCAGTGAGAAAGAAGTTAAAACCATTACTGGGTTGGTAACTGGACACTGTCCCCTGAAAAAACATCTATACAGCACAGGCCGAGTAAGCGACCCGTGGTGTAGAAGATGCGAACTACGGAAGGAAACGAGTCTACATGTAATCCGCACATGTGGGGAATTGAAGGTACTCAGGTAGAAATATTTCGGGAGAGATCTATTGGAGCCCGCGAAGGTTCTCAAGTTTCCACTGGGCAAGATACTGGCTTTATAGAGAACACCAAGCTACTCGAGTAGAAGTAAGAGAATTTAAGGGACGGTACAATGAGCACCTAGCTCAAGTGCCCGGACAGTAAGTGCCCACCCTAACTTTAATGAATGAATGAATGAAAACCCTTAGAACAATTCGGAAAACATGGGGATTGACATCTTGTAAGCCTTTTCTTAACCTATGGATCCCTGATTTGGTGGACAAAGACCACGCAGAGGTAGACGATTATTAAACTCGCAAAGAGACGAAATTAGCTTGCTTGTGCATCACTGGAGCTGCATTAAATCTACTACGGAAACCTGTCAAATCTACTCCCTTTATTTACATTAAAGGGCGGCAAGAATGGAAACAGATACTCCTAGAAATGTCAAATAACATAAACAACCGTATCTTTGAAATGGGCAGTGATTACAATGACTCTCAAAATCTCCTTCGACAAATCCTTCAAGATTATCTTGAACGGGGATGGTTGGACAGCAAAACCCAAAACTGGTGTGCAAAGCTCATCAGTATCCTATCCGACAATCGAACCGCTCTAAAGCAGTATTCGATTAAGTAACCTCAAAACTAACTTGGAATTGCTTGGTAAATGTTGAACTACTGACTAAACAGTAAAAAAGTTACTTTGGTGTGAATGCCAGGGCATAGGGCATAGCATGCAACAACTTGCGAATGCTAACTAGGATCTTCCATAAAATTCATTGGATCTGACGCAGCTCTCGAGATAACCAATACTGCGATACGTGATGCAGTGACTGAGTGGATTGAAAAGAAACACCAGGCTACTGGAACCAGTATAAGACAGACACAACAAAGGGATGATGAGGCAATCATCTAGGCATTTAGCAACGGATATGCTGCTATCAACCGAATACAGCTTGGAACGGTACCGAATCATAACATGGTACGGCTGCCTAAGATAATATCCACATAGAATAGCGTCTTTAAAGAGGACCTGTATGTAGACTATGCGACAGGAGAAAAAGGTAGCCCCCACGTTGTTTTGAATGCGTTTCATTGGAACGGCAGAGACTACCATTGCGGAAGCAATCAACTTGAAAGCTGATCTGCCGGAAAAATACCATACAGGCTGCGAAATCTAGTAGGGATTAACACCTCTTTATGTAAAGAAATACACTACTCGTATCTAAGGAATAATACATAGGCGATGTTAAAAGAATAGGAAGATGATCTATATTCAGTGCTCAAACAATCAGTTAATCTATTCGATCCAGAATGAGTAGATCATCTACGTATGTAATAAGTGCTGATTTACTTGAAATTTAGCGCTTCTTTTGTTTAAATTTTACATCATTCTCTGTATCTCTACTAGTGTTACGAATCGAAACCTGTTTTATGTGAAACCGGTTTTGGATGTGGAAATAATGGCTTTCAAATCAGAAAGTGTCAACAAGGTAACCGGTAAAACCAATTTTTGAAACAAAAACCAGTTTCAAAAAAAATCGGTTTTGAAATCAGAAGACAGGTATTTATAACTTAATTAACTTCAAAAATACACACAGTTTTTTTACCTTAAGTTGTAAAATCGTTTTTTTTTTGTTACTGAAAATCGATTAACCGGTTTTTGATAACTGGTGATTTTTGCAACACTAATATCTACCGTTCTTAAAATTTATCAGTATACAAAAAATCTGTTTTATTCAAAAATTGCACATTCATATCAAGATATCATAATATTTGCATTTGAAATTATTTGGTATATGTGTGTGTTGTCCAGTACATTAACATTTGGCCAATAATAACGATGTTGTATACCCATAGGTCCAGAAAAATATTGCAATAATAAATTTTAATGATTACACGCATTTGATGACACCGAACAACTTCTTCAATTAAATTACAAATGACTACAGAAATAAAGAATTAAAATCAACAACATTTGTATTCCGTATTAGGTACATACTCATACATTAACAGTAATCTTCCCATATGGTTGTTTTAACGTGTTAAAATTATATCTTGATATAGAGCCGGAACATATATTTTCAAGAAATCTCATGCACTCTATTTTTTCTTATTGTGAAACTGGCATTCTGGCACTATATACCAAACAACTTTTAAAAGCAGTGTAAATGGAAACATTATGATTATAGACCAGCATAACATACAGAGCAGTAGTATGTGACCAAAATTGTAATAAACGGAGGCGGTCAAAACGCCAAGTGGGTACAAAGGCTAGCGTCTTAAGTGGCAAGCTGCAATGAGATCCATCCCACCACTGCAATGGAAGTCATTCTAAAATCTGCCACCTTAATATAATTACATAAAAGAATAGTATATAGCATACTAAGCAGCGATAAGTAAATCGCAAGCGTTGACTACAAAAACTATTGAATAAACTTAAGGAGGCATTCTTTGTGGGATCCATGCGATGCCATGTTTCAAAAATTCAACCTTGACAGAAATATTAGATTATAATAGAAAGAGAGGACCGAAAAGCACTCCGGTGAGAGCGGACTCGAAAGGTATACAGACGCTCGGAACTGCTACGCATAGGAGCTGGGAATAATATAAAGAAGCCTAGAGAGGCTCTTACGGTAAGCTTCAGCAGAGATGCAATGGTGTAGTTAGGCTGAGGTTGCTGCAATTCATCATTTGTCAGAGAAATCGAACCGCCTACACTTAAGTGTTCGTACCTAAGTGCTGAGTCTATAGGGTAATTTGGGACGTGTAAGCACCCTAAATGAGGTGGGTACCCGATCTGCATCGCTTAGGTTCCCAACACTCGAAAGTGAGGAAATAAGAGAGCGGATGATCTTTCCATGCGGGGCTATTTAAGTCCTTCGTCAAAATTGGTCCTTCTTTTGGCATTACAAATCGCAAATTTATTTATTTATAACCAACATGATAAACCACAGGGTCTATATACCCCGTCGTCTATTCAAACTTCAAAGTCGTCTATAAAGTAATGCATTTCATCCTGGGTGCATCGTCGCATCCATATCATTAGCTGGAAAAGTATGAAGATGTTAGTGGCGAACATGCGTTTTTTGAGAAGATGACAACTACTTTCTTGAAGTGTCAAGTAATTGTAACGGCAGGTACAGCACTTGTCAATATGACATTTTATAAGTAATGTGGCAACTGTGCGACACAGAATATACATAAAAGCATATTAAAAATTAACAATTGAGATATGTATAAACAGTAACAAATGTCGTCTCATCTAAAACTACAGACTAAAAGCTAGGAACTAGACGCATGATGAGTCCAGAGAATGTGACAAAAGTGACCAGGACAGAGACAGGCAAAAAAATTTCTAAAGGAACAAAAGGCGTGAATTGCTAGAGACATACTGAGTAAAGACAGGAAAGATTGTCAAGATGTCAAATGGTAGTAGGTCTGCTGACTGTCATTGCAAACTAAAACAGGCATATGTACAAACATTGCCTGGCAGATGATGCTATTTGCAGATTTGTCAGGAGGAGGAAAAAAACCAGTTCATATACTATGCTAATGCGACGACTGGCGAGAAAGGCTTCTAGTCATGGGCTGGAGAACCCCACAGCATAACAAATACACAAAAGAGGCGCTCTCGAGGATAGTAGACCTAATTAAGACGGTAAATTAGAGTGTGTCTCCTAGGAAAAAAGGTGACACATAGTTTGAAAAGATTGCAGTGAAACCTATCCATCCACCATCTTAACCCTAACCCAACTAATCTATGTGTCGGTTGAGCATTGAAAGAAAACACTTAATAACTGTTTAATGATATATCACAAATGTTTGCTATTTACATTTGTTGATATATCAATTAAACAGGTAAAAAGTGTGTGCTTAAATGAAGAAGCATCCTCAGACTTAGTACATCCTAGAAAATCAATACCTAAGCTCAATGCAAGTTTTTGAATATTTGAACTGAAATCTGTTTTAAAATGTTGATTTCCCCACTTATTGGAATAGCAAGATTATGACATGTTTATTTTGGTGGAGGCGGCAGGTGACCATACTTCAAGCTTTGCAGTTCTTCCGTGCAATTACTTATGATATACCATACTATTATCAATTGAGAAAATTGTAAAGAAAGAATAGTCGATTTTCACTTTCCCGTGTGGCAGTCTTCTCAGATTAAAGTTGTTTTTTTATTCTAATTGAATTTATTAGGTGTCTGATACATAGTCGACACTTTAGTACAATAGTGAATCTATCATAAGTCATGATATCCATTTTCATAGAATTTGTTTACTATAACTGAAAATAGTTGTTGTGGCCAAACTGGAATTTTGTAATTTTTTGGGAGATATCCTTGGTTTATTGACTAAAATAAAGTAATGGGAGAAACCTAACTGAAAAATATGTGGAGATATCAAAAAAAGAATTGCTGGAAGAGAAACGTAGTATAAGTTAAATAATTATAAATTTCTGGTAAATATTACATTTTTGTAAAAAAACATCTATAAAAAAATCAAGTCACGGGCACCTCTTACTAAACGGACACTTTTCAAATGCTTCACAATGTATTCATTAGTAAAGGAAAAGAAACACTCCTAACATTTTTTTTTAAATTGTTCATACATATACCTAACTGATTCACAATCACTAACCTCATCGGGTCTTCTATATGTGTGCGACGTTGCCAGTAGAAGGAAGCAAAATAATGCGCGTATGTAATAAAAATATCGGCATGGGATATTTATTTGGCTCTATCGGCATTTCTGTGAACTAAATTATACATGAATTTTACATATGACGCACTATTTTGCTTCCACCTATTTTCCATCTTAGATAGATACTAAACGGGTTGATGATAAAATATGAGAAAAAACCTGACAATGGTGGTGGCATGACCAACGGGCATGTACGGACAATTTTTTTTCTTAGCGGTTTACCGATTAAGGCCGAACTATTTTGCGTCCGGTATACGGACGCAAATAGTCGAGGACGCAAAATGTAATGTAAAATGGCAATGCATGGACGCAAAATAGCGCGTGGGATAATATATATATATATAATATATATATATTATATTTAATCCCGCTAACTTTTTGCTTCCTTTCATAACGCGGTCGTAGTGCGTCCCCGGGAAGGAGCGTAGTTAGAAGAATTTTAGTGACGTATATTGAACCGCGGAAAAAATGGATAACCCGATCACTTTTTTATCGCTGTAGCTTAAAATGAAATTATACGATTTTTATTCTACGCACTTTTTTGCTTCCTTACATTTGCCTATCTATTTTGCGTCCACTGCAGTATTTTCAGACAAATTGCTAACTATTTTGGTCCGATGTATATTTTTTTGTATAAGTTGTAAGTATAATGCGTCCGCCACGTTGCCACATGTTGGTCGAAATAAACGTATATAGGAAGCAATAAACATATTTAAAGATAATATAGATCAATATAAATGGTATTTTTTCGTGATGGACGCAAAATAGTCGAATAAAGTAATATCGCCAGTCGAGAATACTACATGAGTTTGTCTAATTGATAACTAATGTATTGAAAATCAGGTAGCACTGTTTTTAATGCTTGAGATTATTTTGTATGTGTAAGCTGATAGAAAACTAATGTGAATGTTAAAAATAATGTCTTATTTTATACTAATTATTATTGTTTTAAAGCACATTTTATGCTTATCTGGGAAAATATTGGTACGAACTAAATACCGGAACTGATTTTCCTGTGAATCAAAAGTTTTGAAACAAAATATATTTACTTTACTGGAGTATTAGCAAATGAAAAACTGCTAAGAAAATATCACCAATTACAAACCTCTTGCAAGCATCATTTCAGAACTCAGAGGGCTTGGAACCGACAAAGGGTAGTGTGTAAAGAAAAACCTAAAGGTTATCCTGTGAAAATTACACTAGTTTCTTCGCGAAAAGAAGAAAGCTGGATGACCTAAACCACCAACTCTTCATAGCGAAAAGATGCAATTCAGGCAAGATTCAAATCCTTAGGAGTGGTTCTTGACTCGAAACTAACTTGGATCAACACTTGACCACATGACAATAATGTAATAGCTAACGGCATTAATGATAACCCTTGCTGGGTATCACTGGTGCAATTACAGCAAAGGGACCGCCTCTTTGGAGACCATTGTGGGCTCCCCTCGCTGGAGCTTTATGTGAGAGCGAGGCATGAGTGCGATCTTAGCCTGAAAGCCAACAACCTGTGCATCCCAACTTCAGAGTGGGAGGGCACACTTATACTACGGGCACGATGCTGACGGGCCATTGCTGCAAATGCCACGGACAGCATGGCACCCGAAATTATCTTCACTGAAAATATCCATACCGAACAGAGACAGGCACGTAGTGAGATCGCTCCTAATGATAACTGGTTCACGGACGGATCCAAATCCGCCAGGGCTCAGGAGCCGGTATTGTGGGCCCAGTCCTAATCAAGGATATCCATAAGCCTGGGGAACATACAACGGTTTCCAGGCAGAGGTATTCGCACTTGCAGCCTCTGCAGAAATGATTGCAAAAGTGGGCTACATGAGGAGGAAATTAATAATGACTGTCATTAAGGCAGTCTCGAACCACGTAACTAGGTCAAATTAGTTCGGGACTGCAAACAATCTCTCAATGCACTGGCACGAAACTACACGGTGTCCCTGATTGGGTGCCGGACATGAGGATGTAAAGGCAATGTAATAGCCGACGAGCTAGCCGACGGGGCTCTAAGAGACACTTCATGGTTCAGAGCCCGTATGTGGAATTACTAAGAATTCCGCAGAAGGAGATCTGGACTGGTTAGATAAAGAAAGTACAAAGAAATGGAGGTCGAATGAAGGTCAACTCTATACCAAAGCCTAGTTTAGCTTTAGTTTCTCTGATAGCCTACTCAGGTGCAGTGAGAAAGAGTTAAACCATTACTGGGTTGGTAACTGGACATGCTCCCTGAAAAACATCTATACAGCACAGGCGAGTAAGCGACCCGTGGTGTAGAAGATGCGAACTAGGAAGGAACGAGTCTACATGTAATCCGCACATGTGGGAATTGAAGGTACTCAGGTAGAAATATTTCGGGAGAGATCTATTGGAGCCGCGAAAGTTCAAGTTTCCACTGGGCAGATACTGGGCTTATAGAGAACACCAAGCTACTCGATAGAAGTAGAGAATTTAAGGGACGGTACAATGAGCACCTAGCTCAAGTGCCGACAGTAAGTGCCCACCCTAACTTTAAATGAATGAATGAAAACCCTTAGAACAATTCGGAAAACATGGGGATTGACATCTTGTAAGCCTTTCTTACCTATGATCCCTGATTTGGTGGACAAAGACCACGCAGAGGTAGACGATTATTAACTCGCAAAAGACGAAATTAGCTTGCTTGTGCATCACTGGAGCTGCATAAATCTACTCGGAACCATGTCAAATTACCTCCCTTATTTACATTAAAGGGGCGGCAAGAATGGAACATAGATACTCCTAGAAATGTCAGAATAACATAACACACCGTATCTTTGAAATGGGCAGTGATACAATGACTCTCAAAATCTCCTTCGACAATCCTTCAAGATTATCTTGAACGGGATGGTTGGACAGCAAAACCCAAAACTGGTGTGCAAAGCTCATCAGTATCCTATCCGACAATCGAACCGCTCTAAAGCAGTATTCGATTAAGTAACTCAAACTAACTTGGAATTGCTTGGTAAATGTTGAACTACTGACTAAACAGTAAAAATTACTTTTGTGTGAATGCCAGGGCATAAGGGCATAGCATGCAACGAACTTGCGAATGCTAACTAGGATCTTCCATAAAATTCATTGGATCTGACGCAGCTCTCGAGATAACCAATACTGCGATACGTGATGCAGTGACTGAGTGGATTGAAAGAAACACCAGGCTTACTGGACAGTATAGGACAGACACAACAAAGGATGATGAGGCAATCATCTAGGCATTTAGCAACGGATATGCTGGCTATCAACGAATACAGCTGGAACGGTTACCGAATCTATGAACATGGTACGCTGCCTAAGATATATCCACATAGAATAGCGTCTTTAAAGATGGACCTGTATGTAGACTATGCGACAAGGAGAAAAAGGTACCCCCACGTTGTTTTTGAATGCGTTTCATGGAACGGCAGAGACTACCATTGCGGAAGCAATCAACTTGAAAGCTGATCTGCCGGAAAAATACCATACAGGCTGCGAAATCTAGTTAAGGATTAACACCTCTTTATGTAAAGAAAATACACTACTCGTATCTAAGGAATACTACAATAGGCGATGTTAAAGGAATAGGAGGATGATCTATATTCAGTGCTCAATCAATCAGTTAATCTATTCGATGCCAGAATGAGTAGATCATCTACGTATTGTAATAATGCTGATTACTTGAAATTCGCCTTCTTTTGTTTAATTTTTTACATCATTCTCTGTATCTCTACTAGTGTTACGAATCGAAACCGTTTTATGTGAAACGGTTTTTGGATGTGCAAATAATGGCTTTCAAATCAGAAGTGTACAAGGTAACCGGTAAAACCAATTTTGAAACCAAAACAGTTTTCAAACCAAATCGGTTTTTGAAATCAGAAGACAGGTATTTATAAACTTAATTACTTCAAAATACACACAGTTTTTTTACCTTAAGTTGTAAAATCGTTTTTTTTTTGTTACTGAAATCGATTAAGCGTTTTTGATAACTGGTGATTTTGCAACACTAAATATTACCGTTCTTAAAATTTATCAGTATACAAAAAATCTGTTTTCAAAAATTGCACATTCATATCAAGATATCATAATATTTGCATTTGAAATTATTTGGTATATGTGTGTGTTGTCCAGTACATTAACTTGGCAATAATAACGATGTGTATACGCCATAGGTCCAGAAAATATTGCAATAATAAATTTTAATGATTACCGACATTTTGATGACACCGAACCAACTTCTTCAATTAATTACAAATGACTACAGAAATAAAGAATTAAAATCAACAACATTTTGTATTCGCTGTATTAGGTACATACTCATACATTAACAGTAATCTTTCCCTATTGTTTGTTTTAACGTGTTAATTATATTTGATATAGAGCCGGAAACTTTATTTTCAAGAAATCTCATGCACCTATATTTTTCTATTGTGAAACTGGCATTCTGGCACTACTATACCACAACAACTTTTAAAAGCAGTGTAAATGGAACATTATGATTATAGACCCAGCATAACATACAGAGCAGTAGTATGGTGACCAAATGTAAAACGGAGGCGGTCAAAACGCCAAGTGGTGTACAAAGGCTAGCGTCTTTAAGTGGCAAGGGCTGCAATGAGATCCATCCCACCACTGCAATGAAGTCATTCTAAATCTGCACCTTATTAATTACATACAAGGAAATAGTATATAGCATACTCAAGCAGCGATAAGTAAATCGACAGCGTTGACTACAAAAAACTATTGAATAAACTTAAGGAGGCATTCTTTGTGGGGATGCCATGCGATGCCATGTTTTCAAAAATTCAACCTTGACAGAAAATATTAGATTATAATACCAGATAAGAGGACCGAAAAGGCACTCCGGTGAGAGCGGACCCGAACGGTATACAGACGCCTCTGGAACTGGCTACGGCATAGGAGCTGGAATATATTGTAAAGAAGCTAAGAGGCTCTTACGGTAAGCTTCAGCAGAGATGCAATGTGTAGTTAGGCTGAGGTTGCTTCATTCATCATTGTGTCAGAGAAATCGAACGCCCTACACTTAAAGTGTTCTTACCTAAGTGCTGAGTCTAAGGTAATTTGGGACTGTGTAAGCACCCTAAATGAGGTGGGTACCGATCTGCATCGCTTAGGTTCCCAACCACTCGAAGTGAGGAAATAAGAGAGCGGATGATCTTTTCCATGCGGGGCTTGTTAAGGTCCTTCGTCAAATTGGTCCTTCTTTTGGCATTACCAAATCGCAAATTTATTTATTTATAACAACATGATTAACCTACAGGGGTCTTCATATACCCGTCGGTCTATTTCAAACTTCAAAGTCGTCTATAAGTAATGCATTTCATCGTGCATCGTCGCATCCATATCCTTATCGTGGATCAAGCATGAAAGATGTTAGTGGGCAGATTGCGTTTTTTTGAGAAGATGACAACTACTTTCTTGAAGTGTCAAAGTAATTGTAACGGCAGGTACAGCACTTGTCAATATGACGTTTATAAGTATGTGGCAACTGTGCGACACAGAATATACATAAACAGCAATTAAAATTAACAATTGAGATATGTATAAACAGTAACAAATGTCGTTTCATCTAAACTACAGACTAAAGCTAGGAACTAGACGCATGATGAGTCCAGAGAAGTGACAAAGTGACCAGGACAGAGACAGGCAAAAAAATTTCTAAAGGAACAAAGGCGTGAATTTGCTAGAGACCTACTGAGTAAAGACAGGAAGATGTCAAGATGTCAAAATGGTAGTAGGTCTGCTGACTGGTCATTGCAAACTAAACAGGCATATGTACAACATTGGCCTGGCAGATGATGCTATTTGCAGATTTTGTCAGGAGGAGGAAAAAACACCAGTTCATATACTATGCTAATGCGACGACCTGGCGAGGACAAGGCTTCTAGTCATGGGCGTGGAGAACCCCACAGCTAACAAATACACAAAAGAGGCGCTCTCGAGGATAGTAGACCTAATTAAGACGGTAAAATTAGAGTGTGTCTCCTAGGAAAAAAGGTGACCACATAGTTCTGAAAAGATTGCAGTGAAACCTATCCATCCACCATCTTAACCCTAACCCAACTTAATCTATGTGTCGGTTGAGGTCATTGAAAGAAAACACTTAATAACTGTTTAATTGATATATCGACAAATGTTTGCTATTTACATTTGTTGATATATCAATTAAACAGGTAAAAAGTGTGTGCTTTAATGAAGAAGCATCCTCAGACTTTAGTACCATCCTAGAAATCAGATACCTAAGCTCAATGCAAGTTTTTGAATATTTAGAACTGAAAATCTGTTTTAAATGTTGATTTCCCCACTTATTGGATAAGCAAGATTATGACATGTTTTATTTTGGTGGAGGCGGCAGGTGCCATACTTCAAGCTTTGCAGTTCTTCCGTGCAATTACTTATGATATACCATACTATTATCAATTGAGAAAATTGTAAAGAAAGAATAGTCGATTTCACTTTCCCGTGTGGCAAAGTCTTCTCAGATTAAAGTTGTTTTTTTTATTCTAATTGATTTATTAGGTGGTCTATACATAGTCGACACTTTAGTACAATAGTGAAATCTATCATATCATGATATCCATTTTCTAGAATTGTTTACTATAACTTGAAAGATGTTTTGTGGCCAAACTGGATTTTGTAATTGTTTTGGGAGATATCCTTGGTTATTGAACTAAATAAAGTAATGGGAGAAACCTAACTGAAAAATTATGTGGAGATATCAAAAAAAAGAAATGCTGGAAGAGAAACGGTAGTATAAGTTAAATAATTATAAATTTCTGGTAAATATTACATTTTGTAAAGAAAACATCTATAAAAAAATCAAAGTCACGGGCACCTCTTACTAAACGGACACTTTTCAAATGCTTCACAATGTATTCATTAGTCAAAGGAAAAGAAACACTTCTAACATTTTTTTTTTAATTGTGTCATACATATACCTACTGATTCACAATCACTAACCTCATCGGGTCTTCTATATGTGTGCGACGTTGCCAAGTAGAAGGAAGCAAAATAATGCGCGGTATGTAATAAAAATATACGGCATGGGTATATTATTTTGGCTCTATCGGCATTTCTGTGAACTAAATTATACATGAATTTTACATATGACGCACTATTTTGCTTCCACCTATTTTCATCTTAGTACTAAACGGGTTGGATTAAAAATATGAGAAAAAAACCTGACAATGGTGGTGGCATGACCAACGGGCATGTACGGACAATTTTTTTTTTCTTAGCGGTTTACTCGATTAATAAGGCCGGAACTATTTTGCGTCCGGTATACGGACGCAAAATAGTCGAGGACGCAAAATGTAATGTAAAATGGCAATGCATGGACGCAAAATAGCGCGTGGGATAAATATATAATATAATATATATATAATTATATACAGGTTGTCCCACCGAATTGGGTCATTTTAATTTTTTGAACTTTAGCAGGAATTTGATTTTTAAACTTGCAGTGTAGTCATAAGCCCACTGTGGTCTATTTAAGGAAAATATTTTCAACTTTATAGGACTTTCGGTATACAGGGTATTGATAACTTACTTATTTTAAATGGAATTGTACCATTTTTATCGGTCTAATGAATGTATCGAGTCATTTGCAATTAGTTTATATCAGGATTCCCTACCCCTGAACTCAACCGTTTTTGAGATATTTGCAATTTTGTTGAATTTTTGACGTTTGCACTGTTTCAAGTAAAATTAAATAACCGATGAGGTATCAGATATTTTGTGGGTCTAGTAATGTCCATGTAAGTACAATGACGTAGGCAGAAAGTGTTATGGCCCTCCAAAGGGGATACCTTTAAACCAACAAAACTTGTTTATTTCAAATGGAACATAGTATTTTTTACTACAGCATTGAATGCAGCGTAAAATTCTATCAATTGACGTTAGAGTTTGGTATACCTATTTTCGATAGTTTTTGAGATATTAGCATTTATTTCCTAAAATATGGCTAATTTCCAAGTTTCGAGTAAAAAAAAAATATTTTTTTCCTAAAAACACTGTATATTATTTTTAAGAATGATGCGTTATCTTTTTTTACATTGTTTGGTTTCCGTACCTGAGATATTTATCATCGGAAGTTTTCCAATTATTAGCAAATTTTATATAATTGTAATTATAAAATATTAATGAGCCATAATTATTATGCGACAGCAAATTACATGTTCATATTTTTGCCTGCTTATTAAATACATCGACAATAAGTCAATTTAAAAAAAAAAATAAGAAACTATTATTCGGAAAGAACATTTATATTGGACATTTTCGAAGACTTTTAATAGTTTGTTCCTGATTTATGTTATCTGTCTGTATGGCTTAATACCTAGTTTAATGCAAAAAGCCAAGAGGATGCATTGTTTTTGGAGACTCCATGTCAGATGGCTCCCCTAGAAAGAAAATACCTGGTCTTGTAAGTGAACAATATTTGAAATATTACGGGTGTATTTAGGATATCTGCTTTAATTTCCCTTTGTATTTTATTTTTTAGAGGTTTTTATTCATTGCAAATAAGTGTAGGTATTTAATCATTGTTACATTCTTCATAAATGTAGAATAAGTCTAAAATATGATTTGTATATGTAACTTTCAATGTTTTTCTTATTTCTTTCGATTTACAATATTTTACTTGTTAGAAGAAAATGTGTGAAGGAGTTGACAGCATTAGGACTTACTATAAAAGATATGAGTTGTTAATACTGCATAAGTTTATCACTGCGCAATTTGGTAAATCACCAACAATGGATATCACTTGTTTGTTCGCACATCTCATGGCCTACTAATATCTAATAATTAATGTACGTTCTCTATGACTAAAAGACATTACTATTAGTAAGAAACTAGTGAACATTAGATATCTGAAACATAAATGTTTAGATAGGTTAGGCAAATAATGTACAGAGTGTTTTGTAGGAAAAAACTCATTTTATTTGTTTGAAACTTGGAATTTAGGCATATTTTTAGCAATTTTTTGCAAGAAATGCTAATACTTCAGAAACTATTAAGAATGGGTATACCAAACCCTAATATCAATCGATGTAGAATTTTGCGCTGCATTCAATGCTGTAGTAACAAATACCATGTTCCATTTGAAAGAAAAAAGTTTTGTTAGCTTAAAGGTATGCAGATTGGAGGCGCGTTTTTTAACACCCTGTATGTGATTCAGTGATTATTGCTATAACACCTTATAGCTACGTCCTTGTATTTACATCGACTTTAACAGAACCACTAGATATCTGCTGTCTCATGAAATATTTGATTTTATTTCAAAGAGTGCAAATGTCAAAAAATCAACGAAAATGAAAATATCTTAAAACCGGTCGAGTTTAGGGATAGGGAACCTTCATATAAACTAGTTGCAAATGACTCGCCAAATTCATTAGACCGATAAAAATTATACCATTTCATTTAAAATAAGAAAATTGATATCAACACCCTGTATACCGAAAGTGCTATGAAGTTGAAAATATTTTCCTTAAATAGATCACAGTAGGCCATGTCTACATTGCAAGTTTCAAAATCAAATTTCTACTAGAAGTTCAAAAATATCTAATGTCCCAGTTCGGTGAGACACACTGTATATGTATCTGTTATTTGATTGGAACACAAAATGTTTAAAAATGTTTTCTTAAACAATGCATTACATTGTGTCGCTTGATCAAAAATTAAAATCGTTACGAGAATACATTACATAGTTGTCGACTAAACAACGCGTAAGCGTTGGAGATACGAAGTATGAATACAAGTGCGGTATCTAGACTGATGGTTGTAACGCATAAATGTGAATGATGTGTTTTTGATTTTGTCTTGCAAATAAAGATTTTACATTAATTATGTATTGAGATGATTACCATGTACTTAGCTATAACAGCACATATAAATAATTGACATATACCTGCGTATGGATATGTAAAACGATGTATGTACTTGCAACTTAACCTCAATAGGATTTGGCGACATTGTTACTACAAGCTTATGGCATATTATGTGTAAAGTCACAGATACTGGTTTATTTAAATGTAAATAAATGAATGTAAAACGTTCAACTTCCAATCTGTTTTATTATTTTTTTTTTACCACATGTTTCGATTAATTGACAATCATCATCAGGTGAAAAATGTGAATGATGATGATTATCTATTAAACGAAATAATAAAACAGATTGGAAGGTGAACGTTCTACACTTATTTCTTTACATGTGGAGTATTTACTTAAAGTTTTAGACATGCAGGTGACTTGCGAGTATCATATCAAACTTTTAAATTCAGACATAAGAAAATCTTAGTGTTGAAGGAGCAAATTCTTTTTTTTTTACTTCTGTTAGATATATGCAAATATAAAACAAATTAGTGCTTGCCGTTGTTGGAGGCTGTTTTCGTTGTTAATGATAATAATAATTCATGCCTTGGCATCCCCCAACAGCTTTCGCCAATTACAGGGGGCATTGGCCCAGCCATGAGTTACTACATGAATGATGAAGTAAGTAAAATAAGGAAGCGACTATTTTGGTTTTAAACTAGTTTTTAACAAATCTTCAGGATAATATGAACTTCAAGAGACGGCAGTGAATACACCTTTGATAATATGTTTAGAAGAAGGTATTAATAAAAATATATTTGTGTCATATGTTTTTTTATATTTGCTTTTCTTTTCTAGGAAATGTTGTCGCATTGTTTAATGATCGACAGTCGATCGACCAAACGGATTCGTTTAGATCAATATTACAATAAATGATAACAATCCAGAACAAGGCAATAAAAATAAAAATGCGTGCAAGCCAAAACTAGGTGGTGCTACGATTTTTTAATGTGTTTTGTTAATTAAAAATTAATTTGTTAATTTAATGCAACAGATTCTCAGCAACTATTAGTTTTTCTTACAATCTTTTCTGCAATATTTTTACTTTTTAAAACAATGCTTATTCTTGCAGCATTTATTAAAATTCTTGTAAATCCTCTGTAATCCAACTAATTAATATATCTTTCAGATTTAAACATACACCCTAAAAAAATGTGGCAAAATTACCCAAAAATAGGAGGCAACGGCTACCTCCCATTTTTGGGGTACATTTACACCTATAGGAGGATCTTTCACATACTGGTGGTATATTCCTTGAAGGTGTCGTAAATCTACATGAAATTATTCTATTCCATTAGAGAATATTACTTTAGAGGTGTAAATTTGCCAGGGAAAATTACACCTCCAAAGGGCATCTAAAATAATGTACAACGTGCGACTAAACTACAGAGAATAAAGTTTTAAGCCCTACAAATCCGATCAGAACTTTTCTTTCTTTTCATACTATGTGTATCTAGTTGAGCATACAAAAAATATCAACGTTATTTTCATCGATTAATAAAAATAGATAAAATGTTAGTATTTAGTACGGTCATATTTGAGCTCAAAGGAAACCGAATTAAATGTACTAAAATTCAATTTAAGTATAACTACAAGTTTGTAATTGCAGATACATCAGAACATAATTTTTTGTAATAAAAAAAAATTCTTAGATAAAATAGAAATGCAAATATGAAATGCTTAAAAGAGTATTCAATACACTTTGAAAAGTCCATATATGGCAAATATGCCTATTTGTTCTTAAAAGTACATGTACTTAATTATATCAGGAGTATTAAATTATAAAGGTTATGTATACATATAAACATTGGAGGGAGTTTAGTTTACACATCCGAGAAAGTTAAACAGTAACCAACTTCTGTGTCATCTTCGAGAGACATTTAATCGCAGCAAAATACAGCTTGGGTACGCCTTTGCGGTCTGCGTCGCACCGGAAACGGTCGCGTAAGGATATACAGCGTCCAACATTTTACGTCGACTGCGAACCACCTATGAGGGAAAATCCGCCTTTAGATGTTATGCCTACACTGTAAAAAATTACAGTAAATTTGCCATGGTAAATCAGGAATATTACATGTAATAACGTTGTGAATTTACCACAATGAATCATGTAAATTTTGTTTTACATGTTTTTTCTAGGATATTTAACATGGAAAAAGAAATTTCGGTAAAATTTATAGTTTTTTCATGTAAGTTTAAGACGTAACAAAAAATCAAAAGGAAAAAACATGTACAATTTTGTGTTTACTATTAAAATTTACTTAAAAGTGTAAAATTGTCAATTTTTTTGGATATTAATGGACTTTAAAAGTAATTTTACTAGTAAACTAATAATTTTACTGTACAAAATATGAGGATCTTTTATATTTATTTGTTTTTACTTGAATTTTCGAGTAAAACTATAGATATCGTGGAAAATACGAAATTCATACGCCGCAATGTGATTGGTTATTGGGTTATTTAGCTTGCGGATAGGTAATTCTATTCGTTTGTCGAACTTATTATTGGCTCAATGATATCACGTGGTAATGTAATAGTGATGCGTCACAAACATTCGTAGGTTTCGCGTAAGCGTGTTCATTCTTGATCCCTGGTGAGCTATTCGTGACTTATTAGGGGCTATAAAAGAATTAGGTAAGTTAGTTTTATAAATACGCATTTACAGATATTTGTATATGTAGTTATCAATTGTTCTTAAAATTTAACATAGTACTTTGAAGGACATACTAACTTATAATCAGATAGGTGCAAACGTAACCGTAACGTGTTTTTAGAAGTAGGTATACATTATATTTCCAAATAAATACAAACAGATTCTAACCAAGAGAGTAAGGATATCGGAATTATGATGTAGTATGTAGTATCTATTGCAACTTCATATTTAGAAGTTAATATTTGTCACAGATGAGGGTAAACGATTAATATTTGTGTCAATTTTGGTTAAATTCAAGAATGAATCTTACCAATTTTAGTCATTTTTTTTTTAATTTGATGCAGAAGCCCGATTTTGAGTTTTTTTTAGACATAACCATTTTAAAATAAAGAAGTTTAGGAGGTTATGTCAGCCCAAAATGGCATTGTCAACTTGAATCTGAACGATGTACAGATAATAATTCTTAGTATCTATTGTAAATGACTATTTAGTCATACAGATGTTGATTTTTTTTTTTATTTTAACTACGTGTATTGTATATAACAATTTATTAATTTCTTTTCGTTTTCTCGGTTTTTAGGTCTTCAGAAAAGCATGGAAATGTTCAACGACGTTTCGCTTTTATTGCCAAAGCTTTTTCAACTAAAAATATATAAAAAATGTAAATCATAAAGTAGTGATGAAAATTATGAATAAATTTGTTGTCTAATAAATAACAAAATCATAATTGTTTTGTTTAGTTTACTTTAATTTTAAAGATTGTGTTTCAATGTAATATGTTTTGATTATTTATTGTTAAATATGTAAATATTATTGAATTTTATAATTAAATAGACTTCTAAAAAATATTACTGTATTTAGTTATAAACTGAAGTTATAAATAGTTTTGTGAAGTATTTTATGCCAATTTTATGATCAACTGCGTTTTTTTGTTTATGAATTTGAATCATTTCAAGTATATTACGTGTTTTTTAATTTTGTTCCTTATTGGAAATTGTTATATCATTAAAATCAAATGTATGATTTTAATTTATTTCATATTTTTTTAAGGTTGTAAGATTTTTGTTATATTTATATTCTTTTATTCTATTTTCTAAGTATTTATGGTTTTCAAATTACACATACAAACACACGTTTTTAGAATATCTAAATTTTATGTATGAAACAGATTTTACAACTATAAAACTCAAACATCAAAAGAAAATAAAACAAAATACAATCCAATAACTCAAAATACCGAAAGTATACAAAACAATAATTGGGTAACCAATATCTTAAATACAATAATACCTAATAATGTTATCAAAGCATTATCATTAGGAACAAATTTTGCTTTAGATTATAACACAAATGAAATTCCTACTAATAATATAATAGCTACACAGAATTGGCTTTTGAACTTTTCAAAAGAAAATTTCAAATGTTCTTTTCTTCTTTAAAATTGTTTAATGAAAAAAATCATTGCGTTAAGTTTATGCATTAGTATCTTCTGAGTTTGTTTTATTTACTGAACTCTTTGTTTAATAATATTTAATAATAATACTTTAAGTTTGTTTACTTATATATTTAGACTCTCTTCTCTAACATAACACTTACATCAACGCCATCATTGACGCTATCCTCTACGGACATCCACCACGCCATCTATCGTCTCATATATATAACAGAGTGTTTAGTTTAATAAGTAAAAAACCTAAAAATACCTGTTCACGCATTTTTAGTTTTATTCATATTATTGAACGTTTTGCATATTGTGCAAAATGCTTTAAATTAGATTGTTATTTAAAGTAAGCTGTGATTTCCATGTTACCAAATGTATATTGGAATCGTTGGCTAGTTTAAATAGAAATTTAATTTAAGGTATTGTACGCTGCAAAAGATAATAGGCTATATTATTAAATTACACCTGCAACAGAAATTACATGTAAATTCTTTTACATGTGTAATTTAATATTACAGCCTTGGCAGTAACATTAAATTATACCTGTAACACAATTTACCGTACAATGTATATTTATACATGCGATATTCCATTCTTTAGTATTTTTACTTGCTTTCTTTACAAAAAAACATCTGAAAATTACTTCAGTGTTCGGTAAATATACAGTTCATATAAATATTACATACGAATTTTACAGTACAATCTTTGAAAAATACATCAGCATGTGAAATTCACTAGATGGTAGAAATTTTACCTTATGAAGCAAATTTACCTGTAAAATTGTAGGCAACTTTGTTACCAACGATTTTACATGTAATTTTACTAGAATTTTTTTACAGTGTATCCGCTGTTACGCCCGGCGTTCGCGGGGTATTCCCCACTCCATGTATCGCGCCTATTGTTTTAGATGGCAATGGTATGATAACATCTAACTCAATAGGAATTACTTTCACTTTTTACTTAACTTACATGCCAATGAAATTTAGAAATGAACTTTTAGCCCTATTTTATCACCAAAATAAATTATGTTAAAAAAAATCATAAATAACGGTTGATTGATTTTCAAGGCAGAATTGTAATTTATATGTTATATTTAAGTATAAAACTTACTAAGATTTTATAGTATAAAAAAGTGCGAAAGGTTAATTGCGAACGAAACGTACGGAAGAAAAAATACTGACAAAAGTACACACATTATTAGCTCCATTGATGTAATAAAGATACTTTTGTCTAGAGTAAAAGAAACAAATATTTTCTTCTCAGCATTTAAATGAAAGCAAATAATATTTTGCCCGCAAAGACATTCACACATGGAATGCGAAATTTAACAGTGTTCAACAGTGTGTATCTAATTATCCTATGAAACCCTTATCTTCCCCTAATATTATTTAAAAACACAAAATCACAAAGAAGAAAACGAATAGTTGTGCAAAACACAATTCATCGGCATCCGCACACTTTGGAATTCAAACAAGGTGATTCATTTAACGTAAAAAAAAAAAACCAATTCTAATTAATCTATAACCGCATGAGGACACGACACATATATACATAAATGAATAATAAAAAAGACAATATCTCAAGATTGCGTCTATTTATACATATACTGCACGAGCCACATCAACTACGAACAGAAGAGTGCGCTTCATACATATAACAACTACCTAGCTGTTTGGTTGGATGACTCTACGGTAGTTAATTAAGAACCTTACCTGTGCAAGATGCGTGTCTTGGCATCGTGTTGTGAGCCGCCAAATCCTGATCTTCCACTAACTTTGAAACGCGTATGCTGCGCGGCCGAGGCATACATTTGAAATTTTCGCTATCTTAACATTTTCCTGGAAGCTCATATGCCTACACTGCACTGCAATAGATAACTGATGCCTGTCACAATTAGAATTGGGAGGACCGTTGTCATGATTTAAATCGCAGATGTATTTATTATCTTGTACAGACCGTGATCTAACTCGATAACGTTGAATGAACTGAATGAATGATGCGCTGGAACTGCTAGTACATTTTATACACTAGCTCGCGGCGCCGGCGTCAGTATTAATGCATATGCGAACATACCTATATTACGGAAAGTGTGAAAACTATTTTCAACCTTGAACCTTTCTTTAGAGTAAAATTTGCACGGTTTATATTGCAATTCTTTTTTTTTTAAATCTATTAGCTAATGAATTTTTAAATGTAAATTTCGAAAATCTACATTTTAAATCGACCAAAGGCTTAAAAAATTTAAAGCAATATTGTACTGAAACACTATTGAATAAAATAATGCAAATTATACGAAGTGCAGGATGACAAAAAACGCCAAAAACCAAAGCTGCGTTATTTATTATACCATTTTAAAAAATGAAATATCAAATAAAATTGTTAAATAAATACTTCTCAATTGGCCTACTCAAAATATTCGTGTATTATATTTTTTTTATGAAAGCCGTCTAGTTTCGTAGTAATTTTTGAAACGGGGTGGTTGCATAATTGTGTATAGATATTGTCGCAGGTGGTCACTGTTTTGATTATTATTACTGCCGAAATGGGGGAAGCAGGTATACCACAGAGTAATAACATAAAGGTACTATCTGTCTATTTAGTGTTTTAACCAACGTCATCGATTTTTGTCCGTATGAATCAAATCGATACTTCGGAGTCAAATTAAAAACCGTATAAACAGGATATCTTATGCGCGGTTTTTCAGTATTGGTTTAAATTCGATTTTGAGTTTACGTTCGAATTTTACGTTCAAACCAAATTATACTACTGTCACAGCATTAGTTGAACCTTGAACCGAACAAAAAAATTGTTTCATTTTGAGCGGACTTATGTACGAAGCTTAAACTTTAATATCTCCCTCAAATTGAATATAACCATAATACATAACCTTAAAATAATTGTTTGTGACATCTGATGTCACTCTGATATTAACGAATTTACTGGAATTTTCTGATGAAGACGTTATTAATTGAACATTTTGGGCGTGTTAGAAGACCAAGAATTAATCGTGGGCATCCTACTAATATTGAAATTTGGGATGAACACGATTTCTTTGTGAGATACTGTTTATAGAAAGATACGGTAATGCGAATGATTAACCTTATTACTAATAGGTATAGCAAATCCTACAAATTAATTTATTAAAGTATATTACACATACATATGAATTCGGAGATCCCATTAATTTATTTTATAGAACCACATGCTTAAGACCGGAGGAAATGTTATTGCTGATATCATTGTTTAAATATCTGATATCAACTCCTAGCAAAATCATTTAAAGAATATCCCACGTTATTGCATATTTAAGAGATAATCACATTGGCTTCCTTTGGACTAATGACAAAATCCAAGAAGTAATTGAAGGCTAATATGAGATTGCTTCTTCTCTTAGAGTGATTGGTATAATCGACTACACATGTTAAAATTCAATACCAGGTATTTAGTACTAATATTTTTATACTAATAGTTAACGATATATTTTTTTATATTTTGCAGGGGGTGATAAAGCTAAGGTATACAGAAATTTTCAAATAGTATGCGATCATAAGTTACAAATTCACAATATTGTTTGTCGGTGGCCTGGGTCAGTAACTAGGCACACTATATATATTTTCAACAATTGCAATATCTGCCATGAATTTCAACGAAACACTTTTAAAAACAATCGTAATCCAATTCGCATGTTGAAATTGAAATAACATGGGACATATTCAAACACGTAATTGTGTCGAATACTCATATGGTGTTTGAAAACGAATATTCCCAGTTTAGGTAAATGGTGCTGGATTACAAATGTGAACTATTTAGTGTGTGGATGACCATTCTATGCAAGAATAGAAGTATGTGGTAACATAATATATCCTATTGCCATTGTTCAATTTTACCTTATAACATACACCAATAAATACACCAGCTAAAAACAAGTGCTTTATTTTGTATTTGCTAAATACAAAACTAAGAATAAGAATAAGAATAAGTACAATTCAGAATATTCTAGAAGCGTGTTGTGCAACCATGTTATAAGTTACAACATAAGGTGTAGTTTTGTTAGCAATAAAGTGTATAGAAAAGCAAGCGACAGTTTGTATCATTAAAGAGAATTCATAATCCACAAGGATTAACAATTATCATTCTTCATAGCGACTTCGTGTAATACCAATCGACTTATTTTTTTCGCGTCCATAATGTTACAACTTTTCAAAAAATTATTGCAGCAAAAACAATCTTTTACAACCACTCTAACGTCAGAAATTTCGAAAAAAGCGCACAGAATAATCTGCATAAAGTTTGGACTCAAAGTTGAGTTTCAACTGATCGGGTACCAAGTGGGGTTTTCTTTTATATGTTCTGAATAGGCAAATATTAGCAGCTGATTTTCTTGAATTTACCAAGCCAAATAGCTAATTTACGCGTAAATGAGCTAATTACCGTGTAGGGTTATGTAGAATTAAACTTAATCCTATACTTAAGGCAAATTTTTATAATCCGATTACCTGTTACAAACAATTAATTTTCTTGTACCAGGTAAAAATTATCCAATACTAAGTAATGCGATTTAAAAATACACTTAGCAATCTATAACAATATTATAATGACATGTATAAATAAGCGCATTTGCTTGTGGTACAGTCTTTTTAATTACACCCTAATTTCTATGCGCAGAAACGTCTCAATTTTACTGAACTTTGAAAGCAAAATATAAAAAAACTTATGTAAATAAGATGCATATTATTTACATCATCAAATAGAGCAACTATTCAAGATTAAATTACTGCAATTTTAACTTTGTACGAAGAAGTTGAAAAGATGATTTTCGATCGTGTGTTTCGCGTTCTGAACCACTGTGCGCCATTCGATTCCTCTCGAAGAGACGCTTATTTTGATGTATAACATGTTGGGGTTATTTCAAAGTTTCGATGATATCTCGAAAACCCTGCTTTTTTTTTAATTCAATAATTCCTCGTACTGTATTCGAGTTGTTTTTTATTGCCTTTTAACTTTCTCCATTATTTTTTTCTTATTTATCAAAATCAAACACTGATGTATGTGACTGTATATCTGTATTCTTATGTCAGATTATGTCAATAAATATTTGACAGCTTGACACAAGAAACGGAAAAATGTCATATGATGCAATGCGTCCCTCTGTTTCTGTCTATCCTTTGGACTTCTGAAAGAGTTTATCTTTTTCTATAGCTTTCTGAAACTATATGAAGTCAGGTTCAGACAAAATAAATTCGCATGTAACAATTTAACATGCTATTTAGCCGGTATCACTTATTATTTATTCATATTCATTTTATTTATCCAGAAGACATAAATTTTTATGTGTGGACAATGTCAAATATATAACTTAAAACAACATAACAGGACAAATACAGACAAACATCATAAAAGACATAGAATATAAAAGATGTACACACCAAATTGCAAAAATAACTAACATAGATGACATGTGAAAATAAGCAGTTAAGCAAGTTAATAATAATATTAATAATAATAATAACAGTAATAATAATATTGATAATAATAATAATTAATTTATTCATTATTAGGACCAACTGCCCAATTGGCATCAACATTGTCAAAGATAAATGCAGCAAAAATAGTGCACAGCTAAAAATATAAACGAGACATTATAACACATTAAAAACAAAAATTGTATAAAAATGTATAAAGATACTCACTTAACATAAGTAATAATTTGTTAATTTATATTAGGTAACTAATATTACATTTTATACGTCATAAAAAATTAAACGCCTTGTAAAACAAGACATGTCACAAAAAAGACACATAATTAAAACTACAAAACACAAAATTACACCGCCACCAGCTCCCCGACCGTATACAGGGCGCGATCAACCAGATAGTTCTTCAATTTTTGTTTTAAACTCAATTAAAGTGTTATAAGTACGTATTTCCTCAGGAAGTCCGTTAAAAATTTTTAAACCAACATAATTTGGTGAGTTACGCACAATGTCACATCTCCCATGAGGTATAAAGAACTTATTTTCTTGTCTGGTTGCAATACCATGAACATTTTTGATTAACTTAAACCGATGTTTATTGGTGAATATATATACCGACAACTGATAGACAAAAAGACCAGCCAGAGTCAATACACGAAATCGCCTAAACAAATCTCGACAATGACTAAATACAGATACACCCGCAATAACCTTAATGATTCTTTTCTGAGCAATAAAAACCTTATTCGCCCCAGTGGACAAACCCACAAACATATTCATAGGCTAATCTAGAGCCAACTAAGGCATGATAAATTGAAATTAACTGGTTTGTACACATTACACGTTTTAAATTTCTAAATATATAACAAATTGAATGTAATTTAGATACCAAAGCACTACAATGGCATTTCCAATTTAAATGTTTATCTATATTCAAACCCAAAAATTGAGAATTGTCAACATTACTTAATAGTTGAGGACCAACAGTCACTTCCATACTAGAACAAACCTTCTGCCTATTATGAAATCGAACCATCTGGGTTTTATCTGTATTCAAATGCAAAAAATTAGTATTACACCAGTCACTCATCGAATTCAGTGTTGATTGACACCTTAATTTTAAATCATACTCATTTTATCAGATATAAGAAATGTGTTATCATCTGCATACGAAACTAAGAAAGCATCAGATATATTAGTGCTTAAATCGTTAGAATAAAGTAAAAATAGCACAGGACCTAATACAGAACCTTGCGGAACACCTAAGGTGATTTTCCTACAGTCCGATCTACATTGCGTAATATATCCGTTTTCTTTATACGTTATACTTACATACTGACGTCTATTACTTAAGAAAGAATTCACCCAGTCATATGCTACTCCACGGACACCAGATGAATATAATTTAGATAAAAGTCTATTATGATCTACGCAGTCAAACGCCTTACTAAGGTCGCAAAAAACACCCACAGGGCACTCACCTTCATTAATATAAGAAATCAATCTGGTATAAAAATCCATTAGTGCAGTAGTTGTTGATTTATTTGAACGAAAACCATGTTGACTATCAGTCAAAACACTATTCTTATCTAAAAATTTCGCAAAACGATCTAAGAAGCAATATTCAAAAATTTTTGAAAAGTTTGATGAAATTGTTACTGGTCTATAATTAAAAATGGATTGTGAATTACCTTTTTTGTAAACTGGTACTACTTTACACAATTTTAATGAATTTACAACAAATATGTATACGAAGCATGTCAATTGTAAATGTTATGTTATGAGTTAACAAACCATGTTATATATAACACAAAAGTTAGCCGGTAGGAGGATTACTTACAACAAATATGTATAGGAAGTATGTTAAGTGTATACATGTATGTTAATGAGTTAAAAACATGTTATATAACACAAAGTTAGGCGGTAGGGGGATTGTCGATGTTTATAGGCTGCGGGTCGCGAATGCGTCCAGTGTTAGTCAAATTTATATCACCTTTTTACAAGAGATACAGTATTGAGGAATGCTCACAAGCTCAAGGGCACTGGAGTATATATATCGCGCGACTGTACACAGGAGAAGCGAAAACAACGTAAAGAACTTCCGGTTATTGTCTTAACCTGGCAAAAGAAAATAATCTCTCCGCTAAAGTAAGGGGAAATTAAATAATGTTGATAATACAGTATACACGTTTAAGGAACTGACTGGTTTTAAGGATGCGATTACACAAATGAATTATGTGTCACAATTGGGGGAAAATAACACTGGTTCTGGTGATGAGCATTCTGATACCGGGAAGGAGCAGTCGGCAATTAGCTTAAGATCAAGAAACATTAGAAAATAATTTCACTGTTATACACCTTTGTAGTCTATGCTTTTTTATTTTTGTTTTTCGTTATTAGTTATCCATTCTAGATATATGAGTTTATTTTTTTGTTCACACCCTGATCATGTCACTAAAAGTAGGTCATTTGAATGTGCGTTCGTTGTCTGCGCACTTTACTGATGTTAAAGAATTGCTACTACTATCTACTACTAAAATCCTACCTGTCTGATACGTGTTTCCTAGTCAAACAGAATAATCAAAATTCTGAAATCTAACCTATCCACTCTGGTGTAACGCAAGGGAGTGTATTGGGACCTATCCTTTATCTTCTATACACGAGTGACCTACCGACAACAAGATTCACTACTATGGCAACGTTTGCGGACGATACAGCGTACTGCCTCCCACTCAAGATCCAATTTTCGGCTTCGAGGAATCTTCAGATCAGCCTCAATAAGATCCAGGACTAGTTAAAGAAATGACGAATGAAGGCCAATGAATCTAAATCTACACATGTCACATTCACAATGCGCAGAGAAAAATGTCCACCAGTCAAAGTTAATAACTGTGAACTCCCGCAAGCTAACGAGGCTAAATACTTAGGCATTCACCTAGATAAATAAAAATATTCAGATTGATAATATTTTTTCTTGTGTGTGGATATCAGATACTTAATATTATAATGTTGCCACAATGTGCTCCAACAGCACAGCACAGACGTGTTTTTTTTTTCTGAGAAATTTGCGTTTTGGTTTGACGCTGGCGTCTAAAAGTTGATCTGAGGTGTATACTACTAACGATGGTAAATTTGAAGTTTCTAACGAACTACTTTTGCATTACTTTAATCATTCATTTCCGCTCGAAAAGTGTATAAAAAAAATTAGTCAGAATATTACCCACTTGTCACACATGGGAACGGAAATTAGAGATCTTCATAACCTTCACAACACATACAAAGAAGAAATATCTGCTAGTAATTAAAACTAAAAAAGCCGAAACACGTCTTCTATGAAACAAAAATGATGCAATCTAAATGTAAAAGTAAAACGGCCCGGGACATTATTAATAAAATCACAAAACCAGCTACCACTGACGAAAAAATAATATGGTACAGCGGGTAATGTTATTACACATTATGTTTACCACGCTCTCAACTGTGTGTTTGAAGAGATCGATTACGGTAAAAGTGTGTTGAGATCCTTTTTTGACTTGTCGAAAGCTTTCGGCATTGTACAATGTAGTATCTTGTTGGAAAAGTTGTGAGCATGTGGTATAGTAAGTGTAGCTTACGATTTGCTTGGTTCCTATTTTACTAACCGTAAATCTATGGTGGCTGTTCAGGGTAAGATGGTAAATAGTGAGTAAGTTTTGAGCTACCTATGCCACGGTGGCGAGAAATTGTTGACCCAGAAGGATGAAAGAAACGGTTTCTGACCCGGAGAGGACCAAGGTGCTAACTGGAAACAGCTGAGGTATTGAGACTGGCTGGGTTTAGACTACTTTCCAAATTATGAAGATCCGCGAAGAGGCGACATGATCTCCCACTTAGATTAAGAATATGAATTTAATTTTTTTTATTACATTAAGGCGGACTAGTATTTGCTCTCAGAGTAAGGTTTTCGTGGTTTCCCTTGCTCATTCACTGAAAGAACAGTTAACTTCACTTAAACTAATTTTTATTAAATGCATGTTAATATCTGCCAAAATGACCTTTTTAGTTTCTTTCAATGTAGGTGAATACTGAGAGATCTATAAAGTCGCTCCACGGGCGCAATATTATCAATACCACCGTCACTAGTTCCGCAATAGTAATTAGGTATTAGTTAATTAAAATAGGAACCAATGACATGTTAGGAACAATGAGATATATGAGTAGGTAGCCCCATGTAGTACCCTTGAGTGGAGCATGGGATTTAAGGATGTTTTTTTTTACTTGTATCGTTTCAATTTATCAGTAAATGGTGGTGGTAAGTAGTGAGTATTTATCTTCTACATTGAATGTGGTGTGCTCCAAGGGTCTATTCTGGGCGCTATATTATTTGTCATTTATGTAAACGATTCAAATAATATACTATCGCGGCGCCGTCGTGTTTATTGTCACAATATGCAAATGATATGAGCTGCATTATACCTGACCCTTCATTAGATCTTGTGTCTGCGCAGACAAATGTCATATTGAGGTAAATAAGTGAATGGTGTGATAATAATAAACGGGGCAAAGGCTGGTTTATTACAATTTCGAGAACGATTGATAGTGCTTATATTAGTGTAATAATAACTCGATTCCAGAGTGTAAATCAGCTCGATTTCTGGGATTGACAGTGGACTATCTTCTTAAGCTTTGAAGAACCCTGTGTTATATTGGAAGATAAATTGGGCTCCGCATACTACTACTATTAGAAACTTGAGAAACGTAATAAGTACAAGCATTTCATGCTTGTTTTATTTTTCGTATGTGGAATCTCGTTTACGATATGGCATAGTCTTTTGGGGGTTCAGCGCCATACAGTGGCGGTTTCTGTATAGGAGCACGTGAGCACGTGAACCCCCTAAACAAATCCTCGATTACAAACTAATAAAATCTATTACTCGATCTTAATATATTCGTGAAATATAACGCAGCGAAACGAGTAAACGACGCGGCGTTCCTTTCTATACATATATCGCGAGCAAGCGACAGACGACGGAGCAAGTGCGCCGAGTAGGCAGGACTACGTTGATTTTATCCAATGCGTAGCCGCATAAAGGACGTAGCGGTGGTGGGGAGGGATACGGCAGATTACATATAAATTGTGCACAAATTGAGTGTGCTCTTGTGTTCGGTTTCGTTGCGTTCTCGGGTTACGTTAATAGGGAGTTATCGCAAGCAGTCCGATAAGTTTACGAAAACGATAATACATTCAATACCCCAATGCGCATGCTCAGACTTATCGGAGCAGAGTTATCGGTATCGGAGCCTGATATACTTGTCAAAATTGCGGGGCTGTTTTTGAGGAGAATTTAGGTTACGTTACACGATGTTTTGATTAAAATGTCGGTTAAAACCGATGGGAAACGCTTGAGATTTTCAAAAGAAGAATCATTAAAACTGTTGCGCCATATCCTAAGTGAAAACCGTTTTCTGTTCGAATAGTGTGGTTATGTTGTAGTCAGAAATGACGCCGAGCTAACCGCCAAATTCAAATATTTTTATTTTGTCGGAAAAGATATGCGATACTCTTCTCCCGTAAATATAAATTTATCGGTCGGAACCACGTGGCGTTAACGTTATCGGTCTCTTATTGCGATATTTGCGATAACTCCCTAATAAATAGATCGACATCAACGTTCAGATATCGTGTTTACGGATAAACTATGTTATATATAGTATATAGGATCCCAGGGAATCGGTGTATGTAAATTGAAAATTAAATTAAAAGCGAAAATTCGTATTCCAATCCTCTTTTATTTTAATATCTTATTGCGACATGTCTCGGTAATTAACCATCATCGGGAAATAAAACGTCAATATTCGTTAGAAAAACGATTACGAATTTTCGCTTTTAATTTAATTTTCAATTTATATTATATATGTTTTGTCTACGAATGACTCACCGTTCACAGGTCGTAACCACCATAATAACTAATACTGTTTGTTGGTGACAGTTTTATAATGAAACCAAGGGTGCGTAATTATTTTATTTTATTAAATAACATAAACCCGTTTAAACCGGCGCTCATAAAATCACAAACTTAAACTCGTAAATCTTTAACTTTCCCAAAAAACGTACATTTCCCTCAAAGATACAAATAATAATGAATTGATTTTTGCGCAGCCGCAGTTAAAAACTAGGCCGCGCCGTTAAATCCCTCTGTAAAAAACCGACAAAGCAAAGCCGCCGCTAATGCGCTTTGGTGCAGCCGATAAACAAAAAAGAAAATATATAGTACGTAAAAAAAGTAATGAAATGAAATATACAGTAAGGTAAAGTCAGGTAAGTGTGTAACCGCGGCAAATGTGTAGATTGGTTATATTTATTTTTAAAATTAAAATAAGGATGTCCTCTGTTATATTACTAATGTACTAAACCTCATACTAGTTTTACAAATAAAAATCCACATCTGCTAACGTGTAATAACTTAGATATCTTGTAAAGTTATCATACCTTATTAAAAAGGCATCAGTATAGTATTACACACCTGGCCGAACTAAAGGATAATGCTATTAATATATAAAATGCGGAACGATTACACACTTACCCCATTTTGCTGGGTAAGTGTGTAGTATTAAAATTTCTTTTTTTTCTAGTAAAACGCTTGATAATTATAAAAAGGTATATATTGAGGCTTACAACTGGGCGTATGTTACGTACTTCTATGTGTAAAATTTATCAAAATGTCTTATTATGTGAACAGTGTTACATTTTCTTCACACTATGCAATTTTTACTACACACTTACCTAACTTTACCTTACGTAAAAAAGATAATAAAATGCACACAAAACAAACAAAGTAGTATTGTAAGTAAACACTAAACAATATATAAATAAGAATTATGGATGCGAACAGTTTTACTGTTCAATATTTGAAAGACAATTTTAATTCGTTTAGTTATGAACAAAAAATTCAAGTTAAAAGTGTGGACAGACCAAAACCAGAACTTAATTTGACGCAAACTACAAAGGGCAAATCTAGAGACTTTACAAAAAAATTTAAGAAGGACATCTACGAAAAAAATAATTGGATTTTAGTTAAAAATTTGCATGTTCTTGATTTTGTGAACACCCTACGCTTCCCACCACGAGCCGCCACTGGCGCCATACCAACGTAGCTTTCCATTTCTCAAAAGAGAATACTAAAATGACTTGTGGGTGCATCAAGTAGAGAGTCGTGGCGTTTAATATTCAAAAATGTAAAAATAGTACTGTTAAGTTGTAAGTATGAAATTTTAGTATTTTATAAACGCAACGAAAATAAGTTTACCAGAAGCAGGGACGTTTATAATATGAAAACGGGCATTTCTAATGATTTATGTATTCCTGCCCATAAGACTGCCTTAACGTTGAACGTTGTCCATATTACAGATGCGGAATTTATTACAATCATCTACCTGCTTATATTAAAACAGCCAAATTATTATTACTATTAGATCAATATTTAAATTTATCTCTTTAGAGCAACGTTATAAATATATAATATTTTTTGTAAGCTTAAGGAAATCGAAATGTTGATACACTATCTCCTATTGTGACACTGATTCAACAGATTTAATCTCTATG
Organism: Protaetia brevitarsis; assembly: GCA_004143645.1. Lineage (NCBI taxonomy): Eukaryota > Metazoa > Arthropoda > Insecta > Coleoptera > Scarabaeidae > Protaetia > Protaetia brevitarsis. Next base: position 653,316 of record RXPK01000194.1, on the reverse strand, counting down.
AATAAGAGGATTAAAATTACCAAATCTACCCGATAATATGGTCAACTTAAAAACTATAGGTAACCCAATTTCAGTGCATACCCTTCTGTAAATTGTATAATATTGTGTTATCAATAAAGGATATGAGAAATAATGCTGGCAGGTTAAATTTACATCAATGAGTTAATTCCAGATAAAATATTTACGATAATTTAATCGGACAATGAATCTACTACTTATTTTTTATCTGTAAATATACAACTCAGCTGCACTATATCCCACATAAGTGAAAAATATGTGCCGACATGTAAAAATATATGGTTTAAGAGTATTTTCGGAATATTTTTGATTTGGGTCTTAACTGGATGTTTTAAAAGTAGGACCATAATACCACCAATGCGACAATGTGTGATAATGTGTGTATTTTTGTTTGCTTGATGTAATGATAACATTTTTGTTAATTGTGTTGGATCAAATGCTACCGCGTATCTGGAAATTTTCCGCGCTGAACTTCTAACATCCGACTCAAATGTTCCATCCAACGCCTACTGGAGTTTGTCAGCATTCCAAGCAGCCACCGTAAAATGACGAAGAATTATTCTAGAAAACTATTTCCATTTGGGAGTTTGTGGTCAATGAGAAATGCTGCTCGAAGTAGACTCTATTGAAGCTACAACCTTACAGTTATTTTAGCTATTCCAGCTTCTTACTTCTTGTTAGGAATTTCCATTGGTTCCTCACAATCTTGCAAAGCGTGACTTAATATTTTACGGTTATTAAAAAAAATCCAATTACTAGGCGATTTTTGCCAAGATTACTTTTTTTTAGAATAGAATATAAATTTATTTCACATAATAAAAGAAACATTACCTGAAACGTCAAATTAATGCATATTGCTCTGTTTTTCAGAACAAAATGGGCGGGATTTCAAAATTTTAATTGTTGTTTTGTTCAGTACAATTAAATATTATTATTAAATTCAGGTTTTCAATTTATTTTTTTTTATTTTTTTTTCAACAAAAATAAAATACAATAATATAGTAGTTTTTATTCACCTAGCGACCTCTCTGATAAGTGAACGAAACTGTTAAAAATGAGCTTCTACCTGCTAGGTGCACGGGACACTTCTAGGAGCACCAAATCACCTGTCAATGTAGTAATCCAGACGCTTGCTAAGGAATAGGCAATATTCTTACCTAACGGGCGCGCCCCGAAAGCCCCTTCTCGGATTATTAAAATTTGAAAAATTTGTAATAATCAAATGTCGTTGTAAAAACACCTAACGTGCAAATAAAAGACTGTTTTAACACGAAGCAAGCTTAACTCTTTATTTCTTTACCAAACTGCTATGTTTCACCACTTTTGAGGCTCTTAAATCACAGGTACGTATGTTGGAATCGTAAATACGATATTAAACAATTTATTTAATACAAAAATACGTATTCAAACTTTCCTGGCACTTTAAATGAATGAGGTTAAAGAAACGTCCAAATAAAAAGAATAAATTTAAAATTTAGAGCCATCTACCCGTAGATAACAGAAACTAAATTTATTAGAAAACTATAAACTATAAAAACAGCTATTTTATCACAGACCATCTCAGCGATTTTGAAGACAACTCTTAAATATTAAAAATTCCTAAAATAACTTAATAATAATAAAATAAATAATGGCGGTTCATATAAATCTAACTCCAAATTAACGTATAGTGAACATATATTATAAAGATCTTGTTTACTGGTTAATATTGAATTCAAATTAATTAAATATTTTCTTTTTTAGGTGGGATATACTTGATGAAATACTAACTTGGCTGCGAAAGGGCACTCTGAGCGGGCGGGCAGGTAATTCTCTGGGTACGGATTGGACTTTCGGTTCGACGGGCCCCCGTATCGGTCAATAGCATGAAATGGTATTCTAGCCGGGATTCTTCGTAGGAAATTTTATAGGAAATTCTCGACGATTTACAGATAAAAGTAAAGGTTTAAATTATTCAGGAGTAAAATCAATACTTTTTTTAAGTAAACACTTCGTGGAACTTTGATATTTTTGATAGTGTGGCATAAAAATCGTTATAAGAGTTCAGTATCAACCGTCGTCTTTCGTGGCCACAGGCAGAATGAGGATTTAAACTAAATTACCAGTAATCGACCTCCGATTGTTATCGCTGTCAGGCAAGCCAACATTGCACTCGGATGGATACCACTGAGTGATATTAAGATACCGTTATTTACTCTAGTTTAAAGGGAATACAGCAAAAGTTACCAAATAAACATCCCGAAGAATAAAAAATCTCCCCGAGCAGAATATAATAAAAACATAAAAATATACCAGGTAAGCTTGAATTAACCTAGAAAATAAAGTTTACTTTATAATTAAGGCTATGTATAGCACATATTGCTAAGATGATCCACTTTTATAGTCATTTTTAACAGATTCAAAATTTGCCTGCAAAGTAGGGAGCCGAGGTAGCACTTCAACTTTCTATTACTTCTTCATTTGGCTTTGAAACCTGTTTTAAACGACTCTAAATTATATTTTATACGCCTGATACAGTACAGTATGTATATTATACATATCGACTATCGATAGTTATCGCTAGTCGCTATCGATAGTGCGCACCACTACTTAAATAAATCTTATTTGTTCAAAATTTACAGATATTTTTAAGAATAATAGGGGTATTGTATTTAAGGGAACAAAATTGAGGTTAGAACAACACCATGTACTGATAATTTTACTTTATAAAAATAATCATAACAACAATTTATAATTCTTTTTTTTTGCTATCTGTTACTATTTACAGGAAGATTTATTACAGCCCATATATACGTTTCTAAAAGTCAAGATCACAATTCCACACGTAGAGGGCTTATACGACATTAGAACGACGAAAAAAACCTCCATCCAGAGGAACACAAAAAGATCTGCGGAAAAGAAGCAAATGAAAAGTCAAAATTGGCGCTGCCTGCTTTGAAAATAGATCGTAGAATAGATTGGGAAATGCTTCTATTCTATCCAAAGAAGGTGAACAAACACAAAAGAAAGTGGAAGAAGAGGAGACCAGAAGCTATCAGTACTCCAAGCCAGAAATTGCATAGGGTATGGATGGCATTAGTACGTAACTGGTACAACAGAAATCACATCGGCAATCAGACGCGTGTATAACCAGAATTCTAGATCCACAATAACGCAGGAACGATAAAGAATAAAAATTCTTAAAAAAAAAATAACAAAAACATGATGAACTCTTCCGTCGAAACAGATTAATCGGGGCGCAAAGTTTGTTAACGGTTAAGAACGCGAACGCGTATTCATCTATTTCAACCGATGCGGCGTACGTGATTTCGGATATATTACCAGTAACTTTACCGCTTAAAACAGGATTTGAGAATTCGAGTAGAAAGGAAATTAGATATAGGAAAGGACGAATTCATCCAGTGAAATTAAAAAGTATTATTTATAAGGAATTTATTAATGTTTTTGAAGCAGGTTTAGAAATTTTTACAGATGGGCCAGAGGGTGCAGGTGGTACAGGGACAGTTTTTGTTGTTATATAATAGGCCTATTGAAATATATAATTATAAGTTCAAATTAGTGGATCATTGCGATAACTTTCAAGCAGAATTAGTTGTAATAAATCAAGTGGTACGTTATATTAGGCGCGAGTAGGAATTCATGTATGGAACGTAGACATGGAGAAAAGAATACCCGAACAATTCGAGCCTGAGCAAGCAAAAGAGAAAATATCGGTTCCTAATCTTTTCTAGTCTTTTCAATCGCTCGCTTAGGTTCGCATCTTTCGGCTACTTTTTTCTTCAAGTGTACGAATTATAATGATTTGATTTTGATTTTATCGACATTAGAAGCGTTAAAGAATTTAAAAATCCGACCGATTTGTTATTAAAGGTGTTACATGAATTAGGAAATTGACGAGTTAATTTCAATAAAAGGTTAGGACATGCTGGAGAATAATGATGGACAAGGTTGGAGAAGTGAATCCCTTTTACAACGGTTAGACATACTAGTGTTTTGTCGGCTCTAATTATATTATTAAAATATACATGGAATTGTTCCATTTATTCATTAATTTACTATCTAACAACGTCTACTTCATTCTGTGGAAGCGAATTATCAGCAATTCGTGTTTACAATACGGTTATTTAATTCATAGTAAGAGGATATGCTTATTGTACAAGCGAATACTGTTTCGGGTAAGATAAGATAAAACATAATAATTATTATAAACACGCACGCTTTCGTAATGTTTAAAACTTAAACGAGGCAACATCTCTCGGGCTATAGCCAAGCAGTGAAATGGTTTGGCACATTTTCAGTCGGAAAAATAGAAGTAAATCCTCTTACATAATTATAATTGTGATATTACATACATATTCTATCAAAGTTAATGGTGATACGTCCGTTTTTAATTCAACAACAATAACACATTCTACAAGTTGGCCGGAGAAATGTATTCCATCGCCGCCTTAAATTTTATGCATCGTTAAAAGTTGTTTTTTTTTTTTTTTCATTCCAGCTGTTCATTGATGTTTATAACAGCCGCGATATTCGTGTCGGAATGATACTTGGAAGCACAATGTTGTTCAATCTTTCAAGATTATTAGCTGAAAGTATCCGATCTGTAATGCTTACCTACTGATTGACGGGTGTACGGCTAAAAATACGTATAAATATGTGAGTCCCGTAAATGTGTGCATCTGTGTTGTGCCGTGCGTTGCTAATAAAGTCTTTATTCGATCCGATTTTCGCTAAAACCGACCCGCAACTACTGTCAAGTGCCCGTCTATTTGTTTTGTCCCGAACGCACAATGCACCGACGCTTAGTCGAATTCAGCTTAGTGATTTTGTGCTTAGAATGTTGCCGAAGCGATTGGAAGAGTACCCACACTATTGCTGAGCAGTTCAAGTGCCAAGAACCGCAGCGGAGATCCCTCAGAATAACTGAACTGCTAAAATTAAACTGTCTCGATGACACCGTGCCGGCACACGTAGTTCTCAACAGGTATTCCGCTTATAATGATATTTGCTATGAAGTTTAATCATCAGTACATAATTCGCAAATAAATAATAAAATCAACACAGCAAATCTGAACTGAGTGAACTACCGATAAAAGTTAATGTACAGTGCGCATAAAACGCGTGTTCCCACATTCACTTGCTAAATTAAATATTTATACTGGAATATTTTTGCACATTTGATTTGATTAATTTTATATACATATACTTTAGAGCAAATCCCGAATAATACTGATTAAATGGTAATTATCTATAAGTAAGTAATAGTGTAACTCATGCCCAAATAAACAGATATATTTACGTTTAGATCAGGATGAGCATACAAATTGCTAGTGTCTATGAATAGCATTAACTATTATGTAAAATGTAAACTAATGATTGGTTCCGGCATGCCTTAGCGCCTACATGTAAATAGTATATGGTATGGTACATTATTACACCTTTACACTAGGTCAAGGTAGGTTGTTGAGAATCTAGTCACGTTTTTGCCATTCCGAATACTCAGAACATGAATCAGAGCAATTATTTTAAATGAATGGGTTTAGTACGTAACAGATAATGATCTATGGATATTGTTTTTATTTCTTTTTTGTGACTTTTCAGAAAAAGAAATTATAGCTTTCAAAAATTGAATTTTAATAACAATAATAATAATAATAATAATACTTTATTGCCGTGGTTTTAAAAAAAAAAGTCGACATTGTCGTAGCAGAAATTATTTAATAACAAAAAATAAAAATACAAAATAGGCATATAAAATGATCACTAAAAATAGTAATACGCCAAATTATTATCGTAGATATTCCTCCACAGTGTAGTATGTTTGTGACAACAAGTAGATATTTTTTGGTTAATATTCGTCATAGCCATCGCATAGTTATCTTTCAATAGGTTTAGAGGAATATTGGCTGGATGATGATAAAACAATTTCTTAACGGCCGTTTGCACCGTTTGTGATTAAATTATAATTACAATTTAATCATAATTAAAGCTTAATTTCCCTTGCACCGACTGCTTAACTAATAAATAAATCCTTAATTTGTAATTATGTTTAATGAGTACCGACGGTACGAATTAATTCATAACTAAATTTGGCCCAGGCGTAGTTTCTTTGTTTACAAACGTGTTTGTACGCGATTGTAGGTTATGTTATGCGGTTTGGTTCGGATTGGTTATAATACAAAAACTTGTGACTGTACATTGAAATAGCTACCTAATTAAAGTGTTCACTTTGAAGATTAGGACAAGGAATAGCGGTGTGCAAGAAGTGTATATTTGGCAGGGTTTTAGAAAGCCCAGGGTACATCAAAAATTAATTCCCCAAATAAAAAACTAACAATAAATGTATTTGAGGATTACTCGTGGTTTCAGGTGGAAACGACCCGGAGGTATTTCGCAATGGAAAGGATATCTTTCTATAAATTCACAATTTTGATGTGATGCTAATTTAAAAATAATGAATACCGTAGTACTTTGGCTAGGAAGTACACATGATAGTACAAGTTTTACAACCATAGTAGGCTAAAACAGAAGTGTGAATAAAATGATTATAGAGAAATAGTTATGTTAAGTATGTTTTTTTTTGTGCATACAACAGAAACACTTTAATGGCCTATTCTTCTCCATAAGCGACAGCGGATATGCCTCAAAAATATATTTATTGACCCACTGTTAAATTCTCAAACAGTTGTGGAAAATCGTTATAATGAAAGCCATATTAGGTCACGGAATGTCATTGAAAGTATATTAGGAGTTCTAAAACGACACTTTCCAATACTGGCATACAAGAAATTTTAAATGGACAACTTGATGAGATTAATTATGACGCTGCTGATGATGCAGCTGCTGCTACAGAGACATTACTAATTCATGATTATTTTAACAATTTGTAATACATTGCTAGAAATTAACTTTTGAACATTTTTTTTGTATTTGTTTTCCTTGGCTTTTATATAAACGAAATATTGTGTATGTAATTAACAATTTATTCATTAAAAAGGAACAAAGTATATAAGGAAATGATGGCAGTAACAAAATAATTCTAACAACTAATAGCAGAGGTCGAATAAAGTATCAAAAATTGGAGTGTTTGCAAAAGAAACAAATAAAAGAATTCCATAATGAAAAAAAAAACTGCATTTACATATTAATTTCCAGTTTTAAAAGAAGCTACTCTTTTTGTTTATTTCAATATCTAATTCTGCAGCAATTTTCTTCAGCTTAAATTCCAACAAATCTTTCAAATGGCGCATTCATAGAGCGACAATTTTTATTATGATGGAGCAGTGTTCCCAATATAAATACAATTTTTGACTAAAAACTAAACTTAAGGCACTACCAACCTATATGTCTATCACAAACTTTTTAATTATCTAATCATTAATTAAATTTGCTCGGTGCAATCCTATTCAAATTTAATTCGTAATTAAATTTAATTTTTGATTAGTTAATTAAAATGTTAATCACAAACGGTGCAAACGGCCGTAATAAATCTTGTAAAACGTTTCGACTATAACACTGCGTAGGTTTTCACGGCCGGTGTAAACTATAACTAACAGCTTCTTTGGGGTTCGCACGTTGTCAAAAACTTTTTCGCTGACGTTTCCTCTGTCATACTGACAGCATTCTTCAGGATAAATGAACTGGGTTAATTCAGTTATCCTGAACTGGGTTAGTTCAGTTATCCTGAAGAAGCTGTCAGTATGAACAGCGAAACGTCGAGCAAAAGTTTTGACACACGGCGAAACCCGCAAGAAGCTGTTAGTTATACGTTTCGACTATGGTAATAAGTTTTTCAATTACTAAAAATAAATATAAGAATTTTTTTATTAACGAAAATTAATCGGTGGTGATATTTTACCTTGCTTATTTGTTTTAAAGTTTTCACAATATTGCGTTGTTATGTCAAATTACTAATAAAAACGTTACAACATATTAAAATTTTAGTATAAATAAAATAAAATTGTATATAGGACAAAAACAATAACATATAAAAGTTTACAAGTATTTGAATTCAATTGGGAGATACCACAGACACGTAATTTTTTTAACAGTTATTTTAAGTACTGAAGAACAAAATGTCAAACAAATCAGAAAAAAAAAAAATGCCTCAATTGAAAGAACGCACCACTTTTCCGATGACTGAACTCATTAACACAGTAGAATAATACTTAATATTAACTTCTACATATTTTCAATATGAAGACCATTTCTACAAGCAAATTGATGGCCTAGCAATGGGAGCACCCATTTCAAGAGTTATTGCTCAACTTGTCTTGAAAGATCTAGGACAAACTGTTTCGACTATTTTAATAAGTCTTTTTCAATTACTAAAAATAAATATAACAAGAAACATTTTTTTATATAGCGAACATTAATCGATTGTGATATTTTACCTTGGTTATTAATTGTTTTAAAGTTTTCAGAATATTGCGTTGTTATGTCAAATTACTAATAAAAATGTTACAATATATTAAAATTTAAGAACACACCACTATTCCGTTGACTGAATTCATTAACGTAATAGAATTAACACTAACTTCTACATATTTTCAATATGAATACCATTTCTACAAGCAAATTGATGGCCTCCCATTACTAGGAGCACCCATTACAAGTGTTATTTCTCAACTTGTCTTGGAAGATCTAGAACAAACTGTTATAACAAGTTTAAAACATAAACCAAGACTTTACAAAAAATATGTAGATCCTGTCCTATTTATCCTACCTACTAAGAATATACAATATACATTCAAACAATTCAATTCGTATCATCCTAAAATTCAATTCACTTTGGAAGAAGAAGTAAAAAACAAAATCCATTTCCTTGATGTTACTGTACATAGAGAAAAAAAAATATCATATCCACAAAATGGTATAGCAAACCGACATCATCGGGGAGATATTTAAATTACAATTCTAAGGCACCAAACATTAATAAAGAAAATGTAGCTATTGCACTTGTAGACGGGCGCATAAAATTAACAAGGCCCAAATATACGTCTTAAATTATAAAAACCATTAAATCAATATTGATCATCAATGAATATCCTTCATTAATCGTACAATAAAACAAAGATTATACAAAATATATAACCCAACAAAGACCCAAAAACCTAATGACAATAATGTCACAAAATTTATTGCAATCCCATACATCGAAGCATTATCTGAAAAATTAATCAAATCATTAAACCTTACGAAATCCAACTTATATACAAAAATCATAACACGCTTAAAACCTGTTTCGCACAATTAAAAGCAAAAACACCATACTTAAAAAATGTTATATATACAGGGTGTCCCATGACGTGACTGCCAGAGTTTGGGATGTGTTGCTGAAGCAATTTCCAGACAAAAATGTCAACTTAACATATGCCCAAAACTCTTTCGTAACTGAGGTACAAGCACTTGAAATTTTAGATAACCCTATAGACAAAAAAAATAAAAAAATTTAAATTCATTTAAAAAGAAGTTGCTTTATTGTAAAATGATTTCATGATTTGCAATTATTTTTTATTTAATATAGGTTATACATTTTGTTTCCGTTGGGCTTTGTATAGGTATTCTCATGTGTTAACTATTTTATATTCCCCTCATCTTACCACACCATTACATATTTTTTTAATTCAAATTATTCACTAACCAACCTTTGTAAGAGACGGACGTGTCTCACATATTTTTTATCAATTTTAAGGACACTTTTCAAATAACATCAAATTTAATCCAAATATTAACCAGAACAATCTTTTTAAAAAATATATATATAAATATCTTAAAAAATTACCCACAATTTCTTATGATAATTGGGTAATTCTTATTGAATCGGCTATGAAATTTTATGCATTTATTAATACAAATACATTACATTATAACACAACTAACTATGTCAACTCTAATCCATAACAACAGTTTTGATACAAAAGAAACAAAACAAGTTAGATATAATTAACACTCCCTCTCTTAGTTTGTTTGTTTGGTTTTGTTTTATCTACAATCGACAGAAATGTTCGGTTACGTACAAACTTATCACGTGGTAACGATTTAGTGAAAATATCAGCTAACTGGTTTTCTGAACTTACCCTAACAGCCAGAAATATTACATAGATATTTTTAAAAATATATTTTATAAATATTTTTCGTGAGAGGTTTTTGAATATATTTTTCATATTTTTTTCTAAATATAGATAAAATAATCAATTAAAATATATATTCCATATTTTAAAATTAATGTAAGCGCTATATTTTTTCTAAAATATTTGTAAAATATTTATATGAAAATTGAGATGTTTTATGCAATCTATTTAATTTGTGAAAATGAACTCAAATTGTTCTTGGTTATTTAGAATGTATAACGTCGATAACGAAAAATTGACAACATACATAGAGTTGTCTAAAAGGCAAAAACTTGTCTTTTCACACTCACCATACAAGTTAATAATCAATAATTCTGGCATCTTGAGGCATACTGAAATTAATCACTATTTTTTAATTGAAGTGTTCTAAATAAAAAACAAACGTATTTATTATCATTTTATTTGAATAAGCCAATACTCATTTTTAAACCTAGCCTTGGCTGGTGGCAGGTACAACCCTATGGTTTTTTTCGTATCTTCGGTAGTGGCGCTCTCATGGCGTTTCCTTATGGCCTCTAAAACAATGCCAATTGTATTAGATCATACCATGAATAAAACATCGTACAACATTATCAACACCTACTAATACATTTGGAGCATTTACAATAATTGGAGTGGTAGCTACATTCTAATACTTACGATACTTATTTTTACTTTATATCATAATATTTGAAAACATTCTACGTACAAACAATAAAACAACACAACGTATTCTAACCTATATTTGAGGTTATGACGCTTATCTACCGAGAATGAATCTCTTAAGCAAACAACTAGCAATTTTTCTGGTAGATGCAGTACATATATGATGCATAAAATTCCAACAATTATATTATTAAACGATTTCGGTACATAGCGATATTGAGCATTCCAATTATCTTATAAATGCCATGACATGTTCAAAATTTTGCTTTACCTCGTAGTCACCACAAAAACTAAAACACACCCGCGAACAATTAATTACACAGTTAACCCTAATCTGCCCTAATCATATACTATTATTAAACTATAACATGTAACGACAAACAATGAAAACTTTGATGATACGCACGTGCGCGTATGCATTCTATGTACCTAATCCATAGACGCATAAACAATACTAAATCATATAATACCGGCACCGTAAATGAATAGAAGGTGTTGTGTTGACGTTCGCATCTTACAAATATTACAAATAATATAATACAAAACGCCAATATATTAATAGAAAAGTTACAGCGCTCAACTTAGATACTAATTAAATCATATTAGATATATATTATCTAATTTAATCTTTAAACTATCATTTTAAATAGGTACATACCTACTTAATATGTATGCATATTTTACCCATTGTATATTATTCGTCCTACGCACCAAATGTACAAAAAGATTGAATTTTTAATCTTTTTTTTTTATATGAAATAAATATTTACAGAAATACAAAGCAAAATATACTTGCAGAGTTATGAAAAATATATTGAGAAAACATTTGCAATAAAATATTATTAATGCTACATAATATATATATATTTTTTAAATGTTCCTAATATATTTTCTATAATATATTTTATGCATATTATATTAATATAACTAATATTCAAGAAACATTTAATATTTTTTAAATATTTATAAAATATGAAATAAATATAGTTGGCCACTGGGGTACATATGAAACAAAAATCAAACCACTATTAACTTTTTTGTGATTAAAATGATACTAAATGTCTATGTGTTTTGTCCTTTTATGGTGTTCACTGTTACTGATAAGTCTGATTGCACTTTGATTATCTACATACAGCGGTATAGATTAATGTACAGGGATTTCAATTTCTTCAAGAAAATTACGTAACCAAGAGATATCGGTTGCAGCATCTGATGCAGCGATGTACTCTGCTTCCGCAGTAGACTTCGCAACACATTTTTGTCGATGGGAAGATCAAGTAATAGGACCAGTCGCTAGCAGGGTCACGTATCCGGTTGTTGATCTACGTGTGTCACAGTCGTTTGCAAAGTCAGCATCAGAATATATTACGAGTTGAGAGTCACCACTATGTTGGATTCCTACGTTTTTGGTGCCTTGAAGGTACTTGAATATTCTTTTAACAGCAACCCAATGCTCTAAACCGGGACTATTTAAGAAACGGTTTACTTGGTTTACAGTGAACATGATGTCGGGTCGAGAAACTATCGCAGCGAACAACTACCAACGGCTTCTCGATAAGGTTTGTTAAACATTTCATTCATCTCATAATTATCTTATGGGGATTGACCATTATGAAGTGGAATTCCAATAGCACACGGAAAACTAATTGGTTTACAATCATCCATATTGTACTTGTGTAGTATTCGTTTGATATAACCACACTGGCTTATGAATATTTCTTTCTTTTCACGATTCCGTTGTATTTCAAGTCCACAAAAATAACTATCATCGCCAATAGTTATTTCAAAATTTTAACTGAGCTCTTGGATAATGTTTTCAAAAAACTTGGTTAATTCACACAATATTATTGCATCGTCCGCATATAATAATAGATAACAATCTATTTTTCCAATTTTGGTAAAAAAATACGCATTTATCGGCATTTGAATGCTTGAATTCGTAATTTCTTAAAAACTGGGTTAATTTTTCATTCCAGCATCTTGTTGATTGTTTTAAGCCATGAAGGCTTCTCTGCAGTTTATAAACAAGATTATTTTGGATAAACCCTTGAGATTGTTCCATGCAGATTTCTTCTTCTAATTTTCCATTAAGAAATGCTGTTTTGACGTCAAACTGTTTTATCTCTAAATTTCTTGTTACAACGATTGACAACAGAATTCTAATCGAATCGTACCTAATAACAGGGTATTTCATTGTAATCGGTTTCAGCTTTCTGAGAGTATCCTTTAGTACTTTAGATCATGTATATTACATAGATACCGCTATACCGTAAGAACTTATAATCGATACTGTTTCAAAGATGTGTAACGTGCCTTTTTCTCATTATTCCTTTCGTGAGTATGTCATCTCCAATGTCGCTATCTTTCTCTGTACCACCCATTGTAGTATTTGCGATAAGTAGCATTTTTATTTTATCGACCGTTTGTCATATCTGTCATGTATGTGTTATTGGACATTAGAATTTTAACGTAAGTCTCTATTTAAATTCTATTTAATAAGATTAAATATGTGAGGAAGGGACTTAATGTTTCGTTTGAAAATTTCAATTTTATTTTTTCTTAAATCGTGCATTACATAACAGTAGTTTGAATTTCGCGCTGGAACGTGTTTCATTTTCAGGCAGTTTTAAGCCAATCATTAGCTAAGTGATATAAGTAGACCAAGCGAGGTAGATAAGGAACTACATAAGTCGGTACGAGAGAGAGCAAAATAATTTGTCTGTGCTATGTTGGAAACATGGTTGGGAACCTAACACGGGATCCATGATCTAAGTTTAGTACCCAATCTAGCTTTGTAACGATCGATTGTACCATCAGGTTTATGCTTTCAGTACACCCATTTGCATCCAATTGCTTTGCGATTATCAGGTAATGGTACTAATATCCAAGTATTATTTTTATATAATGACGATATTTCCTCCTTCATTGCTTCTTGCCATTGTTGTGATTCGTCTACAATTGCTGCGCAAGCTGCGTAGTCCTTACGGTAACGAACTGGTGGTTGAATATTTTCTCGATTTCGAGGTTGTTTTACCTCTGATTGCTCCTTATTAATATCTTCATTTTCCACAACATTTTCAACTTCATTTTGTATTGGCTGTTGTCCTCCCTCTGTTTCTTGATTAGTTAGAAGCATAGGCTATTCCAATGTTGCATATATGGATGTAAAACTCGTCTCAAAACTTCCAAAATCTTCAGTAAAAGTCACATCCCTGGATATTGTTACTTTGTCAGTATCCAAGTCAAAAAGTCCATAATTTGCACTACTACAAACTACAGCCAAACGTGACCACTTTTCTTAATTTCCTTTCCCATTTGGACCTGAGTTGTTGTTTGTATCAAGTATGCGTGGTTGCCATTCACCATTTACCATGGCCATTAAACTTACAGCGCCAATTCCTTCTGCTGACAGACATTCTTATTATCACTCTTTTTGGTGTTATTATCATCACTGCTACTGTTTAGTATTTTGCATTTTGGTTTGCTTACCTTCATTGCTGCAAATGCTGTTGGCACTTCCTCACTTTCTGCTAACCTTTGCTCTTCCTTTAATAATCTTGCTGTGAGGTTGTCAAATGTTTGCTTTGCTTCATCATATGAATCCCACGCAGTAATGAAGGATCCGCATTTTTGCGATAATTGCCTAACGTTTTTGCAATACTTATCAATTTCGTTTACCTCCTCTCCAATATCCGCTAAACTTTGGGCCAATGATTCAATTTTACTAATATGCTGGGCTGCTGTATCCGTCTCAGACATCCTATAATCGAAAAATTGCTGTTTTAAGGAAATTTAATTCACCGCTGACCTTTGTTCATGTATGGTTTTTAAACGCTTCCACATGTCTGCTACATTTTGACATGTTACCACACTTTGCAACTGGTTAAATTCCATGGATGTAGACAATATCAGCATGGCTTTTGCATTCCTGTCGTCCCATTCCTTTTGGTTTTCTGCATCGTCGTTTGGACGTACTATTTTGCCACTGACGAATGAATCCTTCGGCACGAAAAATCCTCCTAACTTCTATATATTATAGCTTTTCAATGTATCCATCTTTTGCCACAGTCGGTCCCACAAAACGAAATGCTGATGGACGGGGATAGCTGACCTTGATGTGATAAATCACTAGTTGACTATTTAACTTCCTGGGCCCATAAGCGTTTGAATCGGCTATGAAATTTTATGTATTTATTAATACAAATACATTACATAATAACACAACTACCAAAAGTCAACTAACTAATATTAGTTTTATATGTCAACTCAAATCCACAACAACAGTTTTGATACAAAAGCAACAAAACAAGTTAGATATAATTAACAATTCTTCCTCGACGATTAAAGAGTGGCAATGTCCAAATCGTTTTCTATGACTTGAAGGATCCTCCGGTCGAGGGCCCCCAATGATCCGGACCTGTATTTTATCTGAAATAAATACAAACTGATCAATTAAATTTACCCTCTAGCAAGCCATAATTTTATTTATTCAAAATATCATGTTGGCAGTGAAAAATAAAATTTATCTGTCATGTGCACTGTGTTGGCACATTATTGATTTATTGACACCCAAAAATGTTTACAAAAAATCATAGTTTTTATTATCAAATCATACTTTAGAAATGGTGAAAAATTAGAAAATGGTGAATGGTTGAACTCTTTGCAACCACGTATAGAAGAATTTCGGACAGAGTTTCGAAATTTTCCAGTAACATATAACAGTTTGCGGCAATTGATAGATACAAGAATCAGTGGCAAGATTCCGTGAAACAGGGTCTGTGTCCCGAAAACCAGCTAGTGGTAGACCATTTAAACGGACAGTTGAAAATATAGCAGATGTTGAGGAGCGAATAACTCAATCACCTAAAAAATCAAGCAAGAAAGCTTTCACAACAAACACAACTTTCATATGGAACATGCCATACAATCCTTAAAAGAGATCTACAAAAATGTTCATACTAGTTTCATTGCGTGCAAAAGCGCTTACCCATTGATCACGTAACCCGATTTAAATACTGTTAATAATTTTTGAGTGCCACGATCACGTTCTTGACAAAACCTTAATAAAACCTTTTTCTCCGATGAAGCATGGTTTCATTTATCTGGACATTTGAATAAACAAACAATGCGCATGTGGTGGAGAATGTTGTTGGAGAATTTCATGTGAAAATCCACATGAAATCCTCCAAAAGTATAGGCGCTTGGCTTGCTGTTTCTCGCCGACAGATTATATGGTCCAATATTTTTACGATTCCAATAAATGCAGAGCGATATCCGTAATAATTTATGTACAACCATTTTTCATCAATTACATGATGATATTATATTATTATTAAGAAGTATTTCCAGCAAGATAATGCAACACCCTATAAGACAATGGAAATGCTGGAATAATTACATGATTCTTTTATAAGGGGTAATAGCTTTTCACCACGATCTCCAGATTTGACGATTATGGATTATTTCATTTATCCACACCAAAAAAAATAGAGCATTTTGTAAATCATCTTTATACTATTGAAGAATTTACTGAAGTTATCCGAAATGTCTGTGAAGAAATTATACCACATAATTTAAGGAATGTCTTCAATAACACGAAACAAAGAGTGGCGTTATGTATAGAGAATGAAGGAGTTCACTTTGAACATTTGTTGTAGCTGTTTTTTATTTTTAAACTTTTTTAACTGAAACGTTGTATGTAATTATTTTTCAAAATGAGAAAATCTAATCTGTCACCACCAGCAGTATAACATAACCTGCACCATACACACGCTACAGAATAAGTCAACTTACATGTCCTTTAAACTTGTTTAAAGAAGAAAAATTCTGGCATTAAAGAATAAATACTGATGATTTAAAAAGAATGAGAGATACTCAGAGATCAAAATAGGATTTTAATAATTTAAACAGTGTACCTATTGCATTTTAAAAATTAAAAAAAAAAACTTTAGCGAGCTATGTACTATTTCAAACCATTACAATACATATACACATTCACATAAGAATTTTCTCTTTAATTTTCAGATGTGACGACATGACCGGAACTTGTATAAATCAAAAAAGCGAAGTGTACCGCAATAGAGGTCCGCAAGATAACATTCATTTCCAATGGAGAAGATTTGGTGAAAAATGAATTCAGAAATAGAACTGCGAACGAAGTGGATCATTTAAAGTGTGGGTTGTAATAACACTATCTATATACGAGTGGTACTTAAAAATAAACGTATTTTTATACGGCTGTTTTTATTTCACACATCGAATTGTTACTAAAACACCAAGATGAATTTCTAACTAAGAAATGATATAAAAGTTCCCACATTTGTCGGTACTTTGTGGTAAGTAGTAGTGCTGCGAATCGAACCCTTTCTATATAAAACTGGTTTGGATGTGATGATTAATCGCCTCCAAAACAATACCGTAACCGGCTTTTAAAATCTGTTTTTGAAACCGTAATTTTGTATCGTCACATATAGCAACATTTCAATATTTCATTACCTGAGAGATTTTGGATTAAATAAAAGAACAGGGGATCGTGCTGCCCATTCAATCGAACCTCGCCTCCTTATCCATTGATTTGAAATATTCGTTGAGGTACTGTCGGACATAGATTTGTAATGGGCGGATCTTGCTGAAACCATATCATATTCGCTGGAACTTGTGTGTTTGCTGGATCAAGATACAAGTTTGTCAAAGAGGCACGACATTATTTTGGAGTAGTAGTGCTAAATAATTATCGCCATTCAAATGGCCATCGCTGAAAAAGATACCTATGATATTGATCTCCAACAATTCCTGCCTAAACATTAACCTTTACAGGTATCGTTGTGTGTGTTCTTCTCTCATCCAGTGTGGATTTTCCCTCGACAATAGCGGCAATTTTGACAATTAGATGACGTTGTAATGTAAAGGGGATTCATCAGAAAACAAAACATGTTCTAATTGGATCACATTGTTATCTAACATTGCCATCATTTGTTCACAAAAATACGTTTCCTATCAAAATCGTCTTCCATAAGCTCCTGAGTTGGTATCATTTTATAGGGATGCATTTTATTTTCTTTTAATGCTCGATAATCGATGAAAGGCTAAATCGAAGATTGTGGCTGCTTGTCGACTAGAAGTATGTTGGTTTTCCTCAAACTCAAGCAAAATATCCAATTTGTTATCATGACTTATTGCATTGCACCTGCTTTTTTTTATTCTGCCTTACATGTCCAAGCTCGGATAACTGCTTTTTATTTTACTAATTGTCCCTTGGGATATAGGCGGCAAATTTGGAAATTTTTATTTGAAAATAAGAGAGCAACTTCCCATTTTGTGTCCGTGTGTTATTCCATAACCACAAATCTTTGGGAATGTTGTTTTGTGGCATTTCTGTAAGTATTTACAGTTTTGTTTATTTCATTATTCGGCCAAAAGGAACGATTTTTTGTTTTTTTACATATCATAGAAATAAACGTATTATTATTTAGTTTTTGAGTGTCGTTGTGGAATTTCTGTTAACAATCATTTTATTTATTTAATTAATTATTTTTGCAAAAAAAAAAATTGAAAAACCACTTAATTTTCCTAAACAGTTGAAGATAGGCTATAGGAAATTGTATAGTAAAATATGTCTAGAATTTCCTGAAAGAATCCAAAAATTTATATATACCATGGTGTGTAGCATTGAAAATAAAAATGTTGGTATTGGCCACTGTCTGGTTATAAGTTCCCAGAAGAATTTTACTTTGCCTCGTTCCCTGGAGATTTTCCCAGTAACTGGATTTTCTCTGCTCCATTTTTATTTTCAGTTTCTTCAGTATTGTACTGCCACTTAACCCGCAAAAGAGTTCAGGTTCTACAAAAGATATTTCAGCCCCTCTTTTGCGAGATTATCCGTTATTTCGTTTCCTTCCACTCCTGTGTGACCCGGAACCCACAGGAGAGTTACTTTATTCCTTTTGCCTAGCTCATTTAATTTCCCTAGGCGTTCCCAGACCATCTTGGAACTGAATTCATATGAGCTCAGCGCCTGATGGCTGCTGACTATCAGACATGATGATAATCTCCTGCTTTCGATAATTTCTATCAATATTGAACTGAACACATCTTTCAATAGCGTGTATTTCGCCTGAAATATACTTGGTATTTTTCCCAAGCTTTCGAATATGTAGTTCTAGCCCATATATTCCTATTCCAGTTCTCTCTGCCGTTTTGGAGCCACCAGTATACCAATTGATGGCATTTCTATTCAAGTTCAAGATGGTGTTATGATCCCACTCGCCCCTGTTACTGAGCTTTATGATGAATTCCTTCACAAAGCTGTTTTTTTTTTAACATATCATCCCGGGACATGTCCCAGGTTTGATCAGCGTCAGGAGATTGAGGCCTATGGCTAATCATTTCCTTCCTTGACCATTCTGGAGTGTGGTTCTTTTTGCCACGCCCCTCTACCACAATATGGAGAGGGGTATAATCCAATACTATTTCGATAGCTGCTGTTGGGGAATTCTTCATTAGCCCGCGTTATGCATACACATGCTAATCTTTGCACTTTCGACAGGTTAATTCTCGCGGTGGCCAGATTAGTTCTTTTGCTCCATGCTACTGATGAATAAGTGATGATCGGTCTCACTATCACTGTATACATCCAAAGCAGTATTTTTGGGTTGCATCTCCATCCTTTTCCCTGCAAAGTTCCTGCACACCATCAGAGCTCTTTTGGCCTTGTTGGTTACTTCAAGTTCATGTTTGTTCCATAGAAGTTTGTTGTCTAGGGTAAGGCCTAGATATTTAACCTCGGTTCTCCAATCTATATTTTGCCCATCCACTTTTATGACAACTAAAGATACCAATTGACGTGTCCGAGCGTTTCTTCGAACACGCACCCATTTATTTATTATCGAATTTATTCCATTTGGC
The DNA here is from genome assembly GCA_004143645.1 of Protaetia brevitarsis. Classification (NCBI taxonomy): domain Eukaryota; kingdom Metazoa; phylum Arthropoda; class Insecta; order Coleoptera; family Scarabaeidae; genus Protaetia; species Protaetia brevitarsis. The sequence goes on along the minus strand of RXPK01000194.1, from coordinate 633,616 downwards.
TGATACACAGTGTATGTGCTCTATTAATTAATGTTTTACATCTCAAAAAGTCACTTTTCTCTGATAAAGGAAGTACTCTTTTTATAGATATAGATGCAAAATCGGGAACTTAATAGAAATAACGACCAAAAGAATGCATAATTTATTTAAAAAATACCACAAAATATCTGGTTCGGAAGTTTTATATAATATCCCTGGAATTCAGTCTTAGGATAAAAAAGTTAAAAATAGAAATTACTTCTCTCACTCTTTCTCTCATTTTTATATGGCGAATCCACTACTATAGCAACTGTCTCTCAGCCGAAGGTTACTAAACTTCCGTTTGCAACTATACAGATGTTGTACCCAGACACCTACATAATTGCTTATTTGCATATTCTCCGAATTAATCACTCACATATTATTGTAACATCGATTTATATTTGTTCAATTATTTGTAAGAGAGTATATTTAATGTGTCATTTGAAATTGCAGTCACCACACTTATGAAAAGGAATCGGAATTATTTGACCACACATCATGATTTGTTTGTTCGGTGTACACGCGTATAAGTGACATTCTTATTCCGAACAAAAATATTTTGTAACAACAGATTTTCGTCGTTGGTTTAAACCTGAACTCGCCCAATGAATGATTTTGATCAGTTAATCATCGAGTTGTCAACACGTTTCCTCCTAATAGGATATGTATGTAAATAATGTAATTCTATGATTGCTCTGGCTTCTTCACGAAAACCGCTAATATTATTCAGCTTTCGCAATCTTAATATTCCTTTTTCTCATTGACTCATCTCAATCATAGTGTGTTCAATACATTTCAAGTAACTGAATCATCATAGGAGCGCGTCCGAGAGACTATGTATAATCTTTTAACCGCGTATACGTCCCCAAAAAGCACAAAACATCGCTAACCCCAAATATGTAGAACACCTCTTCGTTGTTCACCTGCGGTTTGATACAGAAAAAGAATTCGGATGATGTGTAAACGAGGAATGTGCCTGGTGAATTACTAAACGATATTATGTAAAGTGAGAATCCCCGCGTTTAATATCGAATATGTTATTTGAGAAATAAATTAAGTTTATATGTACCCGGCTATGAAAATATGAAAATTCTACCGCGATTAAATGTTAGGTTGAATTATTTGCCTTGCAGCATTTTCTCTAAATTTGCTATTATAACGTCACGTTGTAAACATAAAAGTTCTTAATCAAGCTCGCAAAAATATAGTCTTTGATTAATTACCATGACATCACAAGTTAGTGCTATCATCAGCGCATATAAAACCAGGAATGTGAATTTAAATTATTCTCCAAAAAATAATCTAAATATTTACACATTGTTTTATATCATTAAGTATTTTCATAATCATATGAAAATTCTTTTATATCATTAATGATATAAAAGAATGTGTAAATATTTAGGTTATTTTTTGGAGAATAATTTAAATTCACATTCCTGGTTTTTACATCCGCTGATGATAGAACTAATTTGTGATGTCACTCATATCACAAAGTGATCTTCGTGGTATGAGTGCCTCAGAGGCGTTAATATTCAACATAAAAATGACTTCGGTGGAAGGGTTTTATTGCAGACTTTCGAATTTCTAACACGAACACACACCAACTTATATTATAATTAGGGTTCAAGAGTTATGACTATATCGTTCAGTGTAATTCCTTTTTACTTGACTAATTCATTTCTAACATCCGACCCTGCAGTGGTTTGTCAACAATGATGTCCGGGGGTGCACAAGTGGATGGAGTTTCAGAAGTAGACTAAAATATCGTGTTGTCTATAACAGTGGCGGCTCGTGAGTTATGAAAGAGGGTGGGCACAAAATAAGAACTTGCCTATTTTTTGTACATAAAATCCATTCTCCTATTTTTCATGCTGGAAAACACGTCTATGAGTTTGTTGTAAAAATGCGTTCAGTCGATCTTCTGACATTGTGCTTCTCAAAAAAGTCTTAATGCGTTTGAGGGTGCAAAAACATCGTTCACATTCTGTTCTCGACATGGGTGTTGTACAAATAATATCCAACAGTTTATATGTTTCCATCAAAACTTTTTTTAAATTGTTGTGTATTATGAACACTAAAAGTGGCAAAACACCACCTACATCTACGTCACACATGTCCTCGCGCTCATAAATTACTGAAAGTTCACTTTTCAATTTTACGCTGTCCAACTTAGGATACTATTCCACATTTTTTTATACACATAATTAACCGACGCAAAATATGACGATTTTTTCCACATCTTCGCTGTACTTAATTTTATGTGGCAAATAAGCACTGTCTAACTATTCACGTATGTCCACTTTGCCTAGAACATTAAAATCCACGCATGCATTCATGTGAGAAACGGATTTTTCGTGTTTCTTTGCCCTCTCTGCGATATGCTTTAAATCATTTATCCCTTGTTTGTTCCACGCACTGACCTCTTTCTTAAAAATTAAGCAGATAAAACAAAATAGTTTATTAGTGAACATCCGCACATCCACTCATATTTTAAATATTCTATTGTAAGTTTGAGTTTTACTTGTGGAAGTATAGTTTATTTGAAGATCAGAAATTTCTTTCTCCTTAATCAAAAGTTTTTCCTCAAATGAGAGCGGTTTTTTTTTTAAGATTTTGCACTCAATTAACTTCCATCTTTGATAATAAACGTCACTTCAAGCCTTTGAAATCACACATGCGCGATACGCATTGAAAACGATGCAGTCGAAACGAAGACGTTAACTGGAGACAGGGCATTGCGTGCCCCAAAGCGACTGTATAAGCGCATATAGCGAAGATAAACGGAACCGTCCGATTCATACTCCAAATAGGTACATCGGAAAGAGTGCCCCGGAACATAGTTCGCTTCGCATAGCGTTCGTATATGCGCTACCGTCTGCGGTGCAGATGGAAACTTTGATACCATCGTTATACAAATACGTAAAAATAATAAAATAAAATAATGCACTGAATTACATGCGAATTTCTTTCTGTGTTTATCTTGGTGGTTGGGTGGGCACGTGCCCTTGTGCCCTTTGGTACCAGCCGCCACTGATCTATAATATGAATCAATGTAAAATGTGAGGATTAAAACTTATACAGTATTCAAACAGTTCAGACCAAAATCATATTATTTTACAAAGTGAACATAAAATGAAATGCTTTTAGTTATTGTAGTAAATAGCGATACGATTTAAAATGTGTATCTAACAAATAAATTGATTTAATATGACCTAGGAAACTCTGCACAACTACAATAGTTCTTCTGTCTTTATGTACTTTCTTAATTCTTGTCCTGTTGTATATAACAGATTAATTCTGATATCCAAAGAAAGTGCGACCATCGTTAACATCAGAATTTATCTTGCAAGAGCGAATGGCACAATAGCATGATGTTCATTGGCGTCTTCTTTCACAGTCATTTCACTCAAATATAATAATATAATAAAAAAGTATGCCAAAGAGGAAAAGAAGGACTAAATTGGGGCTGTCAGCTACAGAGTCATCGTTTCCGCCAAAATGGATAAAAATTTGGATGAATCAAAGGAAGAACAGCATTAGGTGATTTAGTCTTTTTAGCCCATAAATGTTATATACTATACATGTATGATAATATTGTAAGGAAAGCAAAGAGTAGATTTTTAGAAAACAAGGAAATAATCAAGTTCTTCTGTTGAAGAAGATGACTATGTCTATGTTTATATTCCTTCAGAAAGTGCGGTGAAGATACCAAAAGGGGAAATATGGATACAATGCCATGGATGGCGAGGTTAGGTACATGGAGGGTGTGCGAATAATGGGAACGAGTTCGTCTTCTATTGTCCCAATTGTGAAGATTAAGTTTAATATTCTTATGGTTATTGTATTTTTTTTATTTTAAGTAGTTCTGCTTTAAAGCTTTGTTCCTGCATTTTTTTTAAGAATAAAATCTATTTTGTTTATATATTACCCAGATATATGTTACAACCCATTCTTAACTCATCTGGAACCCCATCTTGCCCCCATGGTGGGGCAAGATGGAGTATTTACATATTTCTTTTCAAAATTTTCTCACAACATCAGGAGTACCTATCGAAAAATTGTGAATACATCCATCAGCAGGTAAATGTTTAAAGATTACAACAAGCCTAGTTAGAAGCTTGCATATCAATTTGCAATCCTGATGCAGTGTTCTAAAGCTTAGTGTTCCCATCTTGCCCCACCTTCCCCCAAACTAATTTATGTAGGTACCAATGTAAACAATAACAAACTGGCTGTTGTTTGAAGTGAAGTTAGGCTTAGAAATTCAGACCCCGATAACTCATCCATTGTTTATAGTGTTTATACTGTATTTGTAGCTTCTAACGTAATGATGTGTAACTCGAGTTAATAAAATACGCGTAGTGGGAAAATCCAGGTTGGGGAACACAGCGAAAAAGAAATGACGTGCGGTGTGCCACAGGGGTCAGTACTGAGTCGTACCCTATGGAACCTTTATTATGATGGGGTACTAAGGATTCCGACGAGGGATGTTGTGCGTCTAATAGCATATGCAGACGATCTAGCTGTGGTAGTATGTGGGAACACCACTCAGAAAATTGAAGCTGTCGCAAATTCCACTATAAAAGACGTAGTGGCATGGCTACGTGGTAGGAAACTGGCAATTGCTCCAAGAAAGACGGAGGCAGTTCTCCCAGTTCGAGGCCGAAGAGCGAAATTCATCACGGCGACAGTTGGCGATGAGAACATAAAAAGCGGGGAACACATCAAGTACTTTGGGGTCCACTTTGACGCGAACATGAAAATGGGTGTGCACGTAAGGAAGACCACAGATCACAATCTCTATAACCTAAAATAGGTATATTCAAAGTTTTCTATACTTTTGACCACCTGTTTACTTTTCGTTCACGCTGTATATTAAAGTAACCAGATAAAAGTTTAATTAGTAAAACAAAAAGTCGTTTTTTTATTATTATATGCGAACTAAAAATCCAGAAAAAAAACGAATGAAGCTTTATTAGACATGTATGAGGGTTACACCCATATAATACCATTGTAATAAGGACAGTCACCAATCGATCATGCATGAATCACAATTAATTGTGCTGAATAAATGGTCGAGCGCATTATCGGTGTATGCGTCTGGAAACTAAGCAATCCCAGTAAATCCGTCCAACGAACAAGAATACGATTTCGGTTCATTTGATTCAATGCCGCGTGCGTCAATGGGTTTGATAACACGCGTTGTGGTAGAAAGAAAATCCCACAGGCTTATCATGCGTAGGTGAAACCACAATTGCTTCCACTTTTATCGGTATTTTCGCATTTTCTATCGTTGAACTTCATGTTTTGGAGAAATGCCAAAAAATGCATGACAACATACTGGCGCATGCATGGAGTTTATAAAATATAGGATTTTACTCAAGAAAGGAAACCATTCCGGAAATAATGTTGAAATTTGTGTTATTGTTGTATGGGTCTGACTCATGACAACACTCACACATGTACAGAAAGTTATAATACATATCTATTTAATAATATATTTGTATTTAGTGTTCTTTGTACCTATAAACATAAATTTATTAATAAATATTTTTATAAGGACATTATCAAAATATTATTGATTCATATTGCAAAGGTAGAATTTAATTCTAACATGCAAATAGGTTGGTGTTGGTCAAGGCTGGATTGGGAAGGCTCAGCGGCCCGGGAAAATTTCATCTCGATTGGCCTCATCCTGCATTTTCTTAATTTACAATTATATCGCCACAAAATAGTAAATTAGTTTTTATACAATTTATTTGCAGGCATAGATTTTTTTATTTTATTTTAGTTATGCAATACATGGCAGGCTACACCCATACAGTGGCGGCTCGTGGTCGGAAGCGTAGGGTGTTCACAAAATCAGGAACATGTAAATTTTTAACTAAAATCCAATCATTTTTTTCGTACATGTCCTTCTTAAATTTTCTTGTAAAGTCTCTAAATTTGCCCTTTGTAGTTTGCGACAAATTAAGTTCTGGTTTTGATCTGCCCATACTTTTAACTTGATTTTTTTGTTCATAACTAAACGAATTAAAATTGTCTTTCAAATATTGCACAGTAAAACTGTTCGCATCCATAGTTCTTATTTATATATTATTTAGTGTTTACTTACAATACTACTGTGTTTGTTTTGTGTGCATTTCATTATCTTTTTTACGTACTGTATATTTCATTTCATTACTTTTTTTACGTACTATACATATATTCGTTTTTGTTTGTCGGCTGCACCAAAGCGCATTAGTTGTCAACTTTTTGCAGAGGGATTTAACGACGCGGCGTAGTTTTTAACTGCGGCTGCGGTGTTATCAATTTATTTTTGTTTTTCTAAAAAAATCAATTATTATTTGTATCTTTGAGGGAAATCTACGTTTTTTGGGAACAGTTAAAGATTTACGAGTTTAAGTTTGTGATTTTATGTGCGCAGGTTTAATAAACGTATTGCTGTAGATGAAGTACCTCAAACGAAAATTTAAATCAGTGTTTTAAATAAAATAGATAGTTTTTTTTAACAAATATATTGTCTAATTTCCTTTTGTTTAACACTAAGTATTTAATTGTTACAACCATGATTATGTGTAATTAATCTCGCTCATCATCTACGAAGCAGAGAGCCAGAAAAACAAACAAACAAAAACCGTGCAAACAAATCCGTCCTACGGAAAATATAGCAATAGTGAAATAAATAATATAGTGTTATACATAGTCACGAAAATTCTGTTAAAACTTAAGTATAAAGAAATACACCGTTATCCTAAAATATCAAAACCACTTTCAAATGAAAATAACATTAAGTTAAGAAATTTATTCCGATAATTGTTTTTTTTTAATAAAAATACTACAGCAGTATGTTATTTAATAAATTAAAATAATTACGCACCCTTAGTTTCATTATAAAACTGTCATCAACAAACAGTATTAGTTCTTATGGTAGTTACGACCTGTGAACGGTGAGTCATTCATAAACAAAACATACCTATATATTATAGTTTATCCGTAAAACAAGATATCTGAACGGTGATGTCGATCGATTTATTAACGTGACCCGAAAACGCAACGAAACCAAGCACAGGGGCACACTCAATTTGTGCACAGTTCATATGGAATCTGCCGTATCCCTCCCCACCTTCGTTACGTGCATTATACGGCTAGGCATTGGATAAAATCAACGTAGTCCCGCCTACTCGGCGCACTTGCTCCGTCGTCGGTCGCTTGCTCGAGATATACATACATATGTATAGAAAGGAACGTCGCGTCGTTTATACGTTTCGCTGCGTTATATTTCACGAATATATTGAGATCGAGTAATAGATTTTATTAGTTTGTAATCGACGATTTGTTTAGGGGATTCACGTGCTCATGTGCTCCTATACAGAAACCGCCACTGCAACCATATTATATAATAATAAGTGAGTTAAAGGATCATTTTTACAAACACACTGATTATAACTGTAACATTTTTTTTTCATGTTTGAATTTTTGATGGCATTTAAATCTATTAAATCTTATAATATTTTCTAATAATCGAAGATTTGTGGAGCTTGAAACTCTTGTTTTGCATTCACATCGTTTTTCCACAAAATGTATCATACCACAAAATATGGATCATTTGAATTCTCGCTACATATTAGCTAAATGCATTGGTAAATTGAATAACTACAACCAAATAATGTAATCCATTCAAATAATCATTTTCTTTTGACGATACTAAAAGTTTTGTTTGCGCAAGTAAATATATGATTATTAATATCAGTGCATCTTTATTTATCGTATATAATCTTTTTGATAGTTTCAACGAATTATATAATTGCTTTAACTAAATCATTATTTTTTATGAATTAAATGATTTGTTAAATGGTACATACTGCTGTGAACTGATGGTACAAGCATAAATGAAAAGTGAAATTGAAAAATTTTAATTTACTAGCTCAGCGGATAAAATTATAAAAGGGCGCAAAAGGATATCTACTCTCAGGGTTACTAATCTAATCATGAAAAGTAAAATGTGGGCGTAAGTAAATTGACTATCTTTAATTATTAAAATTGCAAAGGTTGAATTCAAAATAAAAGATAAGAAATTTAGAATGACATTTACAATCATTGATTTTTATTTTTATAAAAAAAAGAAAAAAAAACATTTGTTACAAATTGCAGTAAAAAAATAAACCATGGATTTAAGGTCCTGGACAAAATAAAAAACTGCAGGAATCTACAATTAAAAAGGACGATGCAAATCCTTTATCAAACAAAAGACAGATTTGTTCTAGAAGAAAATCCAGATCGCACAAAAAATCCACGTGGTCTCAAAAATTACAACACACTAAAATTAATTTAAACGTGGAAAAACAAAAGTAAAAAAATATTAAATTGAAATATAATTACAAGCTCAATGCTTATCTTCACCTAAGCCGAGGTGATTAAATTTAAAATACAAATTGAAAACTGCGAAACGGAAAATTAAACTCTTTAAACAAAAAAACACAATTTCTTCTAAAACAAATTACAATAATTACTGATCTTATATCCAACATGTGTACACAATTAAACACAACAGCAATAATTAATGAAAAGAGTTCCTTGAAAGCTGATAAAATTCAAATAAACCGAACAACATTTTAAATAAAAATGAATTTACCAAAAATGGCAACAAAGAAAATAAACAACATCTACTTACGAAAACTTTCAACGAACTACCTTTTAAGAGGCCCTACATCGCATACATACGAGGCATGTTTTTTAAGTAAGTACCGTTTTGCGATTCCGTCGCCGCAGCGCTACGGTCGGCGTTCCGCGCATGCGCGCTGGTTACCTACATCTCTTGTCTACGCACTGACGCCATTACAGTCTGATTCTTCATTGTATGCGTTGTTTACTGAGTGTTTAAGATGCCTCCGACAATCGTGAGTCCCGCCGATTGTGAAGTACGGGCTGTTATACGATTTCTTAGTGCTAAAGGCGTAAAACCGATCGATATTCATCGTGAGATCTGTGAAGTTTACGGACAAAACATTATGAGTGATGGAATGGTAATGAAATGGGTGAGAGCATTTAAAGATGGCCGCACAAATGTGCATGATGAAGAACGGAGTGGACGTCCTTCGGTCGTTAATGAAGATTTGGTGCAGAAAGTGAACGAAAAGGTGAGAGAAAACAGACGCTTTACAATTTCATCATTGTGCGACTGCTTTCCTCAATATTCTCGTAGTGTTTTGTATCGCATTGTGACCGAGAAGTTGAATTACCGGAAATTGTGTTCACGTTGGGTTCCAAAAAATGTTGACGGATTTGCACAAAACCCAACGTTTAGGTAATGCATTGACTTTCCTTGAGCGGTACCACAATGAAGTTGAAGATTTTTTAGACCAAATTGTTACTGGTGACAAAACATGGGTGGCCTACGTCACACCAGAATCGAAACAACAATCCATGGAATGGCGACATTCATCATCACCCAAAAAAGTGAAGTTTAAGCAAACAATTTCTGCCCGGAAAATCATGTGCACAGTTTTTTGGGACAGAAAATGAGTATTGCTAGTGGAGTTTCTGCCTCGTAATGAGACAATCAATGCAGCGTCTTATTGTGAGACATTGAACAATCTGCGTCGTGCAATCCAGAACAAAAGACGTGACAAGTTCAGTAAGGGTATCGTTTTGCTGCATGACAATGCCCGTCCACATGTGGCTAATCGGACCAAAGATCTCATCAAATCTTTTAAATGGGAAACTCTACACTGTTGAAAATTTTAACACTTTTTTGACTAATTTAATAGTCAGGAGAGGTCCACACTCTTTTCGTGTTATTTTGTCGAGAACTATAGAAGTTTAAATTTGACGAGCAAAGATAGTCAAGTATTGTCTATTGCTAAGGGGTTATTTTGTCCAACTGACACGTGGAATTATAAAATACTTCTAGTCACATTTTATTTGATCTAAACTAGACAAATTTACTAGCTGTTTAACTAAATGAATGCGATCTATTGGGTGTTTTAACACCATTTTCTAAACACAACGTCTTTTTAATATGCAACTCCTATTTCTTAGTGCTATAATATTCTCTCGTTAAGACGTTTTCTCAATTATAAATATGCAAAACCACTCATTCACAAGTTTTGGTTTCAACTAAACCTACCAATTTTAAAATGATTTTTTGAGAACCATTATAAAATTAAGTGAATGTTTATGCTATTTTGATTCAAGTCTAAACTAATTGCGTAAATAGATGTTCCCAATACATCTTTAAGATGTTGAAATTTTTTATACCCACTGGAATTAACGTTTAATAACACGAGGTTACACTTTGCAAGTCAGTCACATTTGGTGGTTTGTTTGGATATGTTAATACGGAGAATTAAACACGAAAACAGATACACGTGCAATGCAGGTGGTGCGTATAATGCAATACTGTATTAGAATAGGTGGGGTTTCTATATTTCTATCCGAGGGAAAAATTCTGATTGGTTGACGCTTGTAAATGTCTAGAAAAATAGTCAATCCTCATATCTGAACAAAGAATTCACACGAAATTCTAGTCATTTCTGTTCTATTAAATACGCGTAGTCAACTCGTCTGGCAAAGTTTGGAAAAATCAACACTAAAATATTTGACTAGCGCAAAATTAACGCCAACACCGTAATATTTTCAACAGTGTAGATCATCCTCCATACAGTCCTGATCTGGCGCCCAGCGACTACCATTTGTTCCTGCACTTGAAGAAACACCTGGGTGGTCAGCGTCTTCAAGACGATAACGAAGTCAAAACATTTGTGATACAGTGGTTAACAAGTCAAGCGGCAGAACTTTATGAGAAGGGTATTCAAAAACTGGTGCCACGTTATGACAAGTGCCTCAATATTCACGGAAATTATGTAGAAAAGTAGATTAAGGTACAGGCTTTCATGTAAGCTAAAAATTATTGCGATATCTTTGCACGTCTTTTTTTAATTCCAAAACGGTACTTACTTAAAAAACATGCCTCGTATATAAAATTATCTGCGTGCACTCGCAGCGCATAAAATGCAAAGAGAATTCCCTTGAATATTACAAAATATACAATACTGACGAAGGCAATAAGTACAAATGACTGAAATTAAACAGCTGAACAATAAAATACTTAAATTCATCAAACAAATCTATTAACAAAATCTTACTTAAAGATAAAATATTAACTTCTGAAAGAATTTGCCCGACGCATCGACAAAGATTGATCTCTAATAATAACATAACACCGAATTTATAACCCCCGGGGTGCCAGACCACAGCAATACGTTATACAGTAACCTTTACTAAATTCCTTAAAAACTTCAAATGTGCGTATTATTTAGAACAACAAATGATTTTGTCATTACCTACAAATATATTTTATTGCTGGTTATCCCTACAGTTTACATATTCACTATGAAGAATTTATTTGGTGGCTTTAAAGAAAAGGAATTACTGAACTATTATATAAGGAGCAAATAGTTTGTTTACTTAAAACAACTAGGTAAATGAAATATTACTTTGAAGAATTTTATTACAGCAACTATTTGTCATATACTTGCAACAAATAGCTAATTTAACAAAACTAACTACAAAATGTGGACAACAAAATTATTTGTTTTAATGGACTAAAACTTTGTTTACCGATATAGAATTGTTTTGAACAAATTTTACTTGATTCAACTAAACCGGTTTTTCCGTGTATGAAAGAACTTTTCAGCTGAGGCGATTTCCAACGCGTTATAGCGCTATAGTCTTATAAGACTATTCGTAGATTGATTGAGCATTTGAACCACTATATGCAAATTTTCGTGCTTTCACGCTGCCTCTTACTTCATAAGTGACAAATTTTCCCGATTGACGTCAAGTTAATGAAATGCTATATACGTATGCGTGCTTATATAACAGAAAAAGAACCGCAAATCACGCATAAAGTGCGAAGTGCATATTGCATATGTTAAATAAACTTCAACGACCAGCGACAGCCATTTTGTAGGTACATTCGAAACGCTAGAATGTATACGCCGTCCATGCTATGCGGTTTGTAAACTATAATTATACTTTCCAATGGTATTTCTTGTATCACAGAAGGGGTGTAGCCCGTTCTGTGAATACCATGAAGGATAGAATACAAAATATGAAAGGGAAACGCCTTGATTTGAAACTAACCAGAAAGATGAATCAACAGACTAATCAAGATATAAAAGAAAGTCAGACAACAATTGCAAACCCCGGATGCTTACCTATCTCTTTTTATCTATTTTTTTTTTCAATCTATTGCCTTTTAATTATTGTAAGCATATCATTAATATACAGCGAAATACTTACAAATTAACGCAAAACCAAATATTATACTAGCATTTAGATTTATTTGACAAAACTATTCAAGCGCTTTTATAAGTTTATCGACGACAACCATAGCAATACGAAAACATAACACACAACAGAGCACATTGAATTATTTAGGTGTAGAGTGTCAGAGTAAAATATAGATATTAATGCATATTCTAAGTGTAAGCGACGTATCGTTTACAAAGAACGGGAAGCGCAATTTTTATTTTCTTTGCTTATTTGCTTAAGCGAATGGCCTGTTTTTTTTTTACTTAAAACATTGCTATGAAGTAATTCCTTTGTTATATGTATTTATTATTTCATCATAATATTTAGCGGAAGAAACGTTAATTATATATAATTCATTTTAAACTCCCATAGCCATTAATTTGCGCGCGATGTCATCCTAGAATAATACTATACCTTATTACTATAATGAATAAATATTAAGTATTCTTACACAATTTTTATTGCGGGGAAGTGTCTACTCATATCGAAATCCATATCGCAGGTAGCAGCCTGACGTCACAAGGACGTCGATACTTAGTCGCTGATTGCGTTGATTTTCCCAATATTACGACGTATTCAAAACGTGAAAAAGACGCCATAATGTCACCGACCATCGACGCGATTTACGGACGTCGTAACGTAATTTATGGAAGCCGTATCGACATTTTTTATAACAACCTCCAAACAAGAGGAGCACTACAATTGGAAAGTTAGTATTTTTATTTTTTAAACGTTTACGTAGCGTATTAACTTGCCAGTCCCTACAACAGCTGTACTCCTTGTCCTTATCTATTACAGAGTACACCGAATAAGGACAAGAGAGGAGTTATAGCGGTCCAAATTTCTAAACCTAACTTCACACAAACAACAGCTTCCCAAAAATGACAGTTTGTTATTGTTTACGTTCGTATCTACACAAATTAGTTTACTCATCCGTTTAATCTATATGATTTACTTGTTTTATTTATTTATTTTACGTATTTTATTAGTTTTCAATTACCCCTGCAGTTTTAAAAACATTTAATGAACTATGATATTCTTGTGTAAAAAGTAAGATCGGTGGCCAGTGGCCATAACATTTACATACTTTCTTATACCGTGTGTCCCCCGATGGAGTTGACAAGAGGAAAAAATCTTTGTTATTGATTTTACGACAAAAAGTCATTCTTTATAAAAAGTTCTGCTTGTTGGGTAGATAAATTAACCATCGGTGTTAATGTAAAAATTATGTTTTTTATGCTCTACAAGGGTATTAATATTTTTCAATAGATGCCGCATAGCGCGATTACGTTTGCGCGCCAATGAGTGTGTTCTAACAATATAGAACGGTTTGTGACGAGTTTAAAGCCCCACGTTTTTGTAGTGTTTTTTTTAAAGTAAAGAATCTTTTCACTATAAACATAGTCTCATTTCCAATATACGAATACATTTCACTATATCAGAACAATCGGAAAATCTAAGATTACATGTACAGAATGTCCACAAATTAAGATAACATGAAAATGCTTCAACAGAAGAGTATCATTTATTGCTTTTTAGAGTAGACTGTTAACAGAAAAAGTTCTTTAACAACATAAAATTAGTTAAAATACAAAATTTTAAGTCTAAAATTTGAGTATTATGATTGTATGTTGGTAAGTTTAATGGAGCTAATTGTGTTATCTGAAAATTAATGTAGATAATCATAATTAATCTTGGCGATGAAAGGTTGTTGTATTATCTAATAATAATCCTTACGGAAACGATCACAAAGACTGAATATTAGTAAATCTCATTTGCATGCAGATAATTTCTAAAGAAAACAAAGTTCGGCCGTTTAAACCACAATTCCGACATATACTTGAAAATGGAGATGAAGAGAAGCGATTGGCTTTTTGTTTATGGGTTAGTGAGGATTACCTCGTAGATACACGTTTTCATAGGATGATATTTTTTACTGATGATCTGATGAAGCAACCTTCTACACCAATGGTCACGTTTCACCACAAAACAGTCGCTATTGGGCTTTTCATAATCCAAACTACGTCATTCAAAAACGAAGTCAACGTTATAAAAGAGTAAATGTTTGGTGCGGATTTTTTTACGGTCGAATCGTTGGATCATATTTTATTAACGAGAATTTGAATCAACACGTTTATGTACGTCTTTTAGAAACTTATCTATTACCGTTTCTAATTAATTTACCGCTAGAGAATTGCGGGCATAACATTTTCTTGGCAACAACGGATGTCCTGCTCATGCGACGCTTTTGGTGCGGCAGTGGTTGACAGATCAGTTCGGAGAAAGATGGATGGGAAGATTTGGTCCAATAAGTTTTCCTGCTAGATCACCTGACTTGACACCTCTTGATTTAATGATGTATACAGGATGCGGTGAATGAGATAATTGTACCACAAACCATACGCAAAGTCTATCAAAAGAATTTATTAAAAGGGGGCGGAGGTATGTGTGGAAATTGGAGGTGACCTTGTAGAGTAATTTTTGTTGACTTTAATTAATTGAAATTTTCTACTTAAACTACAAAACATGCAATAGATGTCCAATGTTGAAGCATTTTCATGTTATCTTACATCAACATTCTGTACATTTAATCTTAGATTTTCCGATGGTTAATTTATCTACTCAACAAGCAGAAAAAGAATGACTTTTTGTCGTAAAATCAATAATAAGATTTTTTTTTCTTTGTCAACTCATCCGGGACACACGTATATTATTTGTTAGGTTTAAGTGAAATAACCGTGAAAGAAGACACCAATGGTATCATGTTTATGCAGCACTCTCGCAAGATAAATTTTGGGTCAAGGATGGTCGCAGTTTTTTGGGATTCGAAAAATCTAATTATATATGTCACGACAAGATTTAGAAAGTTACATGAATAGAAGAACTATATCGTTTTGCAGAGATTCCTAGGTACATTAAATCATTTATTTGTTAGATACCATTTTAAGCTAGATTGCTATTTATCGAGTAACTAACTTAATCATTTATGTTCACTTTTTAAATAATGTGATTTTGGTTTGAACTGCATTCTACTGGATAAATTTAATCACATTTATTCACATTATAGACAATTCGATATTATATAGTCTACGTCTGAACTCCATCCCACTTGTGCACCCCGGTGTAGGGGGGTAGTAGTTATAGTAGTGGAATAGAAAGGAACAATCTTTGTATCGCACAGAACGATATAGTCATTACTCTTGAACCTTATTAAAAGTTATTGTGTTTCGTGTCAGAAATTTGAAAGTCCTTCCACCGATGCTGTTGCATTTTTATTAATTTATTTGAGAAAGAACCACAACATGTTTATCCTGGAGAATTTTTACACTATAAAAATATAACAAGATTTATTTCACAAAAGGAAAGAATATGCAATAATAAATAATTATCGTAAAACACTTGCAATATATATGTATCCACTTTATCAAACATTATTTTATGGAATCGGTTTCTATTACTATAACTGTTCATAAATATTTGCAACAAATCAGAATAAAAAACGCATAAATTTGTTTATTTTGTAACTATTCTTCTACTTCCTTTAAAATATAAATTATTCTACACGTTTGAAAATTCCGCAACACTTTAAAAATGGGCAGCTGGCCTAAAGGTCATTCAAAACGGACCACTCAAGAACAATGGATTTTTGCGAACATGTTCTTGCTGTAAAAAAAACGCCGTTGGTGTCTGAATACCGAACTAATTACCAGATGCACGGAATTTCGGTTGAGTTCAATTCTGTCTCAGGTGATCTGTGGTAACTGTCATTGGTATCCTTGTACATATTCGGCGCATTCGTAATTTCCTTTTTTTATATCTTGCTTGTGTATTTTGTGTGTTTCTCTAAATTATAACTCAAGTTGTTGATTTGTTATTCAATTTCACTCATTATAGGTACAGTATGTAACTATAGATAAAGTTCTAAATTTGCTAGAAACTAGTATGAATTTCATTATATCATGCCAAGTATAAAAAAACGAACTATAAATCTAAACAAATTTTAATAATAGTTCGATTTTAATTTTTATTGAAATTAATTTCAAAAAAATGAATAATAATTAATTTAAGGTCCCTCCTCGTACAGTTCCAGAAATTCTATTATCATTTCATTGCTCCACTCCAGCCTCAAGGATATACAACAAACATCAGCAAATACGCTTGACATTAACTGAAAAATTTATAATAACCCTTCAAAAATTTTCGATGGCAGCCGAATGATAACCTTTTTAGAACTTCTGTACAAATACCCTTAAGCTATATGACAGGCCATGGCAGGCAAGGTTCGTATATACTAGGTGGCCTCGTAGCTTGCAGGGGGGCCCGGGGAAAGGGGAGGGTGGATACGCGATGACGTTGTGATGAGGCGCCTCGCAATCATTCTCGAGTCAAAGAAATGTTCCACTGGCGCACTATAGATGACACCACCAGCACGGAGATGATATTTTTATTTTAACTACAAAAAAGGTCGGCTCTTTTTCGATACAATTTGAATAGTGTCATAATGGGAGGGGTAATTACACAAAAAAGGAAAAAAAAGAAGGATGAATATTTGTCTTTAAATGCAACATTTTGATTTACAGGTAGGTTTCGTTGGCTCATGGAGGGGATAATTACCCCCATTATCCCCCCCTTGTATACACGCGTGGGCCACGGGAACGGAGTTCGAGCCGTTAGAGCCACAAGCGTCTAATGATTGGAAAGTCATTTTCCGTCCTCGATAGTGACATTACAGTGACGTATGTAGGTACGCCACAGTTTGTATATCGATAATGCAATCGTCAGTCGTATGTGTTTCTTGTATCAAATTAAAGATTAACTATTTCTATCTTCAATGGGTCCTTACAAATGAAATACGAAAATTCAGTGGTGATCATAGACAATGTTATTAATCAATTCCAGTAACTGATTACTTGTATTGAAAATTGAAATAAATTTATATTTCACTTTACACTATCGTACCTATAACCAAAAAGTTTGCGTAAACACTAAATTAATTTTTATATTTTTTTCTGACATACGAGTACGAATGATTCTTCGATAAAATGTATACTTTAATTTGACACAAGAAACACATACGACTGACGATTACATTATCGATATACAAACTGTGGCGTAACTACATACGTCACTACGATGTCACTATCGAGGACGAAAAATGACCTTCCAATCATTAGGCGCTTGTGTTAAAGCCGGCTTCACAGAAGTGGAACATGTCGTCACTGTCGACATCTCTCCCACCACGTCGGTACATGCTGTCGCCAGTGACAGATGAATTTTTTTACTTTTATAAGAAATCCGTTAATTGATTAAAAAAAACTGTAAGTTTAAGACCACTGGCACGTGTCAATTCTACCGATAGCGCACTCATTGTTATTTATTTAATATTTGCATTGAGGATAAAAATGATACTAATCGTCCTAATTTAAAGCGGTAAACACAGAAAAAAAAAAAAACATAACCTCAAGTATTTTGGCGACACCAAATGAAGTTCGGAAAATCCAGCCACACTCGATGTCGCTGAAAAGATGAGATCACAAAAACAAGGATTGAGGGGAATATATGATGCTTAGATGTGATTGGTTCTTTAAATGTCGCCAGCGACATGTTTCAGTTCTGTGAAGCCGGCTTAAGCGGGCTATTTGTGTAAGGAGTGTTTCGTTTGGGAATATCTTGTCGTTCAGAAAAGTTAGTTAAAAAAAAATAAAAGATAACGATTAGAATTATAGGTGCGCCTTTGCTGGTATTCATATTAAATAATTTTGTTGTGTAAGCGAAAAAACTGTAAAAAATTAAACCCAACCCAGCACATTGTGCGTGCGCATATTCTAAAAATTTTAATATTGAATTATTCCGCGGAAACTATAAAGTAAACACTTCTGCGAATGTAAATCACAAGCCGAAAAAGTTGCAGTACCTTTATTCCATAACATCTATAGGGGATCAGCTTTCGGATGATTTCGCTTATTTATACTTTCCTTTTGTTGCTTATGTTAGCCATCGGTTATTAACGGGTGTCTAGATGATCTAATTTACAAATACTTAATAAAATGTGTTCTTGTATAATTATTTGAAATAAATTTGCTGAAGCCATTACTTCCATTACAAAGACTGTTTAACGTTTAGTTTATAAGAATTTTTTCCAATGTGGTTGTATAAAACAATTTATCAGACATAAATGCCCACTGGCAATTATTTATATTAACAAAGTCTAAAGAATCATACCCATCGAAAAAAATTGCTACTTTTAAAAAAAAAAATTCTTTCTATTGCTTTTTCTCATGGCGCAAATTATCATCATATGTTAATTAATTATTTTCTATTTGATAACAATACTCTGTAAATCACTAATACTGCTTTATTTGAATATATGATTCGTAGTAGCCCTTCGCCCCTATTTTCGTCGGTCTACCCTCTTGTTTATTTATACTAAAGTATTTACGTAACTACAATTTACGTTTGGAAAAAATGCGAGGATAGACCAGGCGGATGACATCATTGCATACCCCCTTGGCAAAATTCCAATTTCCCGCAATTATTTTTGGCAACTTCAACAGCAAGACATCAAAATAACTAGTAATTAATACAAAACCATTGGTAATTTCGTGTTTCAATGTTGAAGTTACTTAGAATAAGTAACTTTGTGGGAAATTTAAATTTTGCCAAGGCGGAGGACCTTTTTTAGGCATTGAAAATTAATTTGTTATTCTCCTACTTGATTATTCATAAATTATTTGCAGGGGGTTTTTCATGTTGGTCTACCCATATCGTTCCGACCATTTATGAAAAAAAAAACACATTGAAACGCCTCAACAACTTTAGAACTTATTGTTGTTGGTTTGGCTAAACGCAGTTTATACGCAGGTGGACGAGGCGTTATGAGTTATTTACAAATCAACGCCACGTCGATAATGTAGCTTTCTAAATGCATACAGCGCTATCGCTCTCAGTGCAATGAATTAATTTACCAGATGATTGCAACAACCCCCAGGTTAAAGTTTTTAATACTTGTAATAAAACAATACCACTCAATGTTTGAGTGCATAAATAATCTGCATTAAAATTTAGGTTAAGAGCAAAAATAATTAGACAACGTACTTGCCAACCTAATCTACCTATCCATTGTACGGTAAATGTCGCTACCAATAGTGAAAAGAAAACTTTTTAATTTTGTACTCGTTCGATTTGTCCAGTTCCATATATTATACGATATTATAGTTGAATATACCGTGAGATCGAACAAGACCGTCCTGATCCTGTTCTACTTTCCTTAAAATCCATACTGGTCCATATCAATATCTACATCCGTAAAAACACAGTTCATCGTACAGTTCGTAATTTTCTGTTTGTGTATATGCAACTTAACATACATGTGTCACCTTGGTAGCGCACCTAAATTACACATGAGTATGCGTGAAATCAAATAACTCCCACGCAGAAAAAGCAATAAACATTTCACAAAACACAATATCCATGTGATACCGTGACTTAAAAAAAATATATATGTATAAACTTATAGAAATAGTTCTTTTAAATAGCGACAGCCACAAAAAAAAATTCCTTGATCTCTTTTCTTAATGCACATACGTTGTGCTACAATTGTTATAGAGATTAATTAAATCGTAATCAAAATAGGTATTGCCAAATTAATTTACGAACTAGTACTTTTCAATTAAAGCCTGAACGAGAATATTTGAGTGTTGTGCAATATTAATAAGAAGGAGGCGCACCGTTAAGCTGAAGGCTACTGCGAAAACTCAGCTACTTAACCCATCTAGTCGGACAAACAAGCTAAATAATATAAGTATCGTCGCTGTGCATTAAAATATGCGGCGTCATTTACGAGGACATGTAATTCATGTAATTTTTATACACGGGTATTGTAAATCGTATAAGGTGAATTCCATCACAGCATTTAAACGGGCAATCAAGTTCAGCTCTCATAATGCAACGATCGGCTCGTACGGGATTGTCCTAGCTCTGGTTATCACTTTATTTTCAGATGAAACCATGGTAAAAAAATAAAAATAATATTCCTTTGGCTTTCCGTTTAGTTTACCTAGTAATAAATATTAATAATATTAAATTATTATTAATTATAAATATATAATAATTTAGTTAAAAGATAAAACAATCATAGGATTTAGCTCGACTGCTATTAGCATAAGCTGTTCTAGATATCGTAAATAAAGAGAACATACATATTGTTGTAAAAGTAGGTGTGTATATCAAGTATGTTCTGGGCTGATCAGAACAGAAAGTGCAGATGTTCGGTGCATATTAGGTTAGCAATAGCTCTGTATTCGTTAAGCATCGAACAGGACAAAGTAATTTGTCCCGAACAGCTTTTCTTGATCTTATTCGCGAGTAGAAGTAAAAGTTGTTCGGAACAAAAATGGCGATATCAGCTTGTATTATGCTCGACAATCGAGGCAATCACGAAATGTCTATCAAAAAACGTGTTAATCCTGGACTGTTCTGTGACGTCAAATTTCTTCTGTTCAGAGCAAATAGTGCAATACCAAACACACACACCTAGTATATTCTAGTGTATAATCACATTCGATTTCAAAAAATTTAATATACTCTAGAGTTAATTAGGAATTATATTCATATAGTATACGTATCATGCACCTCTAAACGCAAATTCGAATAATTATGCCAAATAAGATGAAAATTTCAACAAAATACAAAGCCACATCATTTCAGATTCAAAGGTTACAAGTGTAGTAGTTTAATTTACTTATAACTCCTAAAATACAACATGAATTTTTAATAGATATTTTCTTTTAGCCTAATATAAAAAAAAAAGTATTTTCATTATGATTAAAAGAAGTTGTATTTGCCCTAGGTGAACATTTCGGAATATTTTTATATAGTCTAACTAAACAAACATATCTTACATCCTTATATTTCTGAAGGATAAGGAAACCACATGATCCGTAAATAAGGTTTGAATATGCAGGGTATTCCACGTAAGTAGTTCATTAAAAGTTTATGATGTTCTATTATTTACTTATATTTGAGATTTTGGCACTATTATCTGTTCGATTGGAACTATAAATGCAAAATACTTTAATCAAAATATCACTTCTGGTTAACCGGAATGGATGCCAACTTTGTTATTTTAAATAGAATGATCCAATTTTTCCTTCATTTTTGGATTCTACGACCATAAATACGTCAGTATTCAATAGCTACATGTTGCCATTTTTGAGTCTATTTAAGTTTTTCTTTTTTTTTTAGTCATAATCATTGCATCATTGAGAAATTAATATCTCGGTTAATACTGCAAGTAGAGACTCCAAATTTTCTATGTTATAATGTAGATATAACTCTAAGAAACCGCTACGCACACTTTACATCTCAACATACAGGATGTTCAAAACTGAGGAAACAAATGACATATTTCAAATGGAGAAAACTCCATTTTTAAATAGAACACCTTGTTTTAATTCGAAATTCGGGAAGTAAATTATCATCCCCTATCATTTTAACAGCATTCCCTATACCTATGTTTATAGATTTTAGAATATGAACGACTTTTTGTAAACAGACTAACTTAACCCTATCTTTAAATGTTTGTAGCTGGCTCTGAATGGGATTAATGTCAAATTCATGTATTATTCTTTGAATAACCATACAAGAACGTCGCTGTTCGAATAGTCATTTCTTAATATTGCGTTGTACAAAAGTGTAATTACGATGATATACATAAACACTTATAGTTAGTCAGCGAATTTGACATTAATCCCATTCAAAGCCAGCTACAAACATTTAAAGATAGGGCTAGTCTGTTTAACAAAAAGTCGCTCATATCTCAAAATCTATTAAAATAGGTATAGAGAATGCTGATAAAAAATGATGTTTACTTCCTAATTTTGAATTAAAATACAGGTGTTCTATTTTAAAAAAAAAAAAAGTTTTCTGCATTTGAAAATATGTCACTTTGTTCCTCAGTTTTGAACAGCCTGAATGTAAAGTGTGTGTACCGTTTCTTATGGTTATATCTACATTCATATCATAGCAAATTTGGAGTATCTGCTTGCAGTATTAACCGAAATATTAATTTCTCAATAATGCAATGATTATGACTAAAAAAAAAAAAAAAACTTAAATAACTCAAAAACGGCAACATGTAACCATAGGAATAGCTAATGAAAACTGACGTATTTATGGTCGTAGAATCCAAAAATGAACAAAAAATTAGATTATTCTATTTAAAATAACAAACTTGACGTCCATTTCCGGTCAACCGGAAGTGATATTTTGAAAACATATCACTTCCCGTTAAAATGATAGAACATCATAAACTTTTAATGAACCACTTACGTGGAATACCTTGTATAGTCCGCCAATTGGCACGCTGAATTTTATTTACGCATGGATAGGGCAAGATAAGCATTCAAAATCGCAACAAAAAATAATAGACTGAACGCCCTATCAATTCACCTATCATTCATCTTAAATCAAAAACATAAAAACAAGTGAAACGATTTTTTTCATTTTATCATAAGCTTCATACCTAAAAATCGCGCGGTTTTTTACCAGCCCTCGTTTTCGGTTAAATGTCGAAAAAAAATACTTATCTACTAAAGGTTAAAATAAAATACTAAAAGCAAAGTTGTGCAAACTTCGTTCTTTTTTTTCGTTTTAATTCGTTTATGTCGATTTTAATTTACAAAGAGGCCAATCCTTTGTACATTTACATAAAATTAAATATATAAATTTATTGCAATACTATATCCAGTAGAAAGTTCAATAACTTCACAAAAATTAAATATACAAACAATATATTATTAACCCAAGTCCTTACACAATTCTCTCTATACATATTAGCAAACAAATCTGTTTTGTGAATTGTTTATAAAACCACCGTCGCCGCAACCTGGAGGTGGCGGATCGCCGCCACCGTTCTGATTTATCGCCTTCAATTTAACTGGTCTCCTTTGCTCTTCCTCGAATTCCGCACTGTCCTTAATTAAAATGGCTTGTAACCTAGCGGAAAGAGCAGTCTTAGGCAACGGTTCCGGGTCAATACAATCGACTCTGCTATAAAAGAGGATGTAAGGCGTTTCTGGCGGGTGCAACTGACACAATTCTTCCGGCTGCGTCTTGAAAACTACATAATCATTGAACTTATACCATTCACCTTCATCTCTGGCATAGGTGTAATAATGTCCTGAATCGACACTCGATCCGCAATGTACCACTGCGGCATAGAGTTCGTACTGAGTACTGTCTAAGCGATAGATATGAATCTAATTTAACCCTCTGCAATAATTTGGTTCTTTGCTGCGACACCGGATCGTACCGGAAGTGCTTTAAGGTGAGTATTAACCGTTGTGGCATCTCAACTATTCTACTCACACGTTCACCGTCCGTTAATCTTTCGCAAGAATCACAGTGGTATTGGTTGTCATCGCACAATCTTTCTGGTTGCAAATAATAATCGAGTAGGGTCTGAACCGATTGGTTCATGCAATTATTCGGGAACGCCAACTGGAGTTCTCTGAAGGAGTCGGCTCTTTCGCTTCGCGATCCGCAAACGTCGCATTTCGATACCGTTACCGACCTACCGCCGAATGAACCTTGAACTACGGTACTTTGTTGAGATGTGCCCGAAACTGCTCCTGAAACCAACATTATAAAACCAATTCAAAAAAAATGATAGAACTTCAAAATATGTCCAAAGACGTCACAACTATTTTGGCCAATAAAAAACTGATGATTTTTAAATGGTTTTTGGTTACTGTTTAAGTTTATATGATTATTAAAAAATTGCGTGATATTACAATTCATCGAAAAATTATTAAGTATTAAATAGTTTATAAAAATGATAAAGCTTTTTAAGACTATTGTTATTACAGAATTTATACAACTCAATAGGTCATTTTACACAGACAACTTACCCTAGATCCTGAATTTGAAACAGTTACTGACTAAAATTTACTATCTTGAGATGACAAACTTTTCCAACAAATCTAGATTTTGGGGATGTTTCCTAAGAACAATACGGACTCTAACCGTAATTCCTATCAAATACAATGTCACAATTGAAAATTCGACACATTAACTAATATTGGAGATCAAAGATAAATAAGAAAGAAGGCAAACTAACAAAATCATCAAGCAGGTCGTGTAAAAAAGACTGGCATCTCTCACATAAGTAGGTTGGTCATTATCACAGTATAGGTAGTATCAGTAGCGTCACTATCGTATTTGTACATCGGTTTTTGAAACTTCAAAGTGATGACCTTGGATTTCTTTTGGTAGAAAATGCAAATTATCTGTGTTACGTAATGTACAAAAGTTTTATAAAATACTAGCGCATTTTTTTGAATGAAGTATTTAAAAGCAGAACATTCCCTTCTAAATAATTGAGCGCGAATACATCTGCAGCACTTTACAGTACAAGTAAATCTACGTTTTCTAATTGATGTTACCAAAAAGCTATAAACACACTCCACGAAATGCGTTTATGGGTTATACAGACGCTAGTGCGTTAATGGATTTATAAGCGTCATATATCGGAATATAAGTCTTAAGTTAAGAAAGGGCGATCAATGTACAAATTTAAAAAAAAAACATTTGTTTCTTCAGGCGTTTCGGGAGTTGCCCTTTTTAAAACTCGTTTTTAAACTGGGACTCTCTAATAAAACTCTAACGCATTAGGAGCCCTAGTTTCCAAACCCAGTAGTTAGTTATTCTGTATGTGTATACATTAGACACAATTTTTAATGTAAGTTAATAATCATATTTGGAGCTGTTTTGGAAGAAAATTCATTCTCCTGAATGATTATAGGTATTCCGGATGGCAAAAGACGATCTCGAAGCTTTCGTAACATGCATCTGGAAATTAATACTGGGTAATTCATAATTTTAGATTTGCTGATTTATGTCAGTAGCGATTAACAGCTAATACCTAGCTCTAGATTGTTGAACAATGTGGTAAGGTGGCAAAATGTTGTTCTAGTTACCAAGCATGATTGTGTCACTTCTCGTAATACAAGTACATGTACAACGTACACAAATATCGCGACTAATTGCATCCACACCGCACAATACAAAAATAATAATGGCAAGTGAGCGGATTAAACACTACCATTACCAATAACTGGAAATAGCAGTGGTAATAGTTTTACTATGTGATCATTTACTGTTAGTGTAGCGCCACCTATGCTTAGTTCAGTATGGATGAACTAAATTTACAAGGGATAACTAATTGGAGGAATAGAGCTGCATCCTCCTGATGGAGATAGAGGTACAGATTGTGCAATCGACGAAGACCAAACTGCTAAATAATTTTCTATTGGCCTAAAATAGAATCTTTAATTTTTTATTAGGCGGAACAGTTGTGACGTTGGACTGAATTTTTTAAAAAATATACATTTTCAAACTTTTTTTCTTTTAAAAATACTAATCTTATAAACAAAAAAAAACTTATAAATTCGTAGTAATTTGAAACTTTTTTCCAATAAAAATAAATGTATCATTAATCTACTGAAAATCTGCAATAATAAAACTATACACATTCAAAAAATTTGGAACTTCTTACACAAACTGGCGTAATTTATTTATTTATTAAAATTCATTTAAACGATGATCTTTCGCCGTTGCAAAAAAATGGAAGTTCAACAAAAAAAAAGAAATCTTCCTTATTTTAGCAGTGTATATGGGATTTGATTATAGAACTACTGATTATTACAAAACTGTTGATTTCTACTGACTTTTCAAACGCGCCCATACTGAAAATATTAATACACGGAATCCTACATCGGCCTTGCTTAGGCTTGCAAAGTTGCAAAATCAGCTGTCAATCACAGTATAAAGAATATTTAGTAGGGGGACAGTGTGGGTTCCCGCTTTCATCCCGTCGTGGATTCATAGTAAAATGCGCTCTTAAATGAATCGTATACATAGCACGTGCTCCTTTATTTTATAGTGATGGGCTAAAAATATCGATACAAATAATAAGGTATGCTTACGCGCATATGGAAGTTACGTCACATAGGAGTATAAATGGCGCCACATATATAATTATTATTATATTAAAATCGATTTCGTGTAATCGTTAAATACAAAATCTATTCATGTATTTTAAATTAAAATAAACATTGGTGTTTTATTTAATGAGAAATATTTTCCACTAGACCACTGATATACGTCAGGAGAACACTGCAGCATATTTACCCTTTTACGACACCGCGTGTAATGAGCATATTTAATATGCTTTAATACTTAATAATAAATATTTAATTCAACGTTTAATTAATATTACTTTGTCGGCCCCGATTTTTAACAATTTGTCCCGCATCACGCGGTGTTTTGAAAAAGTCCCGCTTAAATAAAATATTTGTTGACACTATGATTTATATGCTTTCGCGCGCAAAGAAATGAGATAAGCATTGCATTTTATTCTTGATCTTCTAAACTTGAATAAAACATGCATTTCTTTAAACTAATGTAATGTACCTGTTCACTTTTATTTTTATTTATTTAAATGTTTATACTAAAATACATATTCTATTTTTGAAAGTACATTAATTTTGTGTTCTTTGATAGTAAACTATAGCTTTGATTTTTTTTACTTTTATTTATGATTTTTACATATAATACGAATACCATATTCATGATCGATTTTGTCCCGCCTTACCAACATTAAAATCTGGTCACCTTACTTTAAAAGTAATCTCAAAGAATTTACAATCCTTAAAAAAACATTTTAATTATTACGCAACGCACGTGACCATCTGCATTAGACCTTATTACTTCACTTAAATTCTATTGACTACAAATGTTTACACTATTTATGGTGCGAAATACCTACGAGAATTCTTCATAAAAGTGAAATATCAATTTATCAATGATATTAATTTCCATTAAGAATTTGCAAAGATGTGTAAATTCTTATTAGCATCCCTAATATTTAAATTTCAAATTGGAATATTTAAGGAAGTAATTCCGTTAATTACAGTCTCGCAAACTTCTGGTTTGTAACTATTACATACATAAAAAAGTCTTACCCAAATGTATATTATTCTGAATACCATTTGAATATATAGAGTGCTCTTGTTCGTGCAATACATCTAGTAGATATCCCAAAAATTCAGAGCTATCGTGTTGATGTCCAGGTTGAAATCCTGGCGGCCGAGCTAAGTTGAGTATGTCGTTTGGTGAAAGTGAACACCTCTGTGAGAACTGCAGTAGAGCGAAAAGTGCTTGTAATTTAGAAAATAGTGGCATTGTATCTCTAGTACTCTGGAGAACACTATTCCGAAACAACTTTGTCATATGGAGCGCCTGTAATACGCTGTTCATGTAGCAAGTGTTTCCCAAATTGTTCAAACCGACTTTCCCTTTAGAAGATCTGATGGTCAACATACAGCTGTTTACATCTAACCAAGATTTACAATTTAAAATTTGTTTGTAATTTTTCTCCGGGTGGTATTTTTCCAATGTTTCTTTAAGGCCATCGTATATTCCTGGGTGTCCAGGAAAATGCTCAGTTAAAGCCATAAAAAGATTAACAAACTTATGTAAGTAGAATTGACTAGAACTTGAATTCTCCTTGTAAAGAGATGTTAACACATTATTTATATGTGGAAGCACTTTATGAAAAGCTTCTGGATTATGTTGCATTCTTTCTAAAATATGTATAACAACCGGCCCAACAGTGCTTCGTGTACTTTCCAAAATTACTAACTTGAACAATTTTTTCTATATATGTTCTCGTAACTTTTATCAATATATCATAATGCTGCTTTGCCTCCAAACCTTGCATAAAATATAACACAAGAAAACCCAAATTAGGTGTATAGATCCATTTAGATAGCCAATTACATAAAGTCAACAAGGCTCTCTCCAAACCTTGATCACTGAAACTGCAATCTAAAATCCATTGTACTGCATAAGGAATTTTTTTTGAGTCGATCAATTGCAAAACAACAGACATTGTTGGAGAAGGTTGTTTCTCTGGATCTGATATTCCATTATACAATGCCTTCAAACTGGCCACAAACAGTTCTTCTTTTGAACAAGCTTTCGTGAACATTTCCTGCACTTGTTGTATGTTATTCATGAATTTCATATAATCATCTGTGCTTGTTGGGATCTGTACATCCCCTAATTTTGCTACAATGCATTCACATATTTTTTCCAAATCTGCAGTCTGCACTCCATTTTCGATGTTTATATTCTGCAGCGCCCTAATAATCAAATTTAACCCATCGTTCTCTCGACACTCTACGACTTTATGTTTCACTGCCATTTTTGTATTTCCTCACAACTACAACAAAAAGATGAAAACAGGTCAGTATGCATAGACATTTGTCGGTGGTGTAAATGATATATTTACCACAAAAATGAAGTTTTATATAGACATTCAGATGTGACAGATACAAAGGAACAACTGCAACAAAAATAAATTGTTTTCAGTTCCAGAATAGGTAACAACAATGACGCATGATTGTTTGCATTATTCCTAAGTAACCATATAAATAAAATACACTATAGTACTTGCAGCTAAAAATAAATCCAATAGCTACATTGATTGTTTTGAAGTTATTTGGCAATGACAGATTCGTACGAGTTCTGAATCATCGCAACCTTTATTCTAAACGCTTGTAAAATTACGTTTAAAGTGATCCTATTAACCTTATGGCGGTTAGGCTTTGTCGGGCTAGTGACGATTTTGTAGCTTCAATTAAATGACACAAGTGTTAGTACACACAAGGCACATTTATAATTCACAAGTCACACGCACAAAAATTTTACTACTGACGATATTTTAATATATCGAAAACGTTTGTACAAATGGACGTCAAACCATATATTTTATCTTATGCGTCAAACTATTTTGTATGACCTTGATGATGCGATTGCGCTATCAGAGGAAATACGAAACAACTTCATAACGGACAAATTGTGCAATAAAATTCAAGAGGGATTCTGGTTTATCTATTGAAGTTATGTAATATTTCTCAGTACTATGTGGTATTATGTACTTTAATTCCAGAAGTAACTCCCCGTTATATAAGTGCTCACCAACAATTGAAAACTTATAAAAAAACAAATGTAGAATAAAAGTTGGAAGTTGGAAACATTTGGTATTGGTATTATTTAACTAGTAGAATACCACACGTTATCTGAAACTATCTAGAATAGTTTAAAACGCTTGATTTGTTATAAACAGAGACGAAGAAACCTAGGTTTCCTGGGCGTAACTTTTGATAAATAAACTAAAAAAAATAGTTATCAAACTGAAGTTTTAGAAAAATGTATACGACCAACTACTATTCAATTTAAAATTGTGTTACAATAGCCCTTCAATTTTAATTTTTTGGTATGAAACAGTTACTAAATATAAGAAAGGCAGAAATAATTAAACTAATTACAAAAATGTTATTTTTAGAGTTTAGTGATTTTGTAATAAATTAATAAAAGTTCTTGTAGCAGGTGTTGCATTATTTTTATTTATTTTTGATTGTTTCTATGTGCCTACATTTTATACATCTTATATGATTATTATATCTGTTGTGCTATAGGTGTTTTAAACTACCAAGGCAACCAATTTTAAATTTCCCACAATTATTTTGAGTAACTTCAACAGAAAGACATCAAAGTAACTAGTGATCTAATACAAAATCATTGGTAATTTCGTGTTTCAATGTTGAAGTTACTAAAAATAATTGCGGGAAATTTAAATTTTGCTACTGGGTATAGTAAATCAAAAGTTTTTTCTTTCTCTCTAGATGATGGAATCTTTGAATCTATAAAATTTATAAAAAATAATTATATTATACATATATAGATGGCATACATATTATACAATGAAAAATTCTGAATATTGTAGATTAAAAAAAAAATAATGTAAATTAATAACATCAACCTTGCCATCGCTTGATTAATTTTGAATATGTTCTTTTCATTTTATTTTTATAAATTACTTCTGAATTTATATGAACTTCACATTTACAAATCTCAAGGAATTTGCATTGTCTAATATCAATATCTAAAGATCTATAAGTTTGCGGCCTGTGGAGAAATGAAATTTCAAGGTTACAAAAATATTAATGTCATAGGAACCGCGCCCACTAGTCTCACGTGATTACTCTCTTAAGTAGGAGAATAGGGATACAGACATTATGCCTGGCGCTAATAGCACATTTAATTAATCCCAAAAGTGACACGACATGACCACGAAGCTAGACAGCCCAAACAACGCTTATTATTTGGTGTAAATTACATATTATATCTAATATTTTTCTCTTTTAACCCTGAAGCGGACGCATCTTATGATAATAGCATAGGAGATTGCATGCTAAAAGAGTTCATTACTAGTGCATTTGAAACTGATTTAGAAACATTAAAAGTTTTTTTCTTTTTGCGTTAGAATACAAAACGCATGAACATGCGCCGTAGAAATTTTATGTTTTATGTGACGGTAAGAAGCAATACGCAATACGATTGTTTTAAGTTTTTGATTCGAGCAATGCTTCATGGTGAGTCATGAAAATTGTTGAAAATTATACCATTAAAGAAATGAGAAGAAAAAACGTACAAGTGCTAAAAATCCAAATTTCCACCTGCATTTTTTTATAAAACAAAATCATCAAAACTTAATTTGTCCAGTTTACTTTTTTTGCACTTGAAAGTTATTCAGTTGTAAATTCGTGACCTGATTCAAACGTCATTGTGTTCAAATATAAAAGTGATTTATGTTTGAGATAATTTTTATATTTCTCTCTTTCTGATCATAAAATAAATATTAGTTATATGTGAACAAAGCCATTACAAAATAGTCAATATTCAGGAAAAAAAAGTCCAATTATAAAATATATTTATATTCTCTCATAATATGTAAAAAATAATTACGATGACATTTCAGAATCTTCTTCAGAATGTTCTGAGTTGACCATCTTTTTTTCTTTTACATTCTCTTTTTCACTCTCTTCTTCACTCTCTTCTGTCCATTCATTATCACTTTCTGATTGTGCATCCATGAAGCCAATATTCTCCTCTTCGGAATCGCTTGTATCTACATAAGTGTTAAATTAACATAACAAAAAATATTACATACAACAATGTATTCACCTTTATCTACATATACAAGAAGCGCTTCATCGTTTTCGTTACTCTCTTGCGGTTTAGACGCATTTATCTGCGACATCAGCAAATCCAAGCGCCCTTTTAAACTATTTAATGGAGTTTGTAATAACAGTCTGCTTTGTATACTTCCTAAGACAGGGTCCAGCAGTACAGATAGTTGTGGATTTGACAACAATAAAGCAGCATGGATTTGAAGCAAATGCTTTAACCATAATGATCCAGTATAGCTCCTACAAAATATAGTAATTTAGATGCATAACACTTTAGCATGAATCTAACACATACATTGCAGTTTTTCCTTGAATGTAGTTTGTTAATTCTTCAAGTAAAGGTACTATAACAGGCATGGGTAATCTTTTTATTGTGTTTCTTATAATACTTTCGTCCCGTCTGATTAAAACACTTTTTAAAATATTTTTGTCTTTGCTATGAAGTCCTTGAACAAGTAGTTGTGCTACATTGTCGATTTTTGGAACTTTAGAGTTGATATCGGATTTTGTTAGAGTTAGATTTTCTAATCTCTGCTCCATTGGAATCTCTTGGCTTCCATCAGGTTTTCTTTTGACTGCAGAGGACGTAGATGTATGTGGAGTTAAATATTGAACATTATTGTTTACAAGTGGTGTTCTAAACTTTGATGACTCAGCCTGTTTTGCTGCTTTCAATGTTTTCGGATCGCTTCTTACTAAGCACTGAATCTTTTCATGGATATTTACAGTAACATTTTCAAAAGTTAGAAGGATTGTGCTTCCATGGCAAATTAATACAGAGAGATCCTGCTGAAGTAACACTCCCATAATTGGTATAGGAACCACATCTTGACCAGTGTCGGAGGCAACTTGAATTGTCGTTTTTGGTTTCAAGGGTTTATTGCATTTTCTGGTAAATAAGCAAATCAATCAAATGAAAATTCATGGAAGAATTGTTGCTTACCCATTTAACATATGCTGATATACATGAACTAAACCATTTCTTGTAAGAGCAACCATATTTGTAGTGTAATCTGAACCAATAGTAACAGATATATTGTGTGCAACCTCGTCCATAAGAAAACTAGCAATAGCATTTTTCTCTGGATTATTTTCATTTAAAGTCCAACAATTTAAAAGACGATCATTCTAAAATACGAGTAATTTTCAAACCTTTAACTTATTTGATATTAATATATTTTAAAAATAAAAAAAAAGAGCGAGATTAATTTATCTATCTACCTTTGAACCACTGATAATATAGGCATCTGCATCTGCTTTTGGACTAACATACTCTAACAAACATACATCACTACTATGTCCAGTGAAATTTCTCAAAACTGATTTAGCTTTTATATCCCACAATGTAATGTTTTTTGAAGCTGTTAATAATCTATTTTTTTGAATTTCTCTTATAGCAGTAATTTTCTCATTTCCACTTTGCCATTTGCTAAAATAATATATATAATACATATATATCATTACTGTAAACAACATTATAACAAACATACTCTCTTAGAACTTGTTTTTCTAAATCCCATTGCAGAATAGTTCGATTTGAACCTGAATATAACATATTTCCACCGATCCATGATAAACATGTAATTTCCTGATTCAATTTGCTGGAAATCGTAAAGGATATACTTGCACTGGCTATTGAATAACCTAACAATACACCTGTTGTTGTACCTAAAACAATGTAAGGGACAGTTGCCTCTGTTGATTCTCGCTTTTTTTTCTTTTTTGGAGATGATCCCTGATAATTCAAAACGATATTTAGGAGTATTATATAAGCATATAAAATACTGAAATACCTTGCTCGACGGAGATTGAGAACATAAAAATTGAAAACATGTACATGGACATGCTAAATGGTGATCTGGGCTATATTCCTGTTCAAATGATCCATTTATAGCGTTCCAAATTTTCAGTTTTCCTTCGTTTGTTAATAAAGCAAAGTAATGACCGTTGTTACTAAATTGCGAAGACATGATAATAAAGTTTTCCAAACAAGCATGAACACACTTTCTAACCTCAAATGTGTTTTAGGTTATGTATAGTTTTTACATACAACCAACATTGATAGGTTGTCGTTTAAATATCCCTAATTGTCCCTAATAAATTTATTCCAATTGTTACAAGAAATTTTAATATACTTCCCGTTATCATTAAAAAGTAAATAAGAGAAAATATTAAAAAAAAGATTACCGCAAACAATATAAAACAAATAGTAGGCAATAGACAGAGCAATAGTATATAGAAATGTTGATTTCTCTACCAATTCTAAATTTAAATTTTAGGCGCTCAATTTGACCTATTTCAGAATTTTTTCACATAAATGTTGTTATTGCTATAACTATTAACTATTACAATATGTGTTTCTAACTTTATTTGAATATAATACATTATTAAACACCATACGTTGAGTATTTTATGCATTGAAACAAAATAATTGGCTGTTAATAAACCATAAATTTTTATCATGCAAGTAGGTATAGGTATGTTACCGCTAATATCCAAATTCCGGTAATATGCATAATATTACATTCAGGAATTATGAAAAACAACTGAAATGATTAGGTATATGCAATATACATATACTACAATATAAAAGGATAATACCTAATCATTTCAGTTTTGCTGTGCATAATTCCTGATCCTAATAGCCAAATTTAAATTTTCCGCAATTATTCTTAGTAACTTCAACGTTGAAACATAAAACTACCCACTATTTTGTATTACATGAATAGTTATTTTAATGCCTTTATGTTGAATTTACTAAAAATAGGGGCGGAAAATTTAAATTTGGCTATTAGGGGAATGTCATTGTTATTATGCATATTACCGGAATTTTGATATTAGCGGTAGCATATATAAAAAATATGAATTGTTTCTGATTTATCATGGAATTGTACGAATTTCCTTAATTACTCGTTATGTTGTTTGTATGTGTATGTAACGTTTTCTGTTATATCATTTTCACTTGAAACTTTTTCTAATAACCAAATTTAAATTTTCCGCCATTATTTTTAATGAATTCTACGTAAAGGTTCTAAAATAACTACATGTATTCATGCAGTATGAAATGGTAAGCAGTTTCATATTTCAACGTTGATATTACTCAAAATTATTGCGGAAAATTTGATTGGGTTGAAACACTCAAATTTAGGTATTAATAGATATCTTCGTAGTCGTGGTAGCCATTAGATTTCGTTATATGATTTTTAAGCGTTGAAATGCTTAACTTTTTAAAATCCCTTGAAAAAAACGTTCTCCAACTTTCCTCTCACCGAGATATCTTGTCATACCCTAATAGCAAAATTTAAATTTCCCGCCCCTATTTTTAGTGAATTCAACGTAAAGGCATTAAAATAACTATTATTGTAGTACAAAATGGTAGGTAATTTGATGTTTCGAGGTTAGAGTTACTAAGAATAATGGCGGGCAATTTAAATTTGGCTATGTAGGTAGCCACTTCCCAACATGCAGAAAGCAGTACTAAAAAAAAGTATACTCTTCGTTCCTAGCCGTTTAAAGTACACTCTTACTTTCTAGACGAACGCTTGCCTACCCTCTTGTATAGCATCAAAGATAAATAAAGATTAGAGTTAGAAAATGGTCTTCAAATTTTATTTCTTTGTTTGCATGTGATTACGTGAATATTTTGGTATCAAAATCTTTTCAAAGCTGCAATTGCATTATAGAACCTAATATATATATTTTTTTTATATAACAGCGTTTGAAACGTGTCTACCTCCTAAAAAGTAATGATGGGTAGTATAAGTCGAATGACGGCAAATGAATCATTCAATTGTTTTTTATCTTACAATTCCTGATACCGCACGAAGGGGATCTGTGTTACATGTAAATATATGGCAATAATTATTCGATTACCCAGATCATTCGGTTATTGAAATCAATCAATTATGCCCACCACTAATAAACGGAACCGGACCTATTTTTTGCCTGATATTATTGAGTATGCGGGGAACCTATATATCACAGATTTACCTTGATAAGCTTTTAAGATTTTACTTATTACCTGAGTCAAGAACTTTTATTAAGTAATCAATGCAAGTGACCAAAATGTATAGACTACAAGATATATATATCACAGCATATTGCCTTGAACCTTTCCCAAAACGTCTATCTATCTCTTGCTGTCACGAGGCGATATGAAAGGGACAGCAATAGTTTGAAGTATTTTCGAATTGAATGATATCCTAAGACGTCGAGCGTATTGGTGGTATTGGTATCGAGGTTCCCCACCTCTTACGCTCGCCGTCCGTGTTCTTCATATCGCAATGATATCATGTCAAAAGTTTGATAGAGAAGGACATACCGGGGCATACACACAAAGTCCAGTAATATAGAATGATAGTTGCCGATTAGTAAAATCACAGGTAAAACAGACGGAGCTAAAGTAGTTACGCTTGGCAAGAACCGCTTCAGTAAACTGGTCAAATACTGCTAGTAAGATATACAAACTGTTTTAACTTGAAACTATTTAATTAAGAGTGAAATTATAGTATATCATACTGAAATAAAATACTTCTAAGAAACACAATGTATTTTCATCTACTCGAACTAAAATACAATTTCAAATATTGAAGTGTATCTCACATATTACAAGTAACTTATGCATATAATTATAAACTTCTCAGAGATTAATTAAACTAGACATGCGAACAAACTCAGTTTATAATTTTTTGAGTATTTGGTTTACATATTTATAGTTCACTCATAAAACATGTAACCAGTAAATTTTAAAATCTTGCATAATCTTAAATGTGATGATTGTAAACTACACAAAATAAAAAGCATACAACAAAAGCATATAATTCAAATTTCAGTACCACATGATCTATAGGGGAAAACTTATTTTACAATCCTGATACAGTTTATAAATAACAAATATATTAATCTTATATTAATTAATTTGTTTATAAAAAAAGAATTATATAAAAAGAGTTTATAATCTAATGCAGGTAACAATGTCCAGTCAGTTATCATAATCCTCATCGATGTACAAGCTGTCTCCTGTACTCTGTGCGCAATAATTATGTGAAATAGGTATTAATGATGGAATATTATCAATAGGTTTATTGGTAGTTAAAGAACTACTTACATCATTGTTACTTCTCGTGGGAACCAGTTCAGGTACAGGAATATGTGGTTTATTAATATTATTTACATGTGTTAAATCTATGTGCAATTTCGTTTCTGTTTTCACCATATCATCTACTGAATAGTTTACTTTTTGCATTTCAGATTGTTTAATATTTGGTCCATATTGAATAACCGGTGTTCTTACAGTGGATGTACCTTGTTCTGTATAGAAGTTTGCTGGTACATCATGGCGTGGCACGTCACATCTTACACTTTCTCCTTCAGAAACTTTCAAGTCATATGGTTTAGGTAATATATCTAATTCAAGTGCATTGTTTTCGTTATCTTCTTGGATGCTAGCATCAGGAATATCCTTAACCAAATCCTTCAAGAAATCAAAACGATTTTCCGAGAGTATACATTGCTTCATGTGAGAAGGAGTAAGGGTTTTAGCATTTCTCGATTGTGTAATCTGCATAGATTTCGTTAATAAAGACTCCACAAACAATTCCAATGTTCGAGGTATCTATCGTTAAGAAAACTACATTATCATGGAATTATTGAAGTATACAATGCATACTAAAAAAAATTGTATTTATTTTTAAATTATAAAAAGGATATAAATAATGACTGGCACGGCTTGTGCTACTTTTCCCACTTCCTCATCAGTTTGCATAATTTTCTTAATTCTGCTCTGTAATGCATAACAAATAGATTCAAGGATAATTTTGAAAAGTTATATATCTTACTGCTGGAAACCTAGCGTTGTATTTTTTCTTTTTTGAGGGCATTTTTTATATTTAATTTCCTTTATTCCCGACAACAATCCATAGGAAATTAAGAACTGTCACTTTTAGGTTATTTTTTTAGTGATTTTTGAAATTACCGTATTTCCTAAAATTAAAAACAGCTGTTACTAGTCACTTTCCCATGGATTAGAAAATCATATTATATTTACGCGGGAAAATAGATTCTATTCATTATTTATGACTCATTATTCAGATAGGTTTTGATGTAGTTAGGCATAAAAATTCTGGTTAGAATGGAGTATCAGCAAACAAACAGAGTAATTGTTTTGGTGGATATGGATGGTTTTTATTGCCAGGTAGAGGAGAAGTTAGATCCGTCATTAGTTGGAAAACCTATTGCCGTAGTCCAATACAATGCTTGGCAAGGTGGTGGGTGAGTAGAAAATGGAATCGAAAGTTTCATGAAACTAATACATTGTGAAACTATAGTATCAATGTATTTCATAGCAAATTATCTGCATGCAAATCCTTTCCTGGTTAGTTTGCAGGATAGATCCTCTGTTAGTGCAGATAACAAGATAACATAATATAACTTTGAAGTTACTAATAATTGCTCCTTGCATTTACAGAATCATTGCGGTCAATTATCCAGCAAGGGATAAAGGTGTTACACGTCACATGAGGGGAAGATGAAGCAAAAAAGAAGTGCCCCGAGATCCGACTTGTTAGTGTGCCTACAACACGGGAGAAAGCAGATTTAACAAGGTAGAAATGAAGTTGTTTTATAGCAATTTTTTTAGTAATTTCAATTAGTATTTTATAGCTTATTTTAATTAATAAACAAAAATGATTTATTCAACATAAGTAATTCCAAATTAATTTTTTGTGATTAAAAACAATGAAATATTTCTGATTATCTTTTAAAAAGAATAAATAAATAAATATGAAATTTAAAATAACTCGCCGAAAATAATGCCAAACCTAAGTGGATGGTATTCTTGATCAATGAGGAAATACTTCACTTTGGCGGTTTTCTTTAAAGTTGTTTATGTAAAAGTAGTATTATTATATAAATATTATTATCATCTACCTACATATTTATCAATAGTTCACATTCAAAAATGGAATTTTTTTTTTTTCATGATATTTGATTAATATGAGATATATGTATTTAAAAAAGCGTCTAGATATATAAATAAAAATAATTATTACCATGCTTTGTAAATTACTAAGACTCAGCATCTCATTCAAGAAAATTACTAGATACCGTGATGCTGGAAAAGATGTAGCAGCAGTGTTGCAGACTTTCACGGACCTCTTGGAACGCGCATCTGTCGATGAAGCTTATTTAGATATCACCGATTCAGTTAATAAACGATTGGCGGCAAAACACCCACTCACAATCGATCAACTGAAGAATACGCATGTTGTTGGATGTGATATTGAGGATTTTATACATAGCTTCGAATATGAACATCATTTGGAAAACAATCTAAAATTGTGCATGGGTGGTGTAATTGTAGAGGAATTCAGAACTGCAGTTTTAGAAAAAACAGGTGAGTGGAAACTAATACAATGGTAATAGCGAAGAAGTTACGGAAATTGACTAAAGTAATTGCGAAAACTGCGTAGTGATACCTTTTTTTCCGTTTTCTAAACGATAATGAAGGCATTATTAGTGGTAATGATAATAATTCTCTATGAATTATCAATAATACCTTTAATAATTAAACCTATTGGCCTTAAGTTATGAACAAAAAACCTAATCTATGATTGTGATTTCTGAAATATCGCCGTATATACCGTTTCTACTCTTAGTGAGACAGTTTGCATTAGCATACTGATTATTTTCTTTTACTTTATCTTATAGGATACAAATGTTCTGCAGGTATAGCTCACATTAAAATACTTGCTAAATTAGCTTGTGGTCTGCATAAACCTAATCAACAGACAATAGTAACTCAAGACGCTGTAGATGATTTGGGTTTTGAAACTCTTCCACCGAAAAAAATTAGAGGTTTAGGAGGAAACTTTGGCAATGATTTATGCGAAGATTTGGGGATAAAAACCATGGGGGAACTTAAAAAATTTACTGAAAGAGATCTAATTAATAAATATGATGAAAAAACAGGGTATTTTTTTAAAATATTTAACCATTTAAATTTATAATTGTTTTTTCTGTTTAAGATCTTGGCTTTACAAACTCGCAAGAGGCGTTGATCAAGAACCTGTAACTCCTCGCTTAGTGTCCAAATCAATAGGGTGCTGCAAAAAGTTTCCAGGAAAATCTGCGTTGATCGAACCCGCAGATGTTCTGCATTGGATCAATGATCTTTCAGACGAAATATCAGAACGTTTAACTAAAGATTTGGAGGAAAATAATAGAAAAGCCAAGAATATGGTAGTTGGCTTTGTGCAAAGAATTACAGAAAAGATGTTTCTGCTACCAGGACGCATCCCTTACTTTCGTATGAAAAGGATAAGATTGCTGCAGATGTATTGAAAGTTGTGAACAAATACTGTTTAAATGTAGACGGTTCTTATCATATTAAATATTTAGGAATAAGTGCAGGGAAATTTGAAGATTGTAAAAAAACGTATGACATAAGTAATTTTTTTAAAACTTGCGATAAAGTAACAAATACAGACAATGTAAACGATAAATATAATGCTCCTCATTGGTCTATTGATGAAACCAATCGGCCTAGATTAAGCAATGTGAACTCCGTAAGTTTCAATGCAGAAAGTACGAATTTTAATGTAAATATAGCGGAAGACGAAAACGATAACAATTACAAAAGTTGCAATGAAGAAGAAAATTTGAATTCAATATTTTCTGACGATACTGTAATGCTTGATATTGATAGAACAAAATTGATTTACAATGAAAATTATTGTTGTAACCTGGAAGGATTTTTTACAAACACCACAACAGTTACGAAAAATAAGGATTCTGAAACAGATTCAGTAAACGACGAAATAGTAAAAATATGTGAAAAAGGCAGCACTCCTCAAGAACCTACTTCATCGTACTTTTCAAATTATTTCAATGACATGGAATCTAGGAACAGAAATTTTGACACTTCGAAAATATTAGATTTTAATTTAGATACTGACACGTCTAGTGCAACAGAACATTATGAAGGCGGTTCTGCAAGCACAAGCGAATGTAATGAATTGATGAAAGATGCCTTTGAAAGTACCTCAACGGCTTCGTCAATTACATCAGAATGCATAAATACAGATTTAGTATCTAATCATAATTCAATAGAAAATGCTAATAATATAGAAATTAATACACTTCCAAATTCAAATAATCCCGAGTTGTGCCGAGAAGAAAAATGTAAAGAATGCAACAAAACATTCTTGCCTACAGAAATAGCAGCTCATATGGATTATCATTACGCATTGCAGATTGTTCGAAATGAGGCCCATTTATATAATAATCAAAAAGAATCTTCTATTGTTAATCTACCCAAAAAATCTACGGAAATAAAAGCAACTAAACGAAAGAAACCGGAAGTAACATCTATAAAATTAACAAAATATTTCGAAAATAAGACGCAACCACGCACTGATATACCTACAGAAATCTGTCCCGAGTGTAATAGAAATATATCAACTGACGATTTTTTAAACCATTTGGATTATCACGTCGCTAAAAAGCTCCATTCAGAACTAAATCCTATGGATCCGCCCAAAACGAAGGACCCTGTGAACTCTAAGACAGTCAAGAAGATCAAACAAACAACGAAGAGCACTAAGCCAAAAAGCGTAATATCGTTTTTTAAACAACACTTGTGATAATTTTAGTAATTTTTAATTATAATAGTTTTTATGTATTTTTGTATTATTTATTATTAAATTTTATACATGCAATAAAAATCATAAAATATTACATTCCGGTTTAATTAATATATTGATCCATAATCAGTAAAATTATATACTGCAATTAATAAAGTACAAATAATTGTTGGATTCAATATAAGCATATATCCAGATTTTAATGATTCGACATTCTAATATGTTACATGCTAGAAGAAAAAATAATACAATTAGTATAAACTTAATTGGGTTAAACCATCGTGTACGCTTTTGTTTTGAAAATTATTTACTCTGTAATAAATAGCAGTAATAGCTTATGCAGCTTAGTAACGTCCACCGCCTCTGTTATATCCAGACCTTCCACCTCTCCTGGGTTGATATTGTTGATTATGTTGACTCTCTTGTACGTATTGATCTGCGTAAGTGGTCTTTTGGTTCTGAAAATGATCATAGGTTTTAGCACGTTTTGGTTCGTTTTGATAGTCTTGATAACCGCCGTAACTGCCGGCACTATCGAAACCTACATAATTCTGAGGCTTCTGGTTGTAACCACTGCCACCACCACCACCACCATAAGACGACGAGGACAGATCGCTATTGCTTCCTCTATTATAATTTGCGGAGCCACCTCGATTATAATCTGAACTAAAGCTGTTGCTACCTCCCCTATTATAACCACTTCCTCCTCCTCTATTATAACCACTACTGCCTCTATTATAATCGCTTCCTTGATTGCTATAATCGTTGGATTTATTATAATTGCCACTATCTCTACCTTTATTATAATCATCTCTACTTTCTCTGGAGGAATTGCTACCACCTCCGGTAGAGTAATTGCTACCCCCTCCTCTAGAGTAGTTGCCACCACCTCCTCTTGAGTAATTAGCACTACCTCCTCTGCTGTATTCATTTCCACCACTTCTATTATAATCACTTCCTCCACCCCTATAGTCATTCCCGCCGCTTCTGTTGTAATCATTATATCCTCCCTTATTATCTTGATTATAATCGTAGCTATTCGATGATTGCATGCCTCCTCCTCTAGAATAATCGCCTCTACCTCTGTTAAAACCTTGCCCACCGCCCCTTCCACTACCTTGCGGTGGTCCGGCGGATCTTTGCTGCCACGATGGCATCTCGGGTGGTGGAGGTGCTAATTCATTTGTTCTACCGCCTCTGTCTGGAACGTTACCTATGATCACTCTATTTACGGCAGATTTGGTGTTTCTGCGGAAAGACGCGCTACTGGTTTTTTCGATTATAGCTAATTCTTCACGGGCACTAATTAAGTCTGCCATGTTCACGTTCGGCTCCACCCTTAGCTGTTTCCGCTTCTCAGTATATACTTTCGTGATAAGTTCGTCTTTACCTTTCATCTTGTCGGACCACTAAAATATTACAAAATAAGTTAAAAATGTACTAGTCGCTAGTAAAGCAGTCTTGGAATTAATAAAAACACTTCGTCATGACTTCACTCTCTTAAGTTAGCTGGAAGTTTTAAAAATATTGGAGTTTTTTATAAATTTTTGTTCCTAATACGTCCAAACTATTTACTGTCAGTTTTAAATTGTTTGAAGTAAATAAATTTTAGGATCTGTAATATTATAAGAATAATTTTATCTAAAGCTAAAATGCAGAGACAAGTGAAGACCATTTGTTTCGTATTTATTTTTTTAATATTTATCTCTAAAAATTGCATTATATTGCTCAGAAACAATTTTAATTAATGGCTAACATTATAATCCCGCAAAATTCAGTTTATTAATTGATGATGGGCGAAATCGAAAGCTTCTGACACGTCAAAAACCACATTATTGGTAATGTCTAATGAAGCAGAAATCGTTGATTTTCCGACTCAAGTGCATGCTATGCCCGCGATGAGATAGCCGATTTTTTTCTAAACAAAACTATTAATCCTATTTAATATTGCATATTGAAACAATTTGGAAAAAAAGGAACGTATAGAAATGAACCTATAATTTGATGAATTATCAGTATCTCCTCTCTCATATATGAACCCTAACAGTTTACAGTAATTTTCAATATTTCTCTTTTTTTTGCTTGGAAT
The DNA here is from genome assembly GCA_004143645.1 of Protaetia brevitarsis. Lineage (NCBI taxonomy): Eukaryota > Metazoa > Arthropoda > Insecta > Coleoptera > Scarabaeidae > Protaetia > Protaetia brevitarsis. Next base: position 590,450 of record RXPK01000194.1, on the reverse strand, counting down.
TATTTGAAGTTAATAAAATTTTACAGTGTACACTATTTCTGGCACTCCTCCTAATTTTCAGACAATTTAAATAATAAATAAATAGTTGAATTTATGGTAAAGCCTAGATAACCTCTCAAAGACCAGTTTTTCTTTCTGTTAAACTCATCAAAAAAGATTTGAAAAAACAATTCAAGGCACAAATTTCTAAACAAGCCATCTTATTGACCATTTATACAACTTACCTTGTTAAAATTTTAAGTTTAGTTTATAAAAATACAATGCCCTATTTGTTTAATGCATATTTAAATAATTTTCTGTGTATGTATCTTACTAATTTTGTTTGTTTCATTACTCAATTAAGTGTATTAGTAATTGCTTAAGGAGTAAAAAGCAATAATATTATTATAATTTGGCATGCTCTTCCATTTACACATATTTATTATACAAATAATAAATACCTGAAATGACTGCACAGTGCAATCTAATCGTTTCAATAGCATCTCCCTTCTTATGGTGTATTCTGCATGTAGATCATTTAGCACTTGCTTCAATATGTGCCACTGCTTATCAGTTAAAGTTAAATTAAATATAGGAGTACCAATAATATCGGGCCCAGCTTTTTTAATAGCTGTTTCAACAGTTGGTATTAACTTTTGGAACAAAGTACTCATAGAAATATTGGATGGAGGTTTTGGAAACCTTAAAACTGTTAATATCTTCTTCATATTTGCTGCTTGAGCAGTTTCTTGCTGAAATCAGTAAATTAAATTATTTCTTTTAATTTTTGAATACAAACAAATACAATTAACAAATTTTAAATATATATTCACTTTTTTTTTTGAAAGTATAAAGCTTGCTAAAATGCCTTTTTTTAGAAACAAATTTATCTATATCTGAGTTTCTTTTAAAAGATTATTTTTACTAAATTCAACAAACTAGTAAGCATTATAAAAAAATAATACTGCCACAAAATAAGGTCCACCCTGACATGCACATGTTCACATACCACTTTCAGTTCAATCCTATTGGTGTCTGGTCTTGTATCCTGTAGAATCCTAGCTGCCATTAATTCTGTTATTAAGTAATCGAGTAACAATGCTGTTGCATTTATGTCAGCTAGTCTATCGGAAATATGTCCCTGCGTAAGCTGAGTATGAGGACAGCCTAAAATATACATATACTTATTGCCCTTGGAATGATTAGTAATTGGTAAATAAGAAATTAAATGACAAAGTTACTGGGTCCAATTCATTATTTTTCAAAGAAAACTTGGCAATTTTGCCATTTGATTCATATTCATTAAAATATATAACAGTAGCATATATTTTAATAGATAGCCCTTGTTGCAGCTTATCTTAAAATGATCCATTACAACTAGGACAACTTATTAAAATAGAATATAAGTAATTAACATTGACTCTGTGTGAAAACAACTTCATAAGAGAATAAAAACAGATCCTGTATTTCACAAATTCTTTATTTAATACACATATATAGTTCTGGTACAAGGATGGTATGTAACCCATTGCCAATTTACTAAAATAAAGAATTTCTGAAATAGAGGCCCTATTTCTATTTTCTATTAACAAAACCGCCTTGCGAAGTATACTTAGAGTAAATTATGTACCTAATTCCTTTAGAAATGAACTCAATTCCATAAGAAAAGCTACTGAATCTTCAGGAGAAGTTATTTTATTGACTTGCTCATCAATTTTGCAAAGTACTCTTAGTTCATTGGTTAAAAATGTCACTATATCCGTGTAGAATACGTTTTTTGAGCCTTCATTTAAAGCAGTTTCCAAATCAGCTTTGTCGATTGCATTTGGATACCTACAATTCCAATCAAATCAGAGAAGATATTAGTAAATTAATTAGAAGCAATGATATCATCAAAAAAAGTAGATATGTAAAGACGGTACTGATATGCAGACATCAAATATATTATTAAACCAATCACTCAGTACAAGAAAATGTTCTTTCCTTTCGACGTAATTATAAACGTAAAATACTTACCCTATATTCTCCAACGACATAATTATAGGTTCAGCCATGATGGCAAATGCTATTTTTTGGAACTAATAAATTATTGTAACTTTAATTCACGTATTTGACAATAAAACCGGCAAAGAGTTTTATTCAAAAGATGTGATGCTAAATAACCTCAATGACATATTTTGACGTTTGTACGTTTGTAGAAATTGATAGTTGATGATGACCCTTATTTTATTTCTGTAAACTTCTCTTAGATGACGTTGTTTGCCAATATTTCAATGCATTTCAGATTATAAAATAAAAAGAAATTTGAAGAATTGAAAAGTAAACATTTAATACTTTCGCATGGTAAGCTTAATCTTGTATAAATAAAGCTAATAAGCATTTTTTTTACGTGTAAGCTCCGTAAGGTTAACATGTATTGACATGTGAATAGTGAAAGTACAAGTTACGATTGGGAATATATGGGGAATATCACATTAATATCATCGTTTTATAAATTGGTGAAATGAGATTGTTTTAATATTTGTATTACTGTGTTGTAATCGTTATAGTAGTTCTAAATCTACAGAAATGACTACCCCCATTAAAGATGTAATGTTGGATGAGAACCATCCAAAAACGCTTCTGATGGAGAAACATGCAGATTTTATCACCAAATTTGGTCTTAGCGAGGACAACTATGAGTTTGCCATAACAGACTACCTGCGTATGTCTGGCATTTACTGGGGTTTAACAGCCTTAGAATTGATGAATAGATCAGAGAAACTATCTAAAGCAGATGTGTTTGATTTTATCAAACAATGCCAAGATCCCGAATCAGGAGGTATCAGCGCCAGCTTAAATCATGATCCTCATTTACTACATACTTTAAGTGCTGTACAGATTCTTTGTACATATGACAAACTAGATATTATTGACAAAGAAGGCGTTGTGCGATATGTTACATCATTGCAACAGTCAGATGGAAGCTTTTCTGGTGATAAATGGGGAGAAATTGATACAAGATTTTCATTTTGTGCAGTGGCTACATTGTCTTTATTGAAACGTTTGGATGCTATAGATGTTGACAAAGCAGTGAAATTTATTGAAACATGCAAAAACTTTGATGGCGGTTTTGGGTCAAGGCCACTTTCAGAAAGTCACGCAGGGCTGATATATTGTTGTTTGGGATTTCTTTCTGTAACAAATCGCTTAGATTTGGTGGACCGGGATACCTTAGCATGGTGGCTTTGTGAAAGACAGCTTCCCTCAGGTGGATTGAATGGACGACCAGAAAAATTACCAGATGTCTGTTATTCATGGTGGGTTTTATCATCATTAAAAATGTTGGGACGGTTGCATTGGATTAGTTCTAAAGATTTGGAAAACTTTATTTTGGCATGCCAGGATATAGAAACTGGTGGTATCAGTGATCGTCCAGGAGATGTAGCTGATCCTTATCATACTTTATTTGGTTTAGCTGCATTGTCATTATTAGGCTACGAAAGTATTAAAACTGTAAACCCAACATATTGTATGCCACAAGAAGTAATAGAGAGATTAGGATTGAAACCCCAAATATTGAGTTAATACATATTTGTAATATAGGCAATTAATTATCTATCTATTTTATATATACACCAAAATTAAGGTAAAAATGAATTATATAATGGTAAAGTTTTAATAAACATGCCTTTCATAAATAAAATTTAAACTTTCCTTTATTTCTAGCAACTTGAACATAAAAACGTCGCAATCGGTTAGTTCTGTGTTGAATTTATTTGTAATAGATTTTTTTTTAATAGATTCTTAGAAAACGACAGATTAACATATGTGATCCTTTCTCCCGCCTGATCGTAAATAAAAAAAAAATCCTTTAAAACATTCACTAATGATTATTAAGTAAGTAGGAGGAGGTAGGATGTTATTATATTACCCTGAGACAAGTATAAAAAGTAATAGATTTTGATAAAAAATAGCGGGGTCATAGAATTTTCAAGAAAGTTCTATTGCTAATGCAAAAGACGAAATAACAAAAGACTAGTGACTAAAAATAAGAAATTTTAGGCAGTTTGCAAGAAATTTAAATTAAATTTAATCCGTACAATAGCTAATATAAATTACAATACTATTATTTACTGTAATTTAATAAAATGCATTAAAACAAATACAAAAATAAGTTTGTTTTCTATAAATACTTTCGGAGTTGTTAAATTATTAGGGTTTCTTTTTAAAAGTGGCGTCATTGAATACTGAGAAAACGTAGTGATATTTCTTATTGTGTATAACCACAGTATATGTATAATTTTCATGCAATTTTATAGTCAACCATCGTAAACGCCCATCAATAATTACAGTGCAATGTGACATAAATATGGCATCACGGTAATAAATTTGTTACAATTTTATTTTATGTTTTTAAAGGGTTTTTATTATGCATTTAATTACGAAGCTATACTTTATTCTCGGTTGTGCATAAAATTTTAATTTTTCTTTCAATTGTGTGTGCTAAATTGTAGTTATTTTATCTTGTGTTTGTAAGTATTGAAATTTCCATGCTCTTCATAAAATTGACAGTTGGTATCTTGTGTTGAAGTGACAGTTGCAAAGGCGTTTGGTAATTTCGCCCTTGCCAAAAAAATTAAACACATTTTCACAATTTAAAAACTATAATAATAACTTAAATTCCAATAAATAGTAAAACTTAGTTTGCTGTGCCGTAATATAGTCGTAATATCTAAAAATAATTTTGAGACTATTATTGATCCGTCAATAGCGCTGGGTGTGATGTGTTCGACTATATTTTTACTGTAGTATTTATTGCTCAAGTTTGTGTTTACAATAGTTTAAGTGATAAATATATCTAATGTCTTATCCTGGAAGACCGCCTATAGTACAAGGATTGGCGATGCCACCAGGGATGGCTTATATGCCAATGCCTGGGCCTCCCCAGCCACTGATGCCTGCTGTAATGCCTATACAACATGTATGTTACTTTAATATATTGCATTATGGTGTTAGATGTTTGAAATTTTGACAGATGGTACCTATTCAGGTAACAACCGCACCCCAGATCCGTGCTTTTCCCAAGCTCAATCCGAATCGTGAGCAGCTAAAGCAAGTACAAGGTCCACCTGTTACCGTTTTTGTGGGTACGTAAATTTTGGTTATATCTTATGTTTTTTCTCTAAAGTCAACTAACACTTGAAGGCAATATAACTGAAAAGGCTCCAGACACAATGATTAGACAGATATTAGGAACATGTGGACCTGTTATTAGCTGGAAACGGGTGAAGGCGTTTGGTTTTTGTGAATTGGCAGGACCAGATGCGGGATTAAGAGCTGTAAGGTTGTTGCATGATTTAATGGTTGGTGAGAAACGTCTTGTAGCTAAAGTCGATGCTAAAACTAAGACTGTTTTAGATGAATATAAAGGTATGTAATTATATTGCTTGAGTTTATGTGATTTTGATATTTATTTATCATTCTAAAATGTCTATTACTTTCGTCTTATCTTAAATGAATTTAAATGTTGCTATGACTATAATGGTAAAATACTGATATTTTAGCCTCAAATAGGTAAAAGTAAATAAATAATAAAATCTTTTATCTTAATGTTGCTGGCACGCATTACAGATTTTTAAAAATATACCCATATAATATAGGTTAGGCAGTTCAAATCTCAGTTTCTTTTTTATAAATACTGCATTGAGTTTCAAGTTTGCTCCATCATTTGTTCTAATAAGCAAACACATTTTTTTGAATTAATAAATTCCTATTTCATTTCAATTATGTTGATATATTGCTATTTCTTATGATATTTGTTCTTTATTACCACATGTTCTTGCATAAAGTTCCTTGATAGTTTCAAACACATATAACAATATTTTCTTTTTGATTGGTTATTTGATATTATATCAAAATTTGTGATTCATATGTATTTAATTGTGATGCAATGTAAGGACATAATTATAATTGGATTGATGAGAGTTAGAATAATATATCGATATGCAAAGCTGCATCAACTGAGTGTCGACTCGTTTTGTATATGGGTGTTTTTGTAGTTACTGAGGAGCATTGAAAATATAAATAGCCCAAATTCAGGACGTTCTTATTCTCGACAGTGTATATGATTCAGTTTAAAACTATAAAATCAATTAAGTGGGTAATTACGTTGTGTATCTCAGTTGTTACTTAAGGTTAAAGCTACAGAGAAATTAAATATTCAAATGAAAGAAACAATGTTGTGAGACAATAGGCTGTACATAACTTTTACCACATCAAAATATACGGAGTTTATGTATGATGGTTCACAACCAAGATATGTTAAATGTTATGACATTGATGAGGCATTTCCTTGCATATTTAAATTACTAAAACAAAATTAAAATTTACATATTCCTACAAGGAAAACTTATTGTGGACCAGTATCTATTAATTTAAAAGAAAAGTAAATGTCACAAATACATAGAAGGGAGTTTACTACCGCGTAACTAACATCGTAAGGCACATCTTATGTTTATAATAATAATGCTGATGATGATGACTAAATGATCAATGTTTCTTGTAATAATGTAGGAATCAAAGTAAAATTTGTTTTATTTTGCAATTTTCTATATAAAAATGTAATATCCTTTAACAATCAGATTAAAAACAGTAGTTTTTTGTTGTTTTTTTTTGTAAAATCCAGAAATTTTATTTTTAATTTAAATAACTTCTAACAAAAGGACCCACAACTTTTTTATGTACATCTAACTACTACAAGACAAGGCACAGAAAATGAGATAAACATTTTTTTCTTGTTTTCCCACAATTTTACTGTTTGGACTTGCTCTTCATATCCTCATTGATACAATTACAATTGAAATACAAGAACGTACATTGTTTAAAGATATTTGGTGATATAAATAAAATGGAGCACACTCTTTACTCGAATATGTTGAGTAGTGTTCACCATATAAAGCTGTGACTTGTTAACCAATCATTGTTTTACCTATAATTTATAACCATCTTCTTTCTGTAACAAATATCTGTGTTTAAAGCACTATAGGCAGTTAATATCGTCAATTGTTGGATGCAAAAGTAATATTTTTAAACAGCTTGGACTTCCAACCAAGTTTACCAGTTAACCGATCATCCTTTTCGCTATAATTTATAACCGTCTTGTGTCTTTTACCGATTATCCGATCAAAATGTACAGCACTACATTCAAGAGCATTTGCTCGGTTTTTATTTATATCACTCATTGATTCATTTACTATCCGTGATATAAGGAACTTAAGTGGAATCGGAATATACAATTAATACCTCACTATTAACACAAAATTGCAATATGTGATAAAGAACTGCTATTTATTTAAAATTTAACTGTCTAAAATAATGATTCTAATTGTACAATATGCAATAATTGATAAATTAGCGGAAAGGCGAAAGAAAGAAAAAGGTTCTTCCCCGCTACAAGATGAACCCGAAGAAGAAGAACCCTTGGATGAAGAAACTCAAGCACTGGACGCTGTGGCTATAGAACGCATTAAGCAAATCCTGCACGAATATCAAGAAGAGATGAATAACTTCGAATTGAAGAAAGAAGGTGATTGCTGATAAAATAAAATATGATAAGGGGATTTTTAAATGCAGCGCATTCTTTTTCAGAAGAAGTAATAGAGAAGCGGAACAAGATATTAGACGAAGCGGACGTAGAGGAGGAGAAACGAGATCTCATTACTCGCGAAATCGGGAAATTTCGCGAAATAATGAAGGTGAGTAGTCCTACTAGAGCGCTAAGTGTTCAGGTTACCGTGTCAGATGCGGTCAGTTATAGTACTCTTATTACTATTATTATTGAGATGTATTATTTCTGTATTTTTGTTTAATATTTTCCCGGCGAATTTAACGATTAAGATTAGAAAGTTTCTTTGTTGCAAGAGGTGCTTGAGAGTATTAATCAAACATAACCTAATCTTAAAAATAGTAGCGAATATTACTTTATCTCTCTTCGACAATTTTTTTTTTTTGAATGCGTTCGCGTATTAGGTTATGTTTTATGATAGTTTGCGATACAGAGTGTGGTCAGGTTGTGTATGTTGGTTAGGTTAGGTTATCGTACAAGCTTTGAGGTTGCGCTCATATGGTACTATAAACAGGCAAATGGAGCGGCGCAGTTCCTCCTAGGTTCGGCCCGGAGCGCCGCTGGTGAGTAATGTGACATCAGTTACACAGACATTTTATCCACACCCATTTCACACTCGCATGCACCATTTACTTTTGGCCGTACCTGTATAATAATATAATTCGGTCTATGTTGTCCATGTTAAAATATATGCAAGTGTGACTTGATGACTGTGGTCATTTTTATTTGTAAATATAACAACGCAAACAATTAACGTGATATATTTCTTATATTGGAGTAGAGAAATAATAATTTACAATTAAAAGCAAGTTTTTCGCGATTTTATTTGTCTACAATTCAATTTTCTTCAAGCAGTTTATGCGCATACATGAATTAGTTTTAGTTCAAATAATACCAAGTTAATTTAATTTTCCGCAAAAATTAATGGTTTTTTTTTGTTAAATCGTTACATTAACAATAGATTATCGAAATTAAAATATTTGTTTTCTCGTCGCAGGAAAAAATGTGCTGTTGAGTAAATACTAATCTCTATGACTCTTAAAAGCTGTCAGCAATTTTTGGACTATTAAATCAGGTAGAGCGCTACAAGTTACTATTCCTTAATGCAAGATTTAATATCCCGAATTTTTGTAAATACTGAGAGATAGATTACTTTTTCAGAAAAAAAAAAGCACGGGTTTCGCTAGTAATAGACAAAAATGTACGGTCACTCCGCGCTACACAAGATTTTATTAATTCGGGACAAATTTTGAAAATATCTGGGTTCTAATTCTCAATCGCAGACCGAATGAATTAAGAAAACAAGAAAAGATCTATTACCGGATTATGCAAAGTTAACTCTCCCTAAAAAAAACATTTACAAATGCTTTTCTACGCCTACTTGATCTATCGAAGTCCCAAAAATTAGGGACAAATGTGAACCATTTTACCCCTATAAATTCGTCAATATTGATTGGTGGAGCGATGCAATTTCCCGATATAGATAGACATGTATAGAACAAAACAAAAAATAATACTAATAGATTCATGATAGCCGGTTCAAATCACCGTGAACTTTAATTTCCTAGTTAATAGATTAATAAAATTCTCATTTAACAAGGCGAGATTCGACAAATAATATTCATTAAAAAGGTAGCGATCTGGAGTGGATCTCTCCTCTATAGATGTAGTACGGAATATAAATTTCTGTATAAAAACTTTATCAGAAATGTGACAGCTTTAACTTTAGAAGAAATTCGCGACAACGAGTTTGTTAAATTGCCTTTCCATAGAATTGGACATAATATGTTTCAAGCAATGCGAAAGACAAACTTCATCTCAATAAAAGATCGGGCATTTCCAAAATCGGTCGCGGTGGCTGCAATAGGATCTACATTGGACAGACGAAACGTGCGATCGGAACTAGGTTTAAGGAACACATAGCAAGTTATCGCTATGGGAGACTTGAATCATCCGGTGTTACGTAAAATACAGAAAACCTTGAATTATAATAAGAATGCACATTCACTTAAAAGATATGGAACACATTGAAGTCAATTTTGATGGATTTATGGCGGTAGGAGATGGTTCACGTTTGTCGCTAATTTTTGGTATTTTACAGAGTCAAATTTGCGAGAAAAGCATTTGTAAATATGTGCCTTTTTAGAAAGAGATAACGTTGGATGTTTACATAATATTTTTATCTTATTTTGCTTAATTCAATAATATTCATTCGATCTTCGGTTGATAATTGGAGCCCACGTGTTCCAGAAACAATTGTCCCACATGAATAAAATCGTATTTAGCGCAAAACGATCGAATATTTTATGCGCCAATTACAAAGCTGTTTAAACTTTAAAACCTTACAATATTTAATGTTGCCATTCTTGACATATTTTTTGAGTTTTCAAAAGTTTAGTGAAAGGCACAATTCGTCGGTAGTGATGTATTAAAAAATATAATATTCTTGTTATTAAAAAGATGTTTTTATCACAATCGTTTTATTACCTAACTTACTTATTTTCTTTATCAGAGATCATTCAAAATTGTCACATCATAAGACATGCACATTTTTTCTGCGTAATATACTAATAATTAGGCAAATTTGGTACATGTTTTCTTTATTGTAATTTATGTAGAGCTGCTCTTCACTTAACGACCAACTCGATCAACACTCATTGGAGTTAGGATTAAGTTTAATCTTTTCGGCTGACTAGTTTAATCCTTCCTCAGGCGACTATACTCGCATTGCGGTGTGTTGCACAAAGCCGAAATACTACAACAATTCAGAACGAAAAGGTTAAGAGTGTACTTAAATTGAACCGATCCCTAAAATTGCTTCATATCTTCCATGAAGTGTTGAAGTGATATTAGAGACACCTAAATAGGTTGTTAATTGATGAAAAGCTGCAGTTGTATTGTTACATAATATGTATGTGAGTTAGTTGTTTGCATTGTTTAAAACGATGCTGTTTACATGAATTATTATTCTATACAGCATACGATTATTTTTGATAGTTAGACATTGTTTTACTGCACTGCCGGTCGTATTTGTAAGTTACGATCTGTGGTCTTATTTATAATAATATATTGTCGACCGATTGACTTGAAGAAGCCTACCAAGAATAGTGACAACGACAGATGGATCGTGCAACATTTCTTTAGTGCAATGTAAGTTACTATGTACCTGTACATTAAGACATTTGTTTTAGTAAATATTTCCCGTTTCATCACGTTTTCTTTTTTGTTGATTATCTGTCGGTTATTCCATATTATTACTTTAACGAATAAATTATTATGGATACCCATAAAGAGGCGTTTTTCCATAAAATGTCATGTTTTATGGAAATTCGTATTATTAAAGAAAATAACATACTAATACTTCTAACAATCTGCAATACAATTTCAACCTGAATATATGGATAATTAATTTACATTGTTTCGATTTTATTAAGTATCATGTGCATGTTGTTTATATGTATCATCTAGGTCATTTTTCATTATTGCAGATTAGATGATAAAAACATTCGCCCGATAAATGCATGTTCAACTATAGAAAATCGTTTCTTATTTGTCAAACCTATTGATATTACATCTGTATACAACCAACGATATCTTCTAGGGATCCTTGAATGTTGTTTATAAGGTCTTCCTCAATTCAGAGAAACAGGTTCGATTGACTGTAAGTTGAGTGACACGCTAAAGTAATAGCGTCTTTTTTTTCAATCTTATTTTCAGTATCAACATCTACTTTGACACATTGATTAAATCTACATCCTTTCTCTCTTTATAATAAAGCCACGACGAAAATTTTTAACCATTCAAAAATTAATTTGTATTTCTGTGATCTATTAAGAAAAAAGATAACGGGATTTGCTCAAGAAACAAGGCTGCTCGTTCAACTCATCTTTTTACTGCCCATTTGCTATTATGGTTCTCGTTACTGATGATAATTCTCTAATATTAAAAGGAAGCGCGTTATGTAGGAAGAACATTTCATATCCTTTTATAGATGCGCATATCAAATCTTTTAATGCAATTAATTATTGATACTTCCTAATGTCTGCTTTAAATCAATATCATTGTATATTTAGGTACACTAGCATACACTAAACTATTGAAGGCCTTAGAAATAAGTGGCCGGCCATCTACGATTAATATATTACGAAAGCATTCCAAGGGGTCCCTACTACCAACTGATAAATAACTAAAAGTGGGGCTAACATCTCGTAGCCTCTCCTTGTGAGTGCTGATATTTATTGGAGCTGGCACACCTAGGCTGAAAGAATAACAGTAAGTTGTTCATGCATAACATTACTAGCTATTACCAGAGTTGGTAGAAACATATTTCGACGTCATATAACATCTGCAAATAAAATGTATTTCCTCTAATAATAATTATAACTACTGCGCGGCGGTATTTAATTCCCACTACATCCCATTTACCGTTCGACTGACTGAGGTACATCTTGCTTTCATTTAACTTTTTTGGTTAATAATTAATGGTCTTTAGATCGCCTCTGCAAATACAACACCGAAAATATATGAATCATGCATAATAAACTTGGTTAAAAAAGTTCGGCGTGGTTTTCCTAGTGTAATACTTTCTTTGGCATTTCACTGGTCATTTGTTCCCTACTGCTCATAAGTATTTGATCACCTGTAAAACTATGTTATAGCGACATTTGTTTTATACGCAGTTCTGAGGAGAGAAAATAAAAATTATTTTATATATAACATTATATAGAGAAAACTGGTGGTACTAGAAATGTAATATAAATATTTTATTAAGTATAGTGACAGCAAAAAAAAAAAAAATACCGAAATATTATACAAATTTAATGCAAAGCTGTGAATGCCAATTATTATAATGTAAATTATATGTTTATTGTTGTATTAGTTATTGTCTTGCTACGTAACAGTAGTAATAGTTTGTTATAATATATGTAACTATAATATTATAAGGGTTATTATCAGAGTTAATATTCAGTACTAAATTTTTTATACTGCTTATAATGCGAAGTAGTAACATCCTTTCAACTATACAAATACCTATATACAGGGTGATTGTCAATATATTCGACAAACCATAAGAGCTGATTCCTGAGGTTATTTTGATCATAAAAGTTCATATAAGTATATGTCCAAAACGGTTTGGTTTTAAAGTTATTGAATGTTTAATAATAAATTATGAACTATGACTAACACGATATAATATCACAGTTGGTTCTTCAAAAACTATTGTGTTGAGAGGGAATTGTTTATTTGTCATTTCAATATTTGTCAATAGTTGTCAGTATTCATTCAGTTTATTGCCAATTTTTGTTTTCTAAAATGAATTACACGAATGCTGAGATGCGTGATATGCATTTCGTTTACGATCTTGCCAATGGAAATTCGCGTGCTGCTAGACGTCTTTATGAAGAACGATACCCGAACCGTATCATCCCGCATCATTCAATATTTGCCCGTCTTCACCAACGTCTTAGTGAAACAGGAAATTTTAAAAAACGGACGACTGATAACGAGCACCCACAAAATCCTGACTATTTGGCTCAAATATTTTTCACCGACGAGGCTACTTTCTCTAGAAACGCGGTTATTAATTTTCATAATAATCACATATGCGCCGAAGAAAATCCGCACGAACTAGTGAATGCCCGTCATGAATATCAATTCTCTGTCAATGTGTGGGCCGGAATTGTTGGAGATAACTTGATAGGTCCACATTTTTTACCGATGCGGTTAAATGGCGAGGTATACCGCAATCTTCTTGAAGAGGACCACTACTGCTGGAAGAAGTTCCGTTGCAATTAAGATTACAAATATATTTTATGCATGACAGTGCTCCAGCGCATTTTAGTTTAGTTGCTCGCGAGTTTTTGGACAATACGTATCCAGACCCTCCTCGGTCTCCAGACTTAAAATCTTCGGACTTTTTTCTCTGGGGTCACCTTAAATCATTAGTTTATACGACTCCCATTGAAAATGTCGATGAACTGAGAAATCGTATTATCGCAGCTTTTCAAACAATTCGAAATACCCCTGGTGTTTTAGAACGGATTCGCCAGTTAGTACGACGGAGGATAGAAGCTTGTATTGCAGTTGGGGCGGTCATTTTCAACAGTTAGTATAAGTTAATTTTGTTTTATTAATTATTTTGTTAATTTATAATAAAAAAATTAATTATGTTAACTTACTATTAAACATTGTACAACTTTAGTTCTAAGCGATTTTGGACATATGTTATTATGAACTTTTATGATCAAAATAACCCCGGGAATCAGCGCTTAAAGTTTGTCGCATATATTGAGAATCATCATATTAATATAAAGCATTAGAATAACGTGCCTTCAGACAGGATTTATATGGCCTAATCGTACATACAGTCACTGTGATTGGGGTGAGTTCAGCGCCTTTCTATTGTCAATACAAATTCTCTGTTCAATAAATTTCTTTTCTGCCCTTTTCTAGTATCTCTTCTTTGTCGTTAGTGGGACTTTTTATAGCAAGTTTACAAAAGTACTATTTTTACCTTTTCAGCTTCTTGCCTCTTTTCTTAACAAATAACCCTCGTAATATTTCCCGGTTTTTACCTTCACATGCTTTCTATTCTCTCTTTCGTTTATTTGTAAACATATTTAATGACTTTCTGTGTTGATTATACACTTTTTGTCTTGTTTATTTCCTCTGTGCGGTTTTTCAAGTATTATTTATAAAATAGTCTTCACATTTTTCGTCAACATTTCGTTTCCATCTGCATTTTCCTTATTATAATTTCCTGTTGTAGCAGCAGCTATAGTACTCTGATTTACCATCTTAACTGAATGTCTTTTGTTTGATCTATTCTTCTTTCCATTTGGAACTCTTCTTCTTGGCTGTGATTCTTTTTTTAGGTTACCTTTATATTGTGGTGCTATTTCGTTTTAGCTACCAGCAAAGGAAATCAGTAGAGAGAGGTATATCCACTCTAAATAATATACATCGGAAAAGATTTTTTCTGATAATTTCGACGTGCATAGGATCCTATTATTGAGTATGAAAAATTCTGAAGTAAATCTTCTGTACCATTTGAGAAACAAAAAATTATAGTGGTGGGCATAATCAAATGACAGAAAAGGCATCATTCGATTATGATGTTTAGATTATGAATGATCGTTCGATTATAGGAGTAAATATATGTAGTTGATGAAGATATGAACTATAGACAACCATAAAAAAAGGTGTCATTACATTAGACATAGGAAGGAATAATATAATTATGTTACAAAATGAAATGATGAGAACCTAAAAAAGAGTTCTACGATATGTCGCTATACTAAATGAATGATCAATGATCATTTGATTATGCTCACCATTACAAAATTACCGAAAACCTAAACTCGTATCGTAATTTTGCAAAATAAAAGAATTTGTTTAAAGGAAATCGCCAAGTTTATTGTTTGATCACAGAAGCTTTTATGCTTGCCAGGTGTTTCCACTAAATAAATATGTTCAGGGGTTGCTGCCGTTCGCATTTACATCAAATAAGTATTACAAAGATAGTGAAATAAGCATTAGAGCCATCTTTACGATATTTTTCGTGATATGAATATGTTGTATAACAAACATTTTTAATTACTGGTATTAAACAGATCGTATTATATTTGTATCATAGAGATAATTAACTGGATCATTACGTGTAAACAAAATATTTTATAATCAATATTATATATTTTTTCTTAATCTAGATTGCATTAAACAGCTTTTTTGTGTACACATTAATAGATAAATATGCAGTATCCTTCTAGGCACTTCTTTTCAACGTGTGTATAATCCGAGAACTTTTTTCAAAAATAATTGATTTGTAACACTAGTGTAGCTTCAACTGAATAGTGTGCTGCAATTGGGAACCAACTCTCAATGAATCTATTGATGGTTGGTTTCCGGCTGCGTAAGACGCTGTTAATTATTTTCTTTGGCGTAGGAGGTGGTAAAATACTTATACGTGAGTACATTTTCCCCACATAACGTTCCTATTCACGCTGACTTGAAGAATATCACATATTATTCGTAATATATCCAACCATACAAGCAACATACATCCTCTTGAGATAATTACTTTCCCCGTATATTTAGCCATTTTTATTACCTGAACTAGGTTTAGAGCCAATGAAAGATTTAGTTGACGAGTCATATCTATCTTTTTTTTTTTTCTAATCGGCAGATTGATTAGGAATCGTGTGACATTAGTAACGGCCCCGGTAAAGAGTGGTATGAAAAATTTCTATATAAATAACATTATTCCCGTCCCGATTTGTCACCCTCTTTATAGACTCATATCTCTGCTTTATTCTAGAGACAAGAGGAGGAGAAAGAAGTAAATAGACGCAAGGAGAAAGAGGTGAAAAAGGATCGGTCCCCGTCGCATTCGCCTAGTCCTCGCAGACGTGAAAAAGATGAGAAGAAGCGTAGGCATTCAAGATCCAGGTTAGCTTGAAAATAAACTATCTGTAGGCTTCTAAATTTATATAAAAAAATGTCTTTACTGCACCTTTTTCTGAATTACGGCATCATTTATATTTTTACTATTTAAGATCTCGAGATAGAGACCGAAGTAGGGAACGTGAAAGGGAGAGAGAGAGGGAAAGAGAACGCGAACGTGAAAGAGAGAGGGAACGCGAACGGGAGCGTGAAAGAGAAAGGGAACGCGAACGAGAACGGGAGAGAGAAAGAGAAAGGGAAAGAGAACGAGACCGCGAAAGAGATGAAAAGACAAAAACCACGAAGGACCTACTAAGGGAAAAAGAAATGGAAGAAGAAGCTAAAGAGAAAAAGAAAGCCGAAAGACGTGCTCGCGAAAAGGAGGCTCTATATCAAGAAAGGTTAAGGTATATAATCATTAAAATGTTGTAAAATGTTTGAGAAAAAATCAGCTACACAAGTAACACATCTAAGTTGTGTAAACATGTGGAACAATTAATTTTAGAAATTGGGAAATCAGAGAAAGAAGAAAAGCCAAGGAATACGAGAAGGAAAGAGAAAAGGAGCGCATGAAGGAAGAAGAAAGAGAAAGGGAGGCAAAGAGGCTTAAAGAATTCTTGGAAGACTATGACGACGAACGTGATGATGTCAAATACTACAAGTAAAATTATTTAACAATAATACTTCTTACGAATGCAAAATCATTTCTCTTTAGGGGTAGGGAATTACAGAAACGAATCGCAGAGAGGGTTAAGGAGGCCGAATCAGACAACAGGGACAGGTTAAAGGAAAAAGAGGAGATCGAAGAATTGAAAAACAAAATATTCGCCGGAGAATTTGAAGATCCAAACGCTGAATTTGAACGAGTAAGTTAAATGCTACTTCGTAGCCGACATCGACATGAACAAAATGTCATTTTCAGGCAAAGAAAGAGCGCGAGGAACAGTACAAGCCCAGATTGTTAATAGACGTTAATTTAGAACAATCTAAACAGAAAGAAAGGGAAAAAGAAAGAGCGTTAGAAAGGCAACATGCTAGAGAAAGGGACAGAGATAGAGAAGCTGAAAGAGAGAGGGACAGATTGAGAGCAAAGGAAGAACGAGAAAAGTATATTTTTAATCTTTATGCTGTGCTTATGTGTATGTATTAATTTGTTTATAGGTTCATTGTTCAACAAGCAGCACAAGAGTTAGCCGCAGTAGAAGCCGAACCTATAGATAGCGACAGTGATATGGACGACAATCATTTTAGTCCAGCACCGCCAGAACAAGAGACAAGCGCAGAAAACGAGCCGGCACAAGTAAGTTTCACTATTTATTATATGTACGAATCGCTTAAGTCGCAAAAAAAAAATTGACGCGTTTGATACCGATTTTGACTATTTGCCATTTTGGCATAGTGGACACAGATTCAACCAGATGAGGATTCTCGCCATTCAACAATATCAAATCACAATGATGAAACACCGCCAGTAACAGGACCTACGATGAAAATATCCCTAAGTAAACCCATAATATTTAGTCCACACGGTCAGCGCGATCCGAAACGAAAGAAACCCGATCTCCGGGATGTGTTCAATCCAGATGAGGATGACACAGCAACGCAAGTTAAAAAACGAAAATTAGTTCCTCTAGGTAATTTCATTTCAAAATAAACACAGTAAAATACATATGGAAAGCTTTTTTTTAGATTACAATGAAGATAAAAAGACGAAGAAAGATAAAGAAAACGGGGAAAAGAAATCAGAAGAGTCTCTAAAATCGCAAGAAGAAAAACGCAAACATATAAAATCCCTTATAGAAAAAATACCGACCGAGAAAAATGCTCTCTTTGCGTATCAGTTAGATTGGTCAGCTATAGATAATAACTTGATGGAGAAGAAGATACGGCCATGGATCAATAAGAAAATAATAGAATATATTGGCGAACCAGAACCGACTCTGGTTGATTTCATTTGTTCGAAGGTCTTGGCCGGCTCTCAGCCCCAAGTAATACTGGAAGATGTGCAGATGGTATTTAACTAGGATTTTCTAATACGTTCGTTTATTTAATATTTTAATTTTTAGGTTTTGGACGAGGAAGCTGAAGTTTTTGTTGTTAAAATGTGGAGATTACTTATCTATGAAGTCGAAGCAAAAAAATTAGGATTGGTCAAATAATTTAATTAATTACTTATTAATTAATTTTACTCGAAAACAAATATTGTAATTTTTATGTTGAAAATAAAAATTTATTTAATTACAACATAACATTATTGATCTAATCGGTGGAATTGGTAAATGAATTCGATTGACATAACAGCAACGCCTGCTGTAATTGAACAATAATACAAACTTTGTGTATTTCAGTTTTAAGCCATTGAATTTTGTTACGTCAAATGTATGAGATATAACAACGACACTACCCGTATTTATGAATGATTCATGTTGATTTAATGCTCTTGGCTCTAGTGAGTGGGGAAAATCGTTGAATACTTGCATAATTGCTCTAAAAACTAGCGCCTTAACTAGCCACAATATTAACTATACTTACCAATAGCTTCATGAATAGTGATGGTAACATCGAACAAATATATCTATATTGTTCCGGTTTGAATTATTTCGCGCGTATTTGCCAATGGCTGCGTTTAGGGAGTTACGACTGAGCGATAACTGCTAGTGCTATGACAGGCGCTGGAACTCTCTGAACGGTTCATAAAAATAGCTTTTGCTAGCGCATGCTCGTTGCTTACTTTTTGGCCCTGTTTGATAGCGACGCTTTCAGAAATGGGCTTGCTGATAGGTTATGTTGCTTGCTCAAGCCTTTCTTTTAATACGTATCACAAAATTAAATTGTTATATTTAATCTTAGAGAAAATATCTTGTTACACATATAAAGGGATGAGAAACTGTAAAGGCATTATACCCACTTCGCAAAATTTTAATTTCCCACAATTATTCTGAGTAATTTCAACATTAAAACACGAAATTACCAATGGTTTTGTATTAGATTATTAGTTATTTTGATGTCTTTCTGTTGAAGTTACTAAAAATAATTATGGGAAATTTAAATTTTGCCAAATGGGTATTGATCATAAAACTATGGGAAATAAACGCAACCACAGCAATTAAAATTTTAAGTTTTACTTATTTTATAGAAAGTAACACATTTTAAAGAGATAACGATAATATATCCTCATCGGTAAATATTCAAATAAACTCCAGGAAAAAAAGCATTAATCATGAATTTTGATTATGTATTTCTAAACTATTGGTAGTTTATATAGTTCATTTGTAATTGCACTATTTCCATAAAATAAAATGATTTGATTTGATCGATCCACAAAACTGTTGTTTCTACACTTATAATATGTATATTAACTTGTCTGTAACTTATATAGTTTCCATTTGCCTTTATTCATCATCACTATAATCAAAAAACAATAAAAAGTTACTATTACCGCAATTACTTGACGAATTTATGTAGTTCACAGGTTTTACAAACTCATATTTGAATGTTTGCCGGTTATCCCCACTTTCCGCTAGATGATCTAGTGGTCGCCATATTGCCTAGCGAAAATAATTTTCGTTAGAAAAGATGGCGACCGCTAGCTCCAGCGCTGGAACTCAACGCTGGCGGCGCTGTAACTCCCTGAACGCAGCCAATGATGCGCAGTGTCGTGTGTCGTTTTAAACGAAGACCCTAATAGCCGAATTTAAATTTTCGGCCACTATTTTTAGTGAATTCAACGTAAAGGCATTAAAATTGATTTAGAAATTGGAAAGGTGCGGTAATTAAACAAAATATCAAAGGCATATTACAAAATGAATTTATTTAAACTCTACATCATTAAAGACCTCTTAAATAAAGTAATATTTTATATTACATCTATATTAAATTTCGATTTATATTTTATTATACATCTATTACCTAATTAAGTCTAATACTTCAAAATCTTGTACATACAAATTAAAGTATAAAATGTGCCAGTACATATTAACCACAGTGATAATTGGGTATTAATATGTATACACATGTGAAAAAATAAAAATATGTTATATATAAATCTAAATACAAAAAAAAAAACAAAAATACATAATCCCTATTAGATACTGGATGAAGTTGTAAGTAAGTTGTACCAATTGTAATGTAAAAATATACGCTCACGATTAGGAATGGGCGATGAACTCCACAAAAATAACGATCGCAAAAATTCACAGCAAAAATTTATATAATCGAACAACTCGTTTTTTCGATCCAATACGTGAAAGAATACACTCTTGATCAGTTTGTACATATTGCAATATACATAGAAGCACATTAATAATAGAAAAGAAGAAAAGTATTTAAAAAATCAATAACGTCTTCGCCCTAGCAATGAAGAACGTGATTGCAATGTTAGAGATCACTGTTTTTCCTCAAAAAAAAAACACACAATTAATAAAATCTCTAATTGAACCAGACAAACGCTTTAAAATATCTTTTTAGAAGCCTCACATCATAAAAACACCTCTGCGCTTAATTTAGTCACCTTTTTTTTTAAATAGTTTGATTGCCGAGATGTTTTTATAGTGTTCATCTGCATACCAACTTAATCTACTCTATTAAAAAAGTAAAATAAGTCGATTTTTTAAAATCAATATCAAATGAGCTAAATTAAATAAGTTATTTCTGTGCGGCGGATTTATTTCCAGAATTTTGGTTAGGGTATTGAGACCATCCCTGTAAGAGAAAAATTATAAGAACCTTTTGTTTTATCATCGAATACGAATATCTATAAAGAACTATATACGTAAAATTATTCATAAGTTCTTAATTGTTTTTACATAAATGACATTCGGAAGCAATTTTATATTTTAGCTGTGACACCAAAATGTGGGTGAATCACGACCTGCTTGGTGACTATGACATGACAGTTTACTTTATTCGGCTTGTCGAATTATGAGTAGTAGAGTTCGTTGCAATAGAGAATGGTATATGTCGTCACAAAAAAATGCGCGAAGCCGGACGTCAATTACGCCCCGCTGCCGGCTACCACTGTCTGTTACCTAGCAACGAGGCATCGGGTACCAACGAATTATATAAAACACTGGAACGCGCTTTCGAGTGCACGCAATAACTGAAAGGCGGTTGGATTTCCGTCATTCTTTGAAGAGTATTGTATGGTGTCAAAAGAAGTAAATTTTTACATATTAAGGTTTTGAATTAGAATCATCGTATACTTGCTTTGTTGAATGTCTTGAAGAAGGAACATTACATAAATTGAAATTTAAAGCTATGCGCTAGAAGATAGCAGTTCTGGTATATTCACGTACCCCATTTGACACTTTCATTTTTCATATTATTCTGTAATACTACTGAATGAACTATTTCGATAAATATTTACACAAAATCAATGCATTTAAAATAATTAAGCTAAAATACAATTCTTTTTGCAGGTATAAGATTGAAAATTATGCAAATCTTGAAGGTTTTAACAGGCTTTACCTTGCTATTGTGGCCGTCTTACTAACAATAAAAACTGATGGATTAATTGTGATTTGGAAGTACTATTCGCAGAACATTATTAAGCACAGAAAATTAGAGAACGTATTATGAGCTATTTTTTACTAAAAAATAGGAAATAGATGTGAAAAGCAAAATTCCATAAAAATGCAATCCTGTCGTTGGGATTTTGCCACATTAAAAAATGGCGGCCAGCTATCTAGTGGACCGTTTTTTTAAGTACTCAGCGCGCGTTTCAGGGTTTTATATAGTTCGCTGTCGGCTACCAATATTAATAAATAATATAAAAATGGTTACCACTCGGTCATGACAGTAAAATAAAAATTTAAATAAACGTGATATTGACAAGAACTGAAGTTAATATTTTCCAAAATTAATCTATTTGCTTCGTTAGAAACCGAACTATCATACTTTTTCAAGTTGTATTTCACTTTATATTGGTTATTTAAGTTACATGCTTATTCGGTTACGTAGTTTTGATATAAACATGGCAGACATCAGCTGTGTCCGTCATTACTATTATTTTGACCTGACAAGAAAGTAGTTCTCATGTTCTCAGATGTCATGTAGATGTCGCTACTTACCGGAATCTGGCGTAACTTTCAATTCTATGTAAATTTGAATGATTCAGTTGGCCGTATAAGACAAACTATCAAAGTCATTAAGCAGGTCGTGGAATGAGTCAACCCATACTTCTAATACTTAGCATTTATTAAGAATTGTTTTTTATTATTACCGTACTTCCGCCGCTATTGTTTCCACTATTTGCTCCAGTTTGATGAGGGGTCTAAAAAAGGATGCAAATTAAAAGAAATAAACGGCAAGTAGATGTTGACTTCACTATACCTACCTGCCCGCTCCAATTTGGATATTGACCATAATAATTCCAATTCTGATAGTTTCCGTAGTTTTGTTGTCCCCCTCCCTGACCCCCATAGTTCCATTTACCTTGATTCCAATTGTTGCCACCGCCGCCGCCTTGACCTTGACCTTGCCAGCTTCCCTGCGATCCACCATAGCCGCCTGAGGGTCCCCAATTACCTTGCCAGTTCCCTCCTTGATTTCTGCTACCTCCTTGGCTACGATTTCTGTTATAACCATCTCTGTTGTGACGATTATTACGATCCCTTCCTCTATCTTGATGTCGCTGGTTGCCCCCTGTTATGTAAAATATTTTAATTTCTCATCCTATGAGATAATTTCACCTTATTTACCTCTGTTGTTGTTTCGCCAATCTCTCGGCCGATTATTCGATAAACCGCGATTATCACGCCTATCATCTCTACCGTAATTACCCGATCTACCTTGCCAAGCGCCATGTTTATTTCCTCTATCAAAACGAGGACCAGGTCCATAATTTCTATCTCTGTAGCCTCCACGGTAATCATTTCCTACACAATCGAAATTATATTAGCCTAACATGCCACTTCTAGCTAAAAAATAATTATACTTCTGTTTGGGTGCCACTTTTGATTACGGTCATCTCTGTAGTCGCGGCGTTGTGCGAAGGGACCGAATCCGTTATCTTTTCCCTCCTTGTTATATTTCTGAACTACCGCCTTAGCCTGTTGCTCATCTAATTCGACGTAAGTAACCTCTTCTAGCCAGTCTCCTACCTTTGGTAGTGACATGTTCGCTGCGATAAGGAAAGGGTAAAACTATCTACACACGACTGGGCTACAATTTCAATAGTGTCGAAGCATCTGTATTTTGAACAATAAAAATAGGAGAACGGAGATACCGACATTATTAAAACTGTAAAAGTAGAACGAAGGTGGTAAGGTGGGATTTTATTGATAGCAATAATAAATTCAATAATTAGTAATGAAAAAAGTGTCTTATAAATGTTACGAAGAGATCCTTCCGCAACCTTAATTCTCAAAAAAAAAGCGTTGACTTCGAATTTTGTGAAATAATTAATAAATATCACAACGATGAGTTATTTTTTAATAACACACTGTTTATGGACGAAAAAAACAAGTGCATGGACATTATAATAGGGCAATTTGTCAGTATCTGTCACGGCTAAATCTACATTTTACTATCGCAGTGATCACAGAAAGTGTCCGCATGTATCACTGGGAATCAAATAATCATTTTTTCATTTATCAATATGTATAACTTGCAACACGTTTCCTGTCTCTTGGAATCCCAGTACTTCTACAAGCAATTATTTATTCTTGGATATTATAATAGCCGACGCTTATAATCCAATAAATATATATTTCCAATATTTTTAAATATCTTTCGGACGACCATAATTAAAAGAAGGGATTAGGAGTTCAAATTAGTTCCTCCTACATAGCAAATGGGGCATCGAAAGCAAGGAAGTGACAAAGAAGCATGGAGAAAAATTGATGGTTATGAAATTGATACTATTAGACAGCAAGTATACTCCATTTATAGAGTACCTACATTCGAGTGCTTACATAAAAGAATTAATACCTACGCTGACTACTTGAGAGAAAGAATGAGGCTTATTTCTGCATCCTTGAACTATTTTCGCCGGGTTTTGGTGATGAGTATAGCTATATTAATTGTTATAAAACAATTATGTGGCGGACGCTAAAGAAAGCTTGCATTTTAGTTCGGTATTATAGATAAACGTCGTACAATTATGGAAAGCAATAAATAATATAGACAGGAAGGACGATTCGTATTTTATTTAGACGAAACGTGGTATGATACCGATGATACCAGTTACAAAGACTGGATGGATAGTTCAAGTATATGTCACTTGGACGCGTCGGTTTCGAGAGGGAAGAGAATAATTATTCTTCATGCTGGGCCAGAAAAAGAATGCATCGGACGGCCGCTGTTATCTGCTAAAAATATAAAAATATGAAATTTAGAGTATCTTTGAAGGTATGACCTTATCCTTATCTGAAGAATGGTTTTGTGATACTTTGCTGTGAAATTTGCGAGGTTAGAATGTGACGCACAACGCTCCGTATCATTCGCGTCAGAAAAGAAGGTTCCTACAAAATGTCATAACAAGGAAGAAATGATGAAGATCATTACACGAAAAATCAATTATTAGAGGTGATGAATACGAAGCATTAGTATGTGGATCATAAAGGTAAAAGGCAGGAGATTTTCAGTTTACCGGCGTACCATTGCAATTTCCATTCCCATTGAACACAACTCAAAAATACCCTAATAAACAATGCTATGGAATATAGAACTACTGAAAATTGGAGAAAATGCCGTTGAACAGGCAATAACAAAAGAAAACGCACATGTTAGCAGCACCTTTAATTATAAATTTGCGATACGATTCGGACACAGACATCGATTTGAGATGACTCATTCACAGATCATGATTTATAAAATACGGTGTAGGTTAAAATATTGCTATGGACCCTTTTGTATGAACACGCCTTACAATTTTATTGTATTTCACGAACTAATTAAGCTTTTACTACGTGCATATTGCCACACGTCATTTTTTTTTGTAAATAAACCTGGTGTATATTATATATTATACGCATATTGAAAATAAAAATCGTCTTTGTATTATCTCATAGAACGGTAATTTATATTCAATACGGTCTCTGGATGCATATGCTAGCAGGTAAACTAACCTTTAAGGAGGTGAAATAAGATCATTACAGACTTTAAAATATAAAAAAATATTCTCACATCTTGAAATGCATCAAACATTCATAAGACTTCAATACCAATTATTAAATGTATTATCCTTCAAGAACGTGTGTAATGAACAAGTGTCTATCGAACCACCATCTATATATTTCAGAAAAATGTGAGACGGACATATATATATTTGAAAGATAGAAATAGGATGAGAAGTGAATAAGGTTGCAGGATCCCTCGCATAGGTTAATCGAAGAAAAACGTACATGTAGACGTAAAAATAATAAACAAAATAAATAAACGGTAAATATTATAATTAACATAATGAGAATAAGAGATTGTTTCGTTTTAAAAAGAGATTTGTTTAAAAGGGGGGGGTATGTACCTTTCATCTCGTAAACGGCGATATTGGTACGTCTTAACCGTCCTGTGATTCCTGGAGAGCCCGTCGCCTAGCCTGTTCTTCATCCCCACATACTACAATGACAGCGCGTCGTTTGAAGCCCTCAAATGACCGCATTTTGCGGCGCTGGGCCGAGGGGAATACGTTTGTCTGCCACAACGCTCAGTATTATAATAACGTTAACATGTACTTCATTCGTTGTTCAATATACGTAATATTAATGTCAAGGCAATAGCTGTATGTGATATTTTCCTTTTTAGAGAAAATAAATCAAAATGCATTTGTTGTGCAAACGTAATCCTCAGCATAGAAAATTAAGGAATTGAAATGTTACGATGGTCTTCTATTTGCCCGAACTCTGATCTTATGTTTCATTTTTCATAATTCAATATTAATTATGCAGATTCCTTACAAATCTACGATAAATTCTGCTGTTAGCAGTAGTAAAGTACCAGGACACGTTTATACATAGATTAGTAATATAAAACAAAATATGTTTGTGATGTCAATGCAAGTGCTCTTCAGTAAACAGAACGGATTTTTATAAAATGTCATTAAAAAAAATAACTTTCTACGAAAATTAAATCATTATTGGTTTCTACAAGAACTTAGTCGTTTAGGGAAATGCGATTTCATTTTTCATTGTTGTTGGTTGAGTATATCTGTATGTTTTAGTTATTATCTTTGCAATATTCTATCTGAAGTCATTTCATCTAATATATTTTGTAATACCGTATAATCTTTCATAAAAAAAAATGTAACCTAACATTTCAAATGATGTCTTCCTTAAAATCAGGCGAAAGCTAAACTGCTTGCCAAAAAAAATGCAACACCTTGAGAGAGCTGAATCATAAAGCTGAAATTTTGGCAAGTTTCAAGTAGTAAATCATAACTACTAGTTTTCAGTAGTAAATCATAACAATTAGAAAAATACTAACAATCAGCAAAAAATTATCAATAAAGTGTCACACCCTTACGATTGTTTATGCACTGTCTAACTCTACGAGGCGCGTTCTGAATGAGATGATCAATGGCATCTTGTAGGATCTCATCCCAGGTTTGCTGTAGATGACGACGAAGTTCCTGCAAGCTGTTTGCTGTTTAGTGGTAAACGCCTTATGTAGCGTGCCATCATATCCCACACATGCTCGATCGGGTTTACTGGAGAGCGAGCTGTTCTGATGATTATCAGTGACTTTTTACATGCAGTCCAGCTTTGTGACTGACCTTCTTCGAGATGCTGCAATTTTTTTGGCACGTAGTTGATTTTAGAGATGGTGTGTAATATGTCCTCGGTTATGCTGTTCTTGGCTATATCAAACCCCAGTAAATTCGGCAGAAATCGACAATGCTTTTTATGGGCTATGAGTTTAAGGGGTTATCAGAACGCCTTCCATTTTTTACCGGAGCAATACAAAGTCATTACATATACTGCCTCACTAAACAGGTGGAAATATGTATTTCAATAGATTATAGCTATGGAGCTATAATAATTACGGATTAAAAAAAATATTGATAGAAGCCCACATTTTGAACCTGCATGAAATAGCATATTATTGAAAAAATATTGGTGTTCGACATATTTATTGATTCATAAAATTCTAGGCGACAGTAATAATTTTAAATTAATAATAATAATAAGTTCTTGGGATGTGCTAATTTTGTACGATCGATACTTATTCTTATGTAAAAGTTTTAAACTATTGTACTATTATTAAATCCTCAAGCAATTTGTTTAGATGTCATAGGATTCTTTTTCCACTAATGGACAAACTTATTTCGATATCACTGACATTTTTCGCTAGGACATTTTTATTTTTTATTATTATTATCGTATTACGAATAATAGTCGCGCTAGGAATTTGCTGCAAATAAATCGTGTGTAACTTCTGCTGAATTGCCACCGTAAAATTGTTCGATGTGGTTGATAGCTTTTTGTAGTAGTTAGACGAGGGTGGAGAACAGCGGTGAGTGTTTGCTGTCAGACAGCGATAGCATGCGGATTGGAGACGGTAAATCGAGGCGTATATCTGACACACAACCGCCCAGCAGAATAGCATGCGTATTTCTCGACTTTGTTGACTAATAAAAATCATATTTTTTCATCCTTCTTTTATCATATTACGGAAATCGACAGGTCTTGGTATGTGCAAGTAATGAGATGAATGACGTAATTAACTCAAGTATATTAGGCTTCATTGAATCAAATCAAACCTACCCCGGGTAAACGTATATTCACAAATCAAGTGGATTATTGCAGACCCATTAATTATAACCAATGAAACAAGAATGTCAGATGGGCCAGCTGCGCTGTGGCCCCAGCGTAAATGTTGTACTATCAACGTCAGACACTTGACTTTGATTACTCTGTATATCACACATTTATTTGATATGAAATTACCCTACTAATAGTATAAGTTCTTCGACACAAATTATACAACTGAAACCAATAATTTGTATATCAAACGTCTTGGTAAACCCGGGATATAAATATTGACATCATCGTCCTAGAAATAAGTTCTTTTATGACAATCTTGTATAAAAATCGATTTTGTTACATTAGTCATTCATAACTGATTAAATTGTTTTTAAGGGTAAAATTCGTAAAAACTCTCGCATTATTATGACATTCATTTTAAATTTGTCTCCTGATATCAATTAATTCATCGGGTACTGCTACAGTTGTCATCTAACGGTGTTCACCTTATAATGGCCGCCTATACAAGTTTACGCACTTGTAAAATGTACAAACAGAATAGTAGCTTCCTTTCCCATGTGTGCCACAATGGTCTTGATAATTGCATAGTTACCAAGTTTAAAAGTATTAATTGGAATTTGTTAGTTTAAGACCGAGTATCAGAATATTCTGATATTTTCTCCGTGTTAAATGTTTGGTAACCGTTTACACAACAAAAAGTACTTTAAAGCCGCATTGATCGTTTTTTTTTTATATATTCACATATTGCTATTGTTTTGACAGATATTCTTCTATAGTAAAATAAGAGCGGGGCATTAAGTAGCTGCAATTCATAAATCTGTATAATCACACATCCTCACACACGTTAATCCTACGACATACCTTTATTTCTAATCGGAATAAAGTAGTTTTATTATTTTTTTTTAATTAATTAAGATATTTACTTTGGGGCAATTTGTACGGCACACTATGAAATATATTGAACATTATCATCATAGATGTTTACTTGGAGGAAGTGTTATAGTAGTCACAATCGAATCCTGAGATGGCCGAATACGGCAAATAACTCATACGACATAAGTGGTATAATAGTGCTGGTAATGTCCTATCGTCCAGTGTTGCAGTACTGTGTGCCATTGCCCCCAGATCTTAATCACCAATAAAAATTACACTAACCTGTTTTTTGTTAACATTAGGAGGTACTGTCTTGCTGAAAATTATAATAAAGAAAAAAAAATACACACTACCTTGTTTCCATTGTTGTTCCAGTACTATACTGATCTATAGAAATACTTACAATATCTGTAGATGTACACAGAAAAATTGGCTACATTGGAATAATACTTACTTATTAACAAATACAGAACATGTGTCTGTGTGTTATAGGAAAGAGGGGTTAAACTTATGGCCGCTTTGCAGGTCGCAAATTGTTTGCACGCAATAAAAGTTGCGCAAATTAATCATTTAGTTCAATTGATTATATGCAGTGAACAGAACAAAATCTACTCTTTGTATTATACGCAAGACGCCATTCACATAATTCAAGTTCCTCTTTTCAAAATTTTCAAATGTTATATCGTATTCCTGTTATCAATTTAAACAGGATTTAATCCACCTTCTTCTTCTCCGAGCTCTTTCATCTTCTACTAATAATGCAAATGCAGAAATAATAAATGACAAACAAGAAGCTCTGAATTCAATTTGATGATTTTCGTAGTGTTTTATTTCGTTTGCATTTTGGTTGTATTTCGAGTATCTTGCGTCTATACAGGGTGCTCCCGACCAGCTGTAGCGAATGTGGAAATATGGAAAACTATTCATCGGAAAAAAAAAAATTGGTGGTATACTAACAGCGAATTGACCTTATGGAACAGAACATGCACGAATCTCTAGCATCTACTGTTATACAGGTTGTTGACATAAACTTTCTCATTTTACATAGAACATCCTGTATGTTTTTATTCCTGAGTTACCCATGTCTCCTCCAAGTGAAAATTTATGCAAGAATTGTTTTCGCGAAAAAAGTGAAAGATGTAACCCCTTAAATAAATGTTACTGTCTCACATACACTCCTGATTTCTTCAATCCACCTCGATATCTGCAGAGTGAAGGTAACTGCATCAACTTGATACATAAAAGTTAGTGCATCTTACACAGAGTGTACATAAAAATTGATAAAAGGTTGGCTTCGAAAAATGTAGAACAGCGAAAAACCCTAAATATTTTGCCTTCCTTATTATGAATTAACGCTAAAAATAAGGCTGATTTACTACTTGTTTTCCTATACATTCCGATAAACGTTTCCGAGTTATGTATTTGAAAGAAAAGTATTTTCTTACGTTTTTAAAAATGTGGCTAGCGACCCATGATCGAGATCTGGCAAAGAAAGACAAGTAAAACCGTTGATTTTGTGCACACGAAAATTCCAACACATCTTAAGTATACATACGAACACAATTTAAATTTATTAGCTATGAAGAATGTATCGAAAACCTGTGACACTTGCACTCTACAGTATCTGGAGAAACAGAAACTGTCGGCAAATGGTATAAAACATATACTACAAAATTTCGAAACAGAATGACACAAAGGAAGTAAGGTAGAAATATATATGTACTTAATTCAATAACTAAATCTTCAATATTCCTTTTTTATTACAGTATGTATAACTAGCTGGAGAGGAGCTTTTAAAAGCGTTTCTCACACGTTGCATGCAACCTTCCATGGTTGTTAGTGAATTCGCATAAACTTGATTTTTTTTTGTATTATAGTAGTAGTCTAGAACTGTCAAACGTGGTGGCCACAAAAAAAAAATTAATTAGATATCGGCCTAACCCCATCCGTTTAAAAAAAAATTGTATTCCGCCAAAGTTAAATATGTACTGTAAATACTCGTTGTATAACGCCTCCAAAATATTTTACACTAGTAAGACAATTTAATAAGTTTATATTACAGGAAACAAAAATTGCTTGATTCCAATTGCAGCGTAATATTAAAAATTCTTGAAAATGTCGTTCAATGTGTATACACGTGGATTTACGTCATCTCAATAATACGAATTGTGGCGATAAAAGGCATTTTTTGGTAAATTTGACTTCATCCGTCCATAATGTGTCGTCGTCATTGTAGTTCTTCCTTATAGTAAATTAATAAAATTGTTCGGTCTTCCCCAGTCTATTTCTTACAAACCAAGTGGAATGATACGGCTTTAATTAATAGTTTCTTAAAATTCTCTGGATTTCATTCTTGGATTCTCGATCCGTAAAAGCCTCCTGAATGCTATCGAAAAAGTCCGAAAGTAAGCTACAATGGCAATCAATGCTTTTATTATTGATAACAGTTTTTTTTTTTTTTGATTGTAGCTTTGACTGAACGATAGTCTTTAAGATTTTGTAGTAATTATGTGTTTTATAGTATTTGCAGACAGTATCTGTATCTTCGGAACCGGTAGAGCGAAAGTATCACCAGTTCGTGATATTACATTTGGTTATACATTTGGATACAAATTGAACCATTCATTTATAGGGAGTTCTTAGTTCTCCATTTTTATTTCTAGTTTTTTTTTTCCTCACAAATTATACATGTAAGTTGCACAACACCTAATCCCTGGCTGCACCGTTTACTTCCGGTGTACTCGAACTGCAATTTAAGCGTTCCTTTGCTAAGGAGCACGAAACTCCCAATGTACTCAGTTTTACTTTCCCTTTTCCCCCCATGCATTAACTTATTTGCTAGTGTTTCGTGCTCTAAATGCCATTTATGACAAGGTTTGACAGCTACAGCGATTTTTTTAAAGTATTTGTGGAAAAATGTTTCTTTTTGCTTTAGTAAATTAAATGATTGCAAATTAAATATTACTATTATAATCGTAGTAAGATTTTTTTTGACATTTTGAAGAAGTAAGATTTCCTAGCGGTCACGATTTGTTGTTTACATCAAAATCTGATTTCTAGGTTAGGTTCCTTTCCCGCCTCTCTTTACAATTTAAAAGCATAAAAAGCGTTCCATTGGTTCTAAATTGTGTAGGTCAAGAGTGGAGTAGAGTAGTAGCAGAGTAGGAGTGATACACGGTGAATGGAAAGCACCTATATCCATTCACTCATAAAAGCAGTTCGGTAGTACTTCCGGTGTACTCTAACTGCAATTTAAGCGTTCCTTTGATAAGGAGCACGAAACTTCTAATGTACTCAGTTTTATCTCCCCTTTTCCCCTTATGCACTAACTTATTTGCTAGTGTTTCGTTCTCTACACGCCATTTATGACAAGGTTAGAAAGCTACAGCGATTTTTTTAAATTATTTGTGAAAAAATGTTTCTTTTTGCTTTGGTAAATTCAATGATTGCAAATTAAATATTACTATTATAATCGTTGTAAGAATTTGAAAGACATTTTGAAGTAAGATTTCCTTGCGGTGACGATTTGTTGTTTTCATCAAAATCTGATTTCTAGGTTAGGTTCCTTTCCCGCCTCTCTTTACAATTTAAAAGCACAAAAAGCGTTCCATTGGTTCTAAATTGTGTAGGTCAAGAGTAGAGTAGAGTAGTAGCAGAGGAGGAGTGATAGACGATGAATGGAAAGCACTATTAATATAGCGCAGCGTTTCCGGATTCTATTATGGCACCTATCAGTTATCAAATCTAACCTATAACGTCGTTGGTTTGTGTATTTGGTTTAATTATTAGTGATTTCTCGACCGTTTCTCGCTTTCCTTCTATATTTTGCAAGAAAAAATTGTTCATTTTAGAACACTGAGCCTTCTGTAAACTTTTCAATAAGTAAATTATTTTGATTAAAGGGAATGTAAAATCGAATTTAAACTAATACTGAAAAAGCGCGCATAAGATATTCTGTTTATATGGTTTCTAATTTGACTCAGAAGTATCATTTGATTCATACGGACAAAAATTGATGACGACAGATAGTACCTAATTTTAACTAGAATTTTAGGGCGAATCAAAAATATAAAAATATACAGGATATTATATGTACGACAAGAAAATTAATAGCTGCTTAAAATAGAAGTTCATACAAAGTGGGGTATATTTTGCTCGATTAAGCCAAATCGCTGTCAATATATACTCAATGAATAGTTTTCCACATATCGATTACTGCAGTTCCCCAGGGACACTCTATATAATTTAAATTATGTAAACAAGTCTTGTACATTACATGTTGCAATTGTAGTTGGTGAATCTGAGTGTCAAAAATAATTGTACTGTACTGGAACTGCTCACTGTAAAGCGTATTTAAACCTTGGAGAAAAACTTGTGAACTGCAAAGCGCTTTTACGAATTAAAAGTTTGTATAACGTTCAATTGAATAACTGCAAATACATAATATACATAAGCATGATTTTCCTAAAACGATATTAACGAACGTGTGCCAAGGAACAACAACCGAAAATTTCGAGTTATCCAATCTAACAGTTTCATCGAACAAAAAGAACACATATTCTCATAAACTCGAGCAAACTAAGATCAATCTTTTGCATCAAGACTACACTCACCTGGTCTATGACGTAGTTTCTGCGGCGAAGCGCAGCAATTTCCACGAGTTTATTCAAACATTTAGCTAATTTGTCTAGAACCACGTTCCAGCGACCTTTCATACTATTCTTCAATGGATTTCCATTCACCTAAAAGAGAAACAAAACAGTAAGTAGTCATAAATAAAAATAATAATAAAATAAATATATAGATATGTACCGTCATTTTTTCCAAAAGTTGGGCGTTTCCAATAACTGTGTATCTCTTATCGGGATTATTGGCAACGTGTTCTTTGACCCAGTGAGTCTTTCCAGAACCAGGAAGACCGCACATCATAATCACCTTTAAATATTTTTTTTGCCGTATTTGACGCACTAAATAAAACGATGTTGGTACATTACCTCACATTCACCACGTGTTTCAGGCCTAGTTGGTCCCATAACTTTATTCTCGAATTTATCGATATAAGCATAATCTGATAATTTCTCAGGGTTGTTAAAGAATGGCTCCTCCCTTCCTCCTAGATTTACTTCAAAGGCGAAGTTTCGGGATAGAACATGCGGAAATAGGCTGAAATTTTCTTCAGGTACTTCACTTTTTGGAATAGAAATGGCTACGGATAATTCTTCACCGTTAAGAGAATATTTTATATTCACCGAGTCTTCCGTAAATTCCTAAAGCAAAATAAAATGAAAAATATCACTCCACTCTCATTTGTTAAAGAAGTTGCTTACCAAATAAACACCCACGACATCCCCTACTCCAAATGATTTACCATAATCAGAAAAATTCTTGTCACACGCGAATTTTCCACTAGATTCATATCCGTAAGAGAATTTCGATTCGCCTAGTTGTAAACCGGAATTTATGCTCGACCAACCGATTCTGATTAAATGTGTCGGAATTTGTGGCAATTC
The DNA here is from genome assembly GCA_004143645.1 of Protaetia brevitarsis. Taxonomy (NCBI): domain Eukaryota; kingdom Metazoa; phylum Arthropoda; class Insecta; order Coleoptera; family Scarabaeidae; genus Protaetia; species Protaetia brevitarsis. Next base: position 556,341 of record RXPK01000194.1, on the reverse strand, counting down.
TTTTTCTTTATCTTCACTCTTTTCCTCTTTATTGGTACTGTTATCTTTTTGATCTTCGGCATCTTCAGCGCTCTTCTCTTCTTTAACTTCATCGACATCCATACTTTCTCCTATCGTTTCTTCGTTTTGCGAACTATCTAGAGCTTCATCCGTCTTCTCTTCCTTTATTTCAGTTTCTGTGGGTTCTTTGCCGGCTACGTCTTGTTCTGCTTCCTTAATTGTGTCGGCTGCAACCTCTTTTTTATCATCATCAGTTTCCGCTTTATTTTCCTCGCCGGCATTCTCTTCAGTATTTCCTTTTTCATCTTTATCGTCCGTTGTTTGGTCTTGTTTATTTTCTTCGTCAGTTTGCTTTTGCGTATCTTTATCTTCAAGATTCTTCTTGTCGGTTGGTTTATCAGTAGATTTTTTCTTGTCAGAGGATTTATCTTGTTTTTCAGGCCGTTCCCGCTTAGAATCTTTCCTTTCACGATCTCTCCGCCCTTTATCTGGCTGCCTTATGAAATCTTCCCACTTGAGCTCTTCTGTTATTTTAACTTCATAACAAACCTGGAAGAATAGTTTTGCCTTAAAGTTTGATGCAATATAGTTTATAATAGAGAATTAAAGATCAACGGGAGGTGAAATTGAAACATTTCAAACAAACTTAAAGAGTAAAAATACAATGTTTACAAAAAGGCCACTGTGTATAATAGTTATATTAAATGTAGGTCTTATTTGAATAAGTAACAGAAATATAGTTAATCTCCACTGCTTAAATGAATGACGTACATATTAGCAAGTGACAGCTATTTAAGTAAAGCGGGTGAACAGTCTATGGTATATTCTGGATAAAATATTGGAAGTTATCTCACTTATAGAATAGTTTTTCTTTGCAATAAACGAAGAAATTGAGGGCACAAGCGCATTCTAATATTTCATACAGCTCTTAAAATGACCTAAATACGAATGATAAATTCGCAAGTAAAGAGTTAGGCCCTCTTTCAGACGAGGCAATTACTTGATTCCACTAATTGAACGGACGGTTGTCAAGAAGCATACTGATATAAACCCTTTCACACGGAGTCACCTTGTCCGCTTTGACGGCTTCAATAGGTTTCCAATGACAATCAACTAGTTGAGAGTAAACCAGGCAATCAACTAAACCGCCACGTCTGAAACACGCCTTAGGCTCGTGGCGCCGGATGTTCGCGCGCAGAGGTTGCTATGCCAGCAGTGACGCTAACGGAAAATTTGCAGACCTTGCGCTCTCCATCCTCCAGCGAAAACGGATGGGATTGCAGCGGATCGGGCAGGGATTATTGCATCGGCATGCTGTTTGTACGTTGATCATGCTCCCAGAGTAAGGTTTTCGTGGCTTGCCTTACTCCCCGGTGAATGCTGACAGATAGCCCCTGCTGGGAATCGCACCACGGCCGTAAACTCAATAACAACTGACAGCTTACCGATTTATTATATTTTTGTTACTATTAAGAATTAATGTAATTGGAATAGAAACATTTCAATTGTTATGGAATTCATATAGTACTTAGATTAGTTAGCTTCAGGTAGTATATTTAGGTAGAGGACGGGAATATACTGTAATTATTTAGCTTTGTATAAATAAAGATGACACGACGATATAAACAGTCGTGAATTTACTTTTTTAACTTACGTATTTAATGACATTTTTTATTCCATCGATATTTTATACATATTTAAAAAAATCATTAGATATAAATTAGTGCATATCACAAATAAAAGAGACGTTCGAAATACGCATCAACAGGGAAAAAAAAACGAATCATTTTTTTTAACATTTTTAGACATTTTAATGGAAATGGATGCTAAAAAAATAAATTTGTTTACCTTGTGACACTACAAAATTTGAAAAATATAATGTATTTTCCCTCTGAAATTTAGCAAAATTTACAGTGATATTATTCACAAAATTTTACAAAAAAAAAAAGTCTCCGTAACGAACTAAGTCTGATTTATGCGGATGAAAATTATCAAACATAAATAAAGCTAGATGTGTTTAAAGAACTTCATTAAAACAAGGATACTTTTAGCTTCGTCTCACATGAATGTAATGTAGTCGTACTATTCGTGTGTTTAAATTTTGGCTTAATATTTTCATGTGATTTTCATAAATATTCCATTTAATTTTAATGTACCATTTTAATAATTTTAACCTATTGTTTCCTAATAATGACCTTTTGTAAGTATATTAAGATTTCATTAACAAATTTATATGTAAGTTTGTATTTCTAATTAAATTTAGACACTTGACTTTCTAATCGAAACATGTAGTATTAAAGATTTTAAAATACAGATTGGATCGAACATAATATTCCAACATTATTTTACTTTGCACAAAGAATATTTTATAAAAGGCTGAAACACAACTTCTATCAAACCACACAATGCGAGCTCCTTTTCCCGCATACAACTTTTGTTTATTTTCCAAGGCGGTAACATCGTACAAAAAAACGTATGACACTGAAAATTTTAAGACTCCCTAAATTATGTTTAAAATGTGTTGTCATTTACAAGAATGAATTACAGCGATATCTGACAACACTGTAATGGAGTTGACACAATCTTGCTTTTAAAAATATTAATTAATTAATCACTTCAAATAAAAAAAGTTAACCATGAATTGGCTTTAGTTAGGTTTAAGATGAATTTTTCCCAAGCAAAATTTTCTCCTCACGCTTTACCAATTTGGTAGAGCGTTCGTGCGGTAAACGAAAGTGTGTCGGTTCGAATCCTGAGTAAGGAAAATTTTTTTTCTTGGGAAAAAAATTCCTCTTAATTATTACAGTTATTAGCAGAAATACATTTATTAATTTCGAATTTTGTCTGTTTTTTTTTTCACGTAAGCGTTTTGACAATTTCAGTCATAACACTTTTGTTGTTTCTGGCCAATAAAAAAAAGATTATTTTGTTTGTTTATTCTTCCTAACATTAAAAAAATTATGGAAAAGTACTTTGGGGTTTAAATATTTGTTTTATAAAATAATACAAATCAATGTAGTAATGTCGTTTATAACTAACAAATGTTGTTAGGTATATCGTAATGGGAAAAGTTATGGATTTGCAAAAAAAAAATATAAATAAATAAATAAAAATAGGCAAAGAACATTTTAAAAGAAATTAAATCAAATTCTAAGATTACCTTTGTTAAAAAATTGTAAATAAGCAAGCCAATCTCAATCAATCAAAAAGACATCTCATTCTTTCTAGAGAAATATGTAAAACAAATAAAATACTATTTCTACGTTTTGTTTTATTAGAATACTAAAAAAAAAATATTGCGAATACGTCACTTTAAACTAAAAAAAAAATGTCCAAATTTTTTTTTCGGCGAGATATTTCCCTCAGAATTCCTTTTGATATTATTTTCAATAATAAATGTGAGAGATAGATAAAATACATTTACTATGCCAGTATTCTCATAGTTTTAGTCATCAAAGCAACCCGATATTTTTTGTGGTCGACTTCAATATCAGCGGTAGTAAAACAATATTTAGGGGTAACTTTAAAAATTCATATCTCTGTAACCTTAAGTTTTGGAGCTTTTTCGTTTAGAGATAATTGATTTGTTTTTTTTTTTATGATCTGTTTATTTCTAAATTTGGTACACTTTTAAGTAAGCACCTGTATATACGTTTACGGTCAAATTCATAGTGTTACATAGTTTCTACAAACGATATTTTAAATGTGCATCAATTATAAGCGTCTGAATCCTATTTTAAAACACTTTTAAATGAATTTTATATAGTATTCCGAGCGCGCCTGAACCCCAATTTTAAACAAAGTTGTTATTGATGCACGCAATGAATGAATGTACTTAACGTACAACTCATGTACTCATTGACAGCATACAATGTATGCTGTATCTACGCAGTACATATTTTTAGTAGTATGAAATATTTCATTCAAAATGACTAAAAAGTAAATGTTTTCAATTTGTAAATTTTGTATAACATTTATATACATTATATAACATTTAATATACAGCCGTAAGTAACACATAAACCACATCCTAAATAATAGTAATTGATACTCTAGAAGCTAACCTGCTGCCCTCACGTCATTAAACTTGCCAAATTATTGATTTGGGAACTATGATCCTTTCACGATCTTGAATTTTAATTATAAATTTAAACTTAACTCAAAACAAAACATATTTTTTGAACGCCTATAGGTGTACTGTAAAGCACAGAACAAAAATTAATTTTAGATTCACCTTTCCATTATTGGCTCCGTGCGTAGCTCGCACGCCAGACCAAATGTAACCAAATGCACCATCATGATAAGGTTTGCCAGATAAGAATGACTCCTTATCAATCTGCAGATGAAGGTCGGAGTCATCTGTAACAAAAATATCAAAAATAAATACTTGCCCACTTCAGCTGCTATGAATTTATAGCAAGTCACAATCTTAGAGGAATTAATTGCAACAGGAATGATAAGAATAGAAAAAAAGCAGACTATAAACATAACTACATGTTTATTGAAATGTATATTTCACTACATTACACGTTTAGTACAGTTTAATTATATCAATATGGATCACCATAACAAAATTAAATACTCTGAGAAATTTACTAACAAATTAAGGTGACATAACATAAATTCTCTTTAATGTTGCACAACCTTAGACGCAGTTATCAAATTCAAGTATTATCACAATTATTATTCTGCTAGGTCACCTCAATATATGCTTTAAAACTTGTTTACTTACACCAATTCAGTTGTACTTTGCTGTTATCAATAACAGGCTCGTCTTCTTTAACTGGAGATTTACTACGTCTTCTTTGAGCTTTACTTGGAGATGGACTTCGTTTTCTTTTATCTCCCTTCATTTGAGCATCATTTGCAGCATTCTCGTTTTTCTTTTCTGGTGATTTTGGTTCACTGCAACCAGTCTCCATTGGTTCTTCGACATTTTCCAAAGAATTGCTGACCGATTCATCAGTATTGGCCTATAATTTAAATTACATAACATTTACATAAAAGGCTTTATTAAAAAATAGAAGATACCTTTTTTAAACCATTTTCTTCACATTGGTGAGATTCGTCAACAGGCTTTTCAGATGTGTCTTGAGTCGTATCAGCAGTTACTAATGTTTCTTGAGTTTTCTCCTCCACTATGTCTTTGACTTCGACCTTTTGCACATTGTCCACGCTTGTCTCTAGTGAAGTATCCATTTTTGGTTTTTTCGCTACAGGTTCGACAATTTCTTCTTGTACTTCTTCTTTTGCACTTATCTCTTCTTTAACAGGTTCTTCATTCTTTTCCTCATGAACTTGTTTTACAGGAACCTCACTCTTCGTGTCCTTAATTAAAATTACATGCAACAACATACAATAGCTGATTCAAATTTATTTACCTTCACTTTTTCAGGTATTTTAATTTCTTCCTTATTAGGTGTGGGTGGTGCAGATTTCCGTTCATCTTTTTTTTCTTCTTCTATCGTAGGTGATTCTTCTATTTGAGATGTATTAATATCTTCTGTGGATGTATCGGCTATAGATGTATCTGGTATCTCTAAAAACAAGTCATATTTCCCGCCATTAATACATAACCTCTTACGTATTTGTTTTACGCAATAAAATATAAACGTTTAAATAACTAAAACCGCTAAATTGTTTTAAGTATTACTAAGTATTTCTAAATCCAACAAAAACAATGGGAGGTATAGAACACATATGTGTATCAATCACAACATCAGTCTAATTCACATTCTATTTAAATCGTACTTACTCCACAAAATAACGTGGAATAACGAGGAAAAGTTAAAACAAAAGGATAATACATAAAATAAATTAGTAACACCAACCTTTCTCAAGTTCTTTTTCTAAAGCGTCTTTTAAACGCTTAACCAAAACTGCTTTGATTCCCTTAGCATCTAATCCTCTTGCCGATAATTCCGCGCGAAGCTCCACCACTTTTAATTTCGCAGGATCTATTTCCGCACTCATTTTTTGCGATGTGTTATTTTTTTAGGAGAATTATAAAAAAATAAGCACTCACAAACACTTTCCAAGTAAGCATCAGCACGCGCAAATTTTGCAAATGGCGTACGTATTTGTGAATGACGCATGCGCAAATTTTAAACCGACCCTATTGGACGATTCAGTTTACTTAGTTACGTATTGGTTTGATCAATTCTTTGAATGACGTTTAAAAACCAAAATTACAGTGATTATAGTTTTTCTCTTTGTTAACTAAATTAATAATGGAGCAAGAGGAAGAAATTATAGGTAATATTTATATTTGAAAGATTGGCATGTATCCTATTACATTAAGAATAGCTTATCTTTTATATATTCTAATTCTCTATCTCAAAAATGATATTCTATATAAAATCTTTTTTTTTTAAGAAAACTAATTATTTGCTAATTGTTTACTTATAGCCGTAATATTGTATATTATTAGATAGAACATAAATTACCATATTTTTGCGCATATGACCAGTGGGCTACCTAAAAAATTACATTCTTGGGAAAGGTCTATCTCTTATACAAGGATGCAGCTCAAACAAAAAACAATTACAAGAAAATGAGAGGCGTACCATACATAAATTTATTTGCGAAATTTTTTATAAGAATACGAGTTATATTCGCGAAAATATACAGTATTGATTATAAAAATTAGAAACTTATAATGTAGAATTGACTTTTTTATTAGTTGTACCTATTAATAATGATTTGGAAAGAAAAATAGCCGATGCTTTTGAAATATTCGATCATGCTGGTAACAAAACTGTGGATGTTAGGGAAGTTGGAACAATTGTGCGTGCCCTAGGCTGTTGTCCGAGCGAAGCAGAAGTACAAGAAATGTTGGTTGCTATGGAAGACCCTGCAATACCAGGAAATGTGCATCTAATTAAGTTCTTACCATATGTATCTCAAATAATAGCAGAACATAAGTAAGATTTAGTATTATTGCCCTACTAAACTAGAGTTATATATATATAATGTGTATAAAGTTGGGAAATAATAGTATAAATCTTTTCCATTCGTTATTTATTAAAAAATCTTTGAAGACTGCATGTTTCGGCTTATTAGCGCCATGTTTAGGTTTTGTAATTATTGTAGAAGACCTGAACATGGCTCCATAAGCAGAAACCTGTTAGTCTTAAAAGATTTTTAAGTAAACAAATGCCTAGAATTCCAACATTACATAAATAAGAATGATAACACTTTTCTTTTTTGTTTTAAACGTTTTGCTGAATATTTATTTCGTTTTAGATTTCAGCCAGCATCACCTGAACAATTACTGGATGCGTTCCACGCTCTAGATACTGAAGGAAGAGGTTATTTAACAAGAGAACAAATTACAACTCTTATGACGCAAGATGGAGAACCTTTTACACAAGATGAACTAGATGAAATGTTAGAAATTGCAATTGATCCTCATACTCAAACTGTTCCATATGAATACTACATTAATCAACTTATGGTATGTAAATTGTTATTTATATCATTTATTTCAAGATCTGCACGCACTTAGTTTTATAGTATGAACCAAAACCTGAAGATGATACTTATCTGCTTGCTGATGAGGCAGAAGCTGCTAAACCTCCCCACCCCCACCTCCCCGTCATTTTTCTGAAACCCTACAACAAATGCAAGCTAACCTATAGTTTTTTTCATGTGTTTTATTTTTAATGTAATGACATGTAATGTCTGTCAGTTATAGTAATTTTAAAACCCTAAGTATATTGTATTTATTTATCATACTAATATATTATTTCCAGATTGACTAATACCAATGCTAATACCAAACTGAATCAAAAAATATTTATTCAACACTTATACATAATAAAAAAATGTAAGTATAATAATGTAGATATAAAATATATATTATTTAAGGAGATATTGAAGTCCTTATAATTTCGAAAACACAACCTTTTCCTTAGTCATTTGACCCATTACACCATTCGCAAAGTCTTCACTTTGCAGCAAAAATTGGTTAAGTAGTGCCTAAAAATTGCAAGATTATAATAACAACACAATATTTTATGAGAGTAATTAATTATTTACAATATGATCTAAACCTTCTTGGACAGTATGATCCCTGGAATAAATCAAGCTTAGTTTTGTAGCTTGTACAGCAACTGGGCTTCGGGAAGCAATTTCTCCTGCTGTTTCTAAGCAATGGTTAATCATACTGAAACACACACGAAATGAAAGATAGAATTAGAGGTTTATTACTTTTGCAGGAAATGCAGAACTATAGAATATAAGTCATTTGATTCTACGCCAGATACAAATTGTAGAAATCTATGAACAAAATGAAAAAGCATGGTGATTGTAGTGCCACAGAGATGAGAGTTTGAGTCTTTACTGTTTCTTATTTATGTTTAATTATGTTTTGAATACAGCACATCACAGCGAGAATGCGCACTACAGTTTTTTGCTAAATGATACCAGTGTCTCGGTACACAGCGAAATTTAGGTCAGAGGTATTTATATTAAAGTCCATACACAAATTCCTTGCAAAAGCTCTTTACAAACCAGAATGTTCAGAAATCTACCTGTCTTTGTCATCAAACAGTTTTGACACTAGTCCACATCCCAATGCTTCATCTGCTAGTAATTTTCTGCCTGTAAAACACAATTCACGAACTAAACTTTGGGACCCAATAACTTTGGGCAATCTCTGCAGAGTGCCAACATCTGCTGCCATACCTATTACAGTCTAAAAATTATAGATGAGTTTGTTAACATTTATTTTTACAAATGTTTATTGTGAAATACCTCTTTGACCTCAAAAAAGGCATCTTTTGTGCAATATCTTACATCTGCAGCTGTAATCAAATCGACTCCAGCACCAATACATGCATTGTGTATGGCACTTAACACTGGTTTACGACATTTCTCCAAAGAGCTGAGAGCTTCCTGATATAAAACAATCATGGGATATAAAATTTGAGCTTTTCTCGCCACATCATCTTGTTCAGCCAATTTGGGGGCTAAATTCACCATGCTATTTAAATCAATTCCTAAAATAGTAAGATCAGTGCAACAATTACTTGCATGAGATCTATCGACCTGCCGTAAATAATTTTCCAGTTCCTGATAAAACAACAACTCTACACTCTGGATCTGCATTTAATTTCCTAAAACAGTTGCCAATATCTGCCCACATCTGTTCACTGATAGCATTTACTTTCTTTGGCCTATTTAACTCGACATGATAAACAAATGGTTTTGGTATGCTCACTTGTAATGTTTCAAAAGCTGGTGTTGACGACATTTTTGCCATAATACTGCCTGCATTAATATATAGTAACGGCATAGTGCTACAAATATTTATTAAACACCTACTTGATAAATATTTATTTGTGGAAGTCGATAAAATCTTTCTGAAACTGTATGTAAACATCCTATTTAATAAAATTAAGCAACTCACTAACTTATTTAAAAATAGATAGTACAGTTTTCATACACCCATAAAGCGTTTATATGGGTAATTATCATAGTTATTTAATAACATTAAAAACGTTTTTTCAACTTTTACACAGATACAGATAGAATAGCTAAATACGACGCTTGAACTTTGAACATGTGGACCATAGATAAAGTAGATGTGGACTTTGTATCTTTTTATTTATCGCCTAGTGGTGACTGTTGTGGGACTACCTAAATCGTAAATCAGCATAAAAGATTGCCTGCACCACAGAGTACCTGCACCATAGATAACCTGCACTAACTTTCTTAAAATCTGCATAATCAGAGGTTTGTCCGCTGGTGTTACACCAATTACACTGGTGCATGTTTTATCTTTCTTAGGTACCTACAGAGTAAATCTTCTATCTTATTTTAATCACAAGCCAGTGTAGAAAGTGTAACACCAGCGAACAAACCTCAGGTGCCAGGTGTGTATGTTCAGGCCGGTTCAGGCTGATCGGAACAGAAAGTCCACATGTTCGGTGTATGTTAGGTATGTACATACCAGGTGTTTTTGTAAATATAAATCGCGATTGTGATTATGTGTGCGATTATAAATCACATCGTTGGAAAAGTATGAATCTAAATCGCGTTTAAAAATAATCACGCTTGAAAAATCAAATCGCAATTCGAGCGATTATAAATCGCAATAATCGTACCTATAGGGCGATTACTATTAGTGATTTGTTTACATTTCAAACAGCAATATGGCTGACAATTAAGAGTATTTATTATGATTTGAATTTTTTTTCGCTTTACGCAGATAATTTATTATTTCATCATTTGACGAATCCGTAAAAAACAATTTATACCCCACAAAAATGAATGCGATGCTTTCGACCATTATGTATAAGTAAATAAATCGTGTAAATAAATCAGTGCGTTGGAAAACGATTACAAATCGTGGATTAATTGCTGTGACGTAACGATTAATCGTAGAATCATAATCACAATCGCGATTTATATTTACAAAAACACCTACCATGTACCATCTTTAACAAATTAAATACGAATCTAGGCTCTACAAATCTTCGATTGTTTATGCAACCGAAACTACACTACACTAAAATATGAATTAAAAATTATTATTCTGAATTACGCATCGCTATGTATGCAGTACTTGTAGCTTTAGTTGCATAAATAATCGAAGATTTGTGGAGCTTAGATTCACATTTAATTTTGAAGATGGTACCACAGAATATCGTAACAACCAGAATGCAAACTCTTTGTCGGCTCTTTTGATCTGAGTGGGCAAAATTTCGTGACCTTGATGTCAGGTCTCGGGCGAGAAGTCAGAGTCGGCTTCGATAAAATTCCGTGCCTGACAGGATCTAACTGAAGTGAATTTCGAGAATATGATACATATCTACGATAAAATGAAAGAATATCGCTTATTTTTACAATTATTTTACTTTTTTTCCATTATTTTCATATTTTATCGACTTGCACTTGATAACACTATTTAAATTAACATACGAATATAAACTTGAACTCAGCGACGTGTGCCTAATGCAAAGAGCGAACATAGCCGGAACCACAAGTTCTCACCCGATTTAATGGCGGATCAAGCTGCGCGATGAGAATGCGCGAACCCTTCCCGCCAAGCCAAGTTGATGTTCTGGTTGTTAGATATTCTGTGATGGTACCACAGTATAAGTCAAAATAGTACGGACATGAGATTTTTTTTATATAGGTTTTCTGGAGACACAAAAATTTGACCTTGCGCCATCTTTAAACCGACCAAGTAGATTCAAACCAAGAACGGACACTAGCAAATTTTGTTTGCGCGGAACCATCTTTTTTGAGTACTTCTTAGCCAATAGGAAGTCAAGCTCTCCCAAACTCGGCTCTTGTCAAAACAGTTCTTGACAGGACAGTCATTTGATGATATTGTTTGATAACGTCAACCTGACAGAAGCAAATTTTGAATGTGCGCGCGGAATCGCCATCTTTTTTGAGTACCTTTTAGTCAATAGAAGTAAACTAAGTGAAGCTTAGGATGGCTTAGGTCACGAATTTCTCCCTCGAGAGATCAAAGGTGCCGACGCTGAGTGTCTGCTCTTGTTGATATCGATCAGAATCTTCCTATGGAATCTTCAGAATAATTGCGTTACAAACACAAATGCAGGATCTCATCTAAAATATAAAAAATTAATGGTAGTTTGGTTTTTCTTTTTTTTACAAAAACGGCAGTCTTTTTCCCCAGTAAACCAAATTCAAATTTCCCCAATTATATTCAATAACTTCAACTTAAGGGTATTCAAATAACTATTAATCTAATACAAAATCGTAGGTAATGCTTTTATGTTGAAGTTACTAAAAATAATTACGGGAAATTTGAATTTGGTTCACAGGGGATCCCTATCTACTGCTTTTCTGAAAATTCTATTACAAATGAATTGAATTCACGAATGGCACTTATTCGCAGCTATCCTCTACGCAATATGAATATGAAATGAATCATAATGAATAGATATGGATCATCTCAGACTGTGTCCCTGATATGGATATGTGTTGGTTAAATTTACAGCGGCGTTTCCACTGAAGAAACAGAAGGAAAAAGTTTATTTAATGTTGCTTCAGTGGAAGCGCGCCTTTATGTTATTTCTACACAAATAGCAATAAAAAAAAAGATAATCCTAGAAACGGGTAAAAATCGTTTTAATTTTTAGATAAATAAAGCAAATATATATCTCTACATATGTACATTGAAATGTTGATTTTGATTGAGTAGAAATAATTGGAACATAAGGATTTTAATATTTTGTTTTTTGCTTGAACATAGCTTAATGAGATTACTGGACCTAGCAGTCATTTGCTCTTGAAAAGCTCTGCAGTTCGTAAAAATAATTTTATTGTAAAATAACTAACAATAACATAAAACTAACATGTTCATATTCATACAGATTTATATGCCTGAAAAAGTATACCAAAATAAAAAAAAAATAAATGAAGATGTGATATTAAAACAATCGCACAATACATTTTATTCTTACTTAATATGAGTTTGATTTTGTTAAATATCGCGCTTGATTACGTTTTCTTGGTTTTTAATCTTTTCTTTTCAAATGGACTTTGCACTTTTTCACTATTTTTATAAGTCTGCATACACTAAGGTGTAATTCATATGCTTGATTCCCACATATCTTAGTACCACATGCACATTGCTTCATGTTTAGATGATTGTGTCGGACTAATTCATCATAGTCAGTGATTTTCGCTTTACAAAAAAAGCACATTATAGGATTTTTGCTGGTGCATTTTTTTTCCTCTAGGTGTTTCATCAGCACTGTAAAATAGGAGAAATCTTTCTGACAATGTTTGCATTTAAATGTAGGTGGTACAGCATGTGATTCAACATGTTTATTTCTTTCTGCAGCCTTCTCAAAAATCATATTGCAAATGCTACATTTAAATTCTGTATTTTCTGGAAATATATGTGCATCTAGATGCTGTTTCTTTTCATACAATGAATAAAAACTTGCGGCACAATCTTTATAATCACAATGGTAATAATGGGGTTTATTTGCTACCGTGTAGTCCTTGTTGTTAGGTATAGCCTTAGGATACACTCGAACATAATTGGTATTTGCAGTGAGAGTACCCTTATCATTTTGTTTGGCATTTACTTTTAGAGTGTTATATGCATACTGTATGTGTTTCTGTTCATTTGAACTTATGTCTTCTTGATAAAGTTCTGTTTCACTTATTTCTTCTTTAATATTGTGAACAATAATAGTACTATCAGTTCTATCAATGCATTGTGTTGCACTTTGTTGCTCATTTACAACTGTCAATGGTAGAGATTGAAGTTGTATGCTCTCGTTTGATGGTACTATTAAATATATTAAATTTTGTTGGCCATCACTTGTTCTTTGTAACTGATACAAGACTTGTTGATTCTGAAGTATTGGCTGATTTAGCACAAGTGACTGATTAGGTGTTTGACTTTGTTCTACGTCTTGTGTTTGAACATTTTGGGTTGTAACATTAGGGGCAGTTTGATAAGTTGAAGTTTCTGTCACAGTTTGCGTGTAATATGGCTCTTCTTCCCTAAAAATATTTTTGTTTTTAGTATGTAACTGAATAACAAATAATTTAAATTTTGTATATACATAATATTTTTAGTACAGTTAATAACTTCCACTCTACGAAATATACTACATTCTAAATTTCATGGGTAATGTTCGAATATTAACACAGGATTTTTATAGAAATAATTAAAAATGTTTTGTATATTAAACGAAGAACCTTATAAGAATATAAATAATGATAATTATTATTCACCTCATTCTTACATTTTCAAATATATGTACAAAAAGAGTTTATTACAAAGCTTGTACGAATGAAGTACAACATAAAAATTTGACGTAAAGGTTACAATTCTTTGAACAAGTACCAACAACTTTTTTTTATGAATATCCCAAAATGCTAGTCAACAGCACCAACACCCGATTGTTGACAGCACAACAGTAGCACTGGCAGCACTGCGAGCACTCTTGCCACCACAACGGTAAATATTTAACATAAAAGTTTTAAGTTGGCAGTATAGAATTTTATTTATTTTTATAAATAAGAACGTTGATGTGTGTATGTGGTAAAGGTAATTCCGTAACTAAAATGTGTTTCTAATTTCTTTACTTTTTAATAATTGAAAAGAATCATTAAGATTTTCATCGTTTTAATACTATTATCTTTTTGTGGCGTAATGTTACTTTGCAAACGGTTGCTTTAGGGAATTTAGTTCCCACTGAACTATCAGTCACGTCACTTAAATTTCAGCAACTTTTACACGTCAACGTCATCTTTAGTGTCTTGATTAGATGTAATGTTTTATAAAATAGGATATTTTGTATAAATATTCATAATCTTCAGTGTTTGTTAGGAGTTCAACAGCCATGGTAATTACATTTATTCTATTAACTTAGCTATCAACAATTTTAACTTTTTGTTTTATTCTGCTGTATATGGCATATTTAACATGTAGCGGTTCTCTATTTTCAAATTAACACTTGTATTTTACGATTTAGGTGCTGATTGCTGCTGCAGTATGTACCAAGACAGGAAAAAGTAAGAGAGGATACACTTAATTTTGAAATGAAGGTATAAGTGATATATGTTTTTAGCGATTGTATCACGGCAGTTCGTGGAAATGACAAAAGCCCGAATAGAAGGGCTTTTAGCAGCTTTCCCAAAACTAATCCCTGCTGGTACGCAACATACTTTCGTTGAAACAGATTCAGTTAGATATGTTTATCAACCGATGGAGCGGCTATATATGTTGCTAATAACTACAAGAGCTAGTAATATATTAGAAGATTTAGAAACTTTACGTTTGTTTGCCAGAGTTGTGAGTTGCTATATGCTATTATAGTTGTTTTCTTTTTTCTAAGCAAATATTTTAGATTCCAGAATATTGTCGTTCTTTAGAGGAAAGTGAAATTGCTGAAAATGCTTTTAACCTTATTTTCGCATTTGATGAAATTGTTGCGCTAGGATATCGAGAAAGTGTTAATTTGTCTCAAATACGAACATTTGTAGAGATGGATTCTCATGAAGAAAAGGTGTATCAAGCTGTTAGACAAGTATGTACATGTTGTAAAAGTATATATCTGCTAGTTCATTTTGTAATTATTGTGTAGACACAAGAAAGGGAAGCTAAAAACAAAATGCGTGAAAAAGCAAAAGAGCTCCAGCGACAGAAGATGGAACTTGCTAAAAAAGGTGGAAAACCTTCATTTAGCAGCAGTGGTGGTTTTGGAAATTCTACTGGATATACACCAACTCCTATTGTTGGTGATGTTGCAAACACGAATAGTGATGTAAAATCACCGCCTTCATATTCCCTTTCGTAAGTTGATTCCTTCTTTACGATTTGGAACACTAATTTTAATCAATAGATAGTTTCAGTTTTTAAATTGTGTAAATAATTTTTAAGATTCCATTATATTTTTGCATTTACTGTTGCTGTGCAAGTGTAACTACAACAATATTTGCTCTAAGGCAATCAAAGCTATGTTATTATAGTACTCAAACGCTTTTATTCTTCCGTGTATTTTAGGAAAATGGCACCTACATCTAACCGTGCAATGAAATTGGGTGGAAAATCTCGCGACGTTGAGTCATTTGTTGATCAATTAAAATCTGAGGGAGAAAATGTTATTCTCCCGGTAGCGAATAATGTAGCCCAAACTGGACATAAAGCTCCTGCTATCAAACAAGATATAGATGGGTAAGTTAGGTAGTTAGGGTTTATTTTAGTTGTAGAGAATACATTCTTTCACCGAAGTGCCATTTTAATTGTGTTTATTATAGCTGCGATTGATCAACTAATATTCATTCTTTTTACTCTTGACCTGAGCTCTACTTTATTATTTCTATTTTTATATTATATGCTTATTCCATCAGAGTTCATTTGCGATTGGAAGAGAAGATGGCAGTTAGAATGGGTCGCGACGGTGGAGTTCAACTGTTTGAGTTGTTAGGCCTTATTACATTACATATCGGTAACGAAAAGTGGGGACGTATCCGTGTGCAATTGGAAAACCAAGACGTTAGAGGTGTTCAGTTGCAAACCCTTCCAAATGTTGATAAAGAATTGTTCAAATTGAAGTCCCAGGTTAGTATAAATATCATAATAAATAATTTATTCAGAGACATCTAGCTTAAGGAGGAACAAACCTAGCGACACTAGCGCCGAAGCTTCCTGACAACACCGCTCCGTTACTCTCGTCAAAAATTTACTGTCAGTTTTTAACATTGCGTGGGTTCTCTATATATACATACTCCTAGTTAGTAGTCACCATATTAGTTAACAGATCTCTTCTAGTATGTTTAACTAAAAAAAAAAAGAGAACAAACGGACGTTAAGAAATTTTTTTTATTAATTTTATTTACCTGTAACTTTAGATTCAATTCAACTTCACTTAACTTCAAGAAACGCTTACTAATACACTTGAAATTACGTCAATACAAAATCTTTTGCTTAAAAAGCATACTTACTAACCTTTTTACAACCCTAGGTTTGGAGGATGCGGAATTATCTAACCACTTTCTAATAGTATCACCATTGTTTAAATATATCTAGTTAGTCAACGTAATGCATTTTCGGAAAACTAAAGTATGGGCAGGGAATGGTGCACTCCTATCGGTGAATAGTAAAATTGATTTGAAAACGCCAGTAAAATATAACAGGTATCTCGACCAGAGAGAACGACAGATTCAGTGTTTTATCTATCTATCTGCGGAAAAAGACGGAATCCGTATCGGTGATTTATTGGCATTGGCGATTTGTGTGGCCTGGGGAAAGGGAGGTGTGGATGCATGTGACGCTGTGATGACGACCTCCCGATATTCTCGTGTTTTTTACATTAGAAGATTAGAATTTCTGAGCGGTATTCTGTTATAAATATAAGAAATTGAAAATATATTGCAAGGCACGTTCTTGTTGACAAAAACTTAATTGAACAAATTTCAAAATTGAAGGTTTTTCTTTAAGAATACAAATATTTAAACTAAACAAAAATCACTGAAAAGAGAAAAGTTAAATCTAAATGACGAAAATTTGCCGAGAAAAAAAAAAACATAAATCTAGTTCTCAATTTGATTTCTCTTAGTTTTTAAAATTAATAAGCTTGCTTTTGTTAACTTAATTTACTTATGCTTATAAGATTATATAATAATCAGAAAATGTTTGTTTTAATTAAAAAAGAATAAGTATTATTAGTTTGATAATATATAATCTGTAGTTCGATGGCCTTTTTATATTTAAAATTTTTAATAACGCGGGTTTTCGTTCGAACTGAATGGAGTCCAAGCATATAAGTAAAGGGAGAAAATAAAAAGACAAAATTTAATTTAGCTAGCTCAGCAAAAATGGAATTTAATTCTTTTAGAGATTCTAAAACTCAGGGAAATTTCTTTAAAAATTAAAGTGGGCTTAATGATAAATTTACTTTCTTTAAAATCCCAAAAAATTGAAATGACAGAATTAAAATAAAAGAACTAATTAAGGTGATACTATTAATAACTTTTTATTGAAAGAAAAAAAAAAAAAAAACATTTCGGAACAATTAACAAGGTTAAAAAAAAAACCGTGGACTGAAGGTCCTGGATTAAAACAACCTGCGTGAAACTAAAATTAAAGAAGGACAATTCAAATCCTTCAGCAAACAAAATGGTGAATTCGTTCTAAGAAGGAATTTCATACAAAAAAAAAAATAACTCCACGTGGTTTCAAAAATTCAAAGCAAAAACAAAAATTTTAATTCAAATAAGTGGAAAATAACCCAAAATTAAAAAAGGAATAAAAAACAGCTCTCAGCTTCACTTCACCTTCCCCGAGGTGATAAAATTAAAATAAAATGAATACACTAAAAAAAAACGGAAAATTTAAACTCTAACACGCGCTACTTCTACAACGATATATAAATAAACAAAAACTTACTTAAATTGTGCACAAAATAAGAAGAGAAGTCTGAATACTGATTAAAAATTAAAATAAACCGAAACAAATGAAAAATCGTAAAAATGGGCAAAATGAAAGATCTCAAAATTTTACAACTATAAAACTCCGTCACTATTCAGACTCTGAGCCCTAACGTCGCCTCTCACGGGTATATACAAAACAGCTGATTGCGCGCGCTCTGCAGGCCGCAAACAAACAAAGAAATCGCCTTATAAAAAGGACATAAAAAAGATAAAACTAATGCTAAACATATAATCAAAGAAAAATGAACTAACTAACTGAACAATTAATTATCCAACAAAACTTACCTAAATTCAAAGTAAAAGTAAAAATTAGTGAGAATTTGCGCGCGTGCAAAGCCAAAACATGACCTTGGAAATAAAACAGCAAAGAGTTCACACATACCGGGGAGACATACCACAAGCACATCTCCACATTCTTAAGGGGAAAACGAAAGTTTCGGGGAGAAAATAGAGTGTTTTCTCCCTTAAAAATTGTCCGCACACGAAAAAAAAACAAAAGTCAATAGTGTCTCGCACAAACAAACAAAAGCAGTATCTCCGCACACAGGGGTGAAAACGTCACTCACGGTGATGAACCTACCGGGGTCGTGGTGGAAGTGTCTGGAAGTGCTGAAATGTGGTAACGCCCCTGTGTTCTGCATACCATCCAAACGAATGAAGTTCATAAGTGACTCCATCAAAACTCTAGCCACTCTATACGGTCCACGAACGGTAGTTCAAGTTTTTGGCAGAGTCTGCCGATCACGTCTGGCCACACGGTACCGACGAACTAGGACAGCATCACCGACTTCGAACCGAGTACGCTTGACGACCTTCGCCGTTCTCCTGACGAACCGTAACGATCTCCACGGAGCTGCAGTTTCCCTTCTGGCTTCATCAGTGCGAGCCTCGAGGTACACATCCTTCTTCTAAAGATTCCAGGGACGGCTGGGCATCCTTCCATACATCAACGTAAAAGGACATTCCCTCCGTGGTGGTGTAAGAGTTTGATTGATCCAATCTTCGATGTTCTGGACATGACGAACCAGTCCGTGTGTGCGTTGGTGAGTCTGCATTCGGAGGAACTTCACGACTTCTTGGATGTATCTCTCGCAAGGATTTCCACAAGGATGACGTATAGAACAAAGACTCTTATATCACGCTCTAACATGGCGTCAGTAAAACGATGAGTATTAAAATATGTCGGCATTGTCGGCTAGAATGCGTCGCATCTTACCTTGATGCATGATAAGTTATCCAATACATCTAATAGCAGTATCAGTATTATAATATTAGTGGGAAAAAGTCTTACAAATTTAGTAAACACATCAACCATCACAAAAATGTTCCGGTATCGCAAATGATCCAGGAATTAAATTTCCAAGAAAATCGATGGCAACTAGGTCGAGTTTGTGTCCACAACGATGCTCTTGATAACATCTTGACAAGTTCGGTTCCTTCGTTTTTCCAAGTTGACACTGAAGACATGAGCGTACAATGTCCTTGGGCGATGTTTCTTGTCTCTGACAGCGAAAAAGCTTCTCTGAACGTGAGCCAAACTTTGTGACCTCCAATGTGTCCAAGGGATTCATGAATCAGTAACATTGCTTGACGAGCATACACTCGTCAGTTAATACAACGTTGAATTGATCACGTAACCTCTCATTAAAACGCCATCTCTGATCACATACTCTTTATAAACATCTTGGTGAACTAGTGCCTCTCGTATACCATTGAAACATTCATCTTGTTGAATCTCATTTATTCTGACAAAGTCAAACAACCCCTCGGCTTCATACATATTATATGTATTTAACTCAACATGGTTAAAATGGCTTCTTAAACTGTGCATACGAGATAATGCATCAGCTGTTACCATTAAGTTCTCCTTTTATATGTCGAATTTCAAAAACATACTCGGAAAGTAGCAGTGACCAACGATAAATGCGGTTGTTCGAAAACCTTGTTACATTAACGAGGTGAGGGCAGCATGATCAGATTCTACAATAAATTTCTTACCAAGCAAATAAAATCTTAATTGCTTATTGCATAGACAACGGCTAGCATCTCTTTCTCTGAAATGTATCTCATCTCATAGCTCTTAAGGATTCTGGAAATAAAACAAATTGGTTCCTCTCCACTTTGACCAATTTGAATTAAAAACACACTAATGGCTGTGTCACTGGCATCGACACGTAACAAAAATTCCTTATTAAAATCTGGTAACAGTAAACATAACAACTGTGAAATTCTGACTTTACATTTTCAACGCAGCTATTCTCTCAGCTGTCCAACTGAATTTCTCATTCTTACGCAACAATGGAATAAAGGTGCACTGATGTGTGCTAATCTTGGTACAATCTCTTATAATAATTTATTATTCCTAAAAATCCTCTCAACAACTTAACACTACTAGGTCTAGGTACTTCTTAATGACTTCTAGCCTAGATACATCTACTCTCACATGATTCTGTGATAATCATACCCAAAAACTTTACTTCACGTTTCATAAATTCACACTTCGAAGGTTCACTTTCAGACCATTCATTGCAAGAACCTCAATAACTTTACGTAATGTAAAAAATGCTCATCTAAACTTTTGCTAAAAATTAAAATATCATCAATATAATTGTGCTACAAATGAATTAAATGGTTCTAAAATCTGTTGCATAGCGCGTATCAAGGCGGCAGCCGAACTACTCAACCATAAGGTACAACCTTAAACTGATAAACATTACCATCAACCATAAAACCACAAAATTCTTCTAGATGCCTTGTCCAAAGGTACCAACCAAAAAGAGCTCTTAAGATCTAGTTTCGTAAAATAATTTGCATTTGTACACCTTGCTATAAACGTTTCCACCGTGATCGGTGTCTCAAACTGCGGACGAGTGCGCTCATTAAGACGTCGAGCGTCTAGACACAAACGAATGTCTCCATCCTTCTTCTTCACAACGACCAAAGGATTGATATACTTAGTAACGCCACGCTCAATCACACCATCTCGAAGCATCTGGAAACTTCCTCTCTTACTTTCTCCTGCATGGCCTTGGAATGGGATAATTCTTGATCTTGTAAGGCTTTGACTCATCCACCTCAAGAGAGTGCTCATAATTAACAGCAAAACTAGGAATTTATCTACTAGGGATACATACTGCTTCAAAATTTCTTTAACTTCCGATTCAAACTTCACATCACAATTAATTTCAATTTCATCAACATCATCTGGGGATTCTATCTGGGAATTATTACTTCAACTAACTCTAACTCTGACTCTCCAATAACTTTAACCTCCTTATCCTCTTCAGATAAAACTACACCTTGTACATCATCACTTTCAACAACTTTTCCGTAACTCTGTATAACCTTCTTAAAACTATCACTCTTTTCTCTCATTTCATCATTTTCATTTTCCTTTTCTCTGCTTATATTAATTAACTACTTTCTCCTCATCAGGAGTCTCAGAACACCAATTAAATCTCTCCCCTTCTATCTGAACAAATTTCCTTTCTACATCTATAATTGCTTTCATTTTGTCTAGTAAATCAATCCAATAATTCCGTGTCTGCGTAATCCTCTTACAGAAATAATTCTCCCAGAAATTAAAATTGTGAAGTTTATATTCAGTAAAAAAACTTTATTGATAACAGCAATCACTTTCTTTGTAGCAGATACTATTGTGATTTTTCGAGTTGGAATGAATTTCCCTAAATTCTCTCTTTCTAATACCTTTATAACTTCCTCATCCAAAAATGAAGCCTCACTTCCGAATCAACAAGACATTTATAATCATTATTCCCAAATCTAACATTAATATGTGGCAATTCTTAAATTCTTAGATCTTATCGTCTCATTCCGCATCATGGTGTACAATTTAATCTTTTTGGTTGGTTCAATTAAAATCCTTCCCTCGAGCTTCATCCACTAATTCATCGCCCTTGATACCGCTTTTTCCGCTTTAAAAGATACCCTTGTGTCTTTTGGTATAGTACCAGTATTGTTTGACAATTGACTTTTAATCTCTACATTATTAACATTACAATTTGTAGACCCTTGCCCTGGTCTTCTGCTATAATCTCTGTCAGCTGACTTAAAATAATTATTGACATAGTGTGGGGAAGCCACTTGATTTGTGTTTGACCTTGTCTGATCACCTGAACGACGGTCATTTATTAGCTGAGGCACGTTCACTCTATCATTGTTGAACTCTGACGTTCACCATTTCTACGATTAATACCCTGACTCCTGTTGGCATAAGGGAGCTGGTCTCGGCGTTACGTAAACCGTGAAGACTGTTGACGTTTGAATCCGTCACTTTGCGAACTAACAAATGCCTGATTTTGGTTGACATTATTTTCAGGTCTTCGCGTATTCCAAGAATTGACATTGCTTTGTTCCGCATAGTCTAATCTCTTAATTAGTTCCAAAAACTGGCTAATAGAGGTTATATTCTGCATCGCAACAGCTTGCGTGACCTCAGGTTCAAAATGCCTGGACAATTGAGTGATTAAATCTGATTCTAATATTGAAGGTGATAAATATTTAAGGACATTGATCTTTTTATGACATACACTTCTCTACTGTCTAAACACCTTTTTCTATATGCGCCTAAGAATAAATTTGTTCTCACCCTTAGCTGTATTGACTGACTCCAATATTGGCGCTCAAATGCTTCCTTGAACTGCTCCCATGTGGTTATATCATCTGCGACAAATTCAAACCAAGTCCGTGCTTCATCCTTCATGCAACTCCTGGCAACTTGCAATTTATTCCGGTCTCCAGGAATGGACTCTACAAAATCATTCAGGTTTCTCAGAAAAGCCATCGGATTGTGAGTTGCTAAACCGTAAAATTTCGGTAGCTGCTCCACTTGCACAGGCAATGAAAAATTGAGACTATTGTAAGGTTGAAAATTACTTGGAACTTCTTTCATTCTGAATATCTTTTTTGAAATTTCCTCTCTGCTTTTTCCACACTTTCTGCTATTTTCTCTTTCATCTCACATTCTATAGCCTTTACTTTATCCTCAACCATACTCTCACTCTCATCCCATTTATTCTTCATCTTGCTAAATCTCTTGATGACAAAATTCTATCGCAATTTGATTTGACGTGCTTCTTACTGTGTTATCTAAAACTTTACTTTCTACTTCTTTAACATTCTTATCAATTCTGTCAACCTCGACTTTACTACCAACTACAATTTCCTCTAATCTTTTTAAACAATCATTTTGCTTCTGCATCATTTCTCTCATCATTGCCATCATGTCATTCATACTCTTAATACTTTCCTTTGAATTTTCCGCCTCGTCTTTCTGCATACGCACATCCTCCATCCTTTCCTTGTCCTCAACTTCCGAATCTCCCATTGACGATTGTTTGTTCCTGCCACATCCGACTCATCCTCACTGCCATAGTTCTTGGATTCCGCCACGTCTGGTCTTTCGAACGTAGACTTCCTGTTGTGTGGTGAGCTTGTCCATATTCATTCCAGCAGCGGTGTATATAAAAAGTTTTTAAACACACGAAAAAAAAAAAAATCAGTTTTGTCTGAGCAACGCGAAATTCTCACAAATTCAAAACACGGGATCCTAATCTTACTAATTACAATTACAATAATATCGCGCCCCACGTTGGGATTGCCAAAAATATATGCTGTGAACTGATGGTCCAAGCATATAAGTAAAGGGAAAATAAAAAAGACAAAATTAATTTAGCTAGCTCAGCAAAAATGAATTTAAATTCTTTTAGAGATTCTAAAATCTCAGGGAAATTTCTTTAAAAATTAAAAGTGGGCTTATGATAAATTACTTTCTTTAAAATCCCAAAATTGAAATGACAGAATAAAAAAAAAAGAACTAATTAAGGTGATACTAATTAATAACTTTTATTGAAAAAGAAAAAAAAAAAAAACATATTTGGTAACAATTAACAGGGTTAAAAAAAACCGTGACTGAAGGTCCTGGATTAAAACAACCCTGCGTGAAACTAAAATTAAGAAGACAATTCAAATCCTTCAGCAAACAAAATGGTGAATTCGTTCTAGAAGGAATTTCAATACAAAAAAAAAAATAACTCCACGTGGTTTCAAAAATTCAAAGCAAACTAAAAATTTTAATTCAAATAACGTGGAGAAATAAGCAAAATTAAAAAAATGAAATAAAAAACAAGCTCTCAGCTTCACTTCACCTTCCCCGAGGTGATAAAATTAAAATTAAATGAATAACTACAAAAAAAAACGGAAAATTTAAACTCTACACGCGCTTACTTCTACAACGAATATAAATAAACAAAAACTTACTTAAATTGTGACACAAATAAAGAAGAGAAGTCTGAATACTGATTAAAAATTAAAATAAAACCGAAACAAATGAAAAATCGTAAAAATGGGCAAAATGAAAGATCTCAAAATTTTACAACTATAAACTCCCGTCACTATTCAGACTCTGAGCCCTAACGTCGCCTCTCACGGGTATATACAAAACAGCTGATTGCGCGCGCTCTGCAACGGCCGCAAACAAACAAAGAAATCGCCTTATAAGAAGGACATAAACAAGATAAACTAATGC
The DNA here is from genome assembly GCA_004143645.1 of Protaetia brevitarsis. Lineage (NCBI taxonomy): Eukaryota > Metazoa > Arthropoda > Insecta > Coleoptera > Scarabaeidae > Protaetia > Protaetia brevitarsis. The sequence continues at coordinate 531,854 of RXPK01000194.1, read as the reverse complement.
TAAACATATAATCAAAGAAAAATGAACTAACTAACTGAACAATTAATTATCCAACAAAACTACTAAATTCAAAGTAAAAAGTAAAATTAGTGAGAATTTGCGCGCGTCAAAGCCAAAACATGACCTTGGAAATAAAACAGCAAAGAGTTCACACAACCGGGGAGACATACCACAGCAGTATATACGAAAACCTTTTCTCTCCTATTGCTATCTTCGCTTCTCCCGTGTATAGCGGTACTATCGCTAACTTCAGCTGGTGTAAAGGCGGCAAATTTGAAATTTAAAATGTAGCCTACTATAAATCGTTATTTTTTTTAGATGTATGTACCATTTTACTTTACTTTTTGACTTTTTCTTAGTTCTAATTTAATGTATAGGTACTCTATGTATATAGTTTTCTTATATTCACAAAACATTTTTTATTTGATTTACTTATGTTTACTACTGCATAATAATAGAAATTCGTTTTTTATATAATGAATAAATATGTAGTTTGGGGTTACAAATCGCTATTTATTTTTACATATATGCACCACTTTACTTATTAAAAACACCATACATGATGACGCATTCGCGCTCTTTCTCTTGAGCGGCTGAAAAGTTACGAGGTAACCTTTGGGGGCAATATCTGTATATACAAGGTTACATCGTAACTTTTCAGCCAATCAAGAGAAAAAGCGCGAACGCGTCATCATGTATGCTGTTTTTAATAGCTTTGTTTATTTGTGTGCTTGGAGCAGTATCTACTGACGTCATCAGAATAACTTGAGAGCGTCTCAGAGTTGGATTTAAAGATGGTACAAACAAACGCGCTCGATTGCAATTCAACCTTAATTTTATTATTTACTTATTATCACAGCTATTATGAATAGGAAAAGTAAAAGTAATTTTTCAAAACTAATGAATCTAGACTACAATAAAAATGCATCATATACTAGTATTTATGTACCTATCAAGTAAAGTTTTTAAAATATAATGATCGTTCTTTACATCAATCACATTGGTGTCATTATATTATCCATATCGTGCATATTTGATGCAGGTATAAATCGGATTACATTTACAAACGACAGTTTACAACACGATGTTAGTGCGATTAGGTTATGTTGCACAAATTGCTCGTAATTGCTCGGACGTCGGATCGCGAGCAGAAAGAGGAACCTCTTTGTGATCTGGATTTGCTTGCTCTAAACAAACAAACACGCACAAATCATGCTCTAAATGGCGATTTGTACTCCCAAACTACATATTTATTTTTATAATGAAAAACGAATTTCTACTATTATGCAATAGTAAACATAAGTAAATCAAATAAAAAATATTATATAAATATAACACAAAACTTAGAACTACACACATATATAGACATAACATTAAATTAGAAACTAAAAAAGAGTAAAGGAAAATGGTAAAAAGTAACGATTATATATTATCATACTAAATATTTATTCTTCCTAATAAAACAAACATTTCAATGTAAACACGAGAATTATCACGTGGCGAGTCATCACAGCGTCATCGCCTATCCACCCTCTCTTTTCCCCGGACCTTGCTATTGCAATTAAATATATTTTGCCGACACGTAAGAGGGCCATCTTGTATGTAGTAGTCTAACTATAAAGCTTATATTTAAATCGAGATGGGCACCAACGTCGTGCTGCCATCTACCGCTTTTGTCCAAAATGATCAAAAATCCGTTAATTATTTTGTCCATAAGGTTGACTAACTAGTATGTATATAAACAATGGTATTACACTTATCAGTGGTAAATTGATTATTCTATTTTTTTATTAGCGAGAGGTATCCAATTCTAGAGTCTCGAATACTGATCTGCGTTTTTGTCAACGAAATCGCTTAACTCTGTTGCCAATGAACACATAGTTGAAACTTTAATTTCAGATTGGTTTGAAACACCCGACAAAACCGTTTCCACTCAACACGGACGTTGGAGTCTTAAAATGGCGATTACAAGCAACTGACGAAAGCTTAGTTCCGTTGCTGATTAACTGTTGGCCCTCGGAATCTGGCGACGATGGTTGCGACGTTAATATAGAGTATGAACTTACTAATCTCGACTTGGAGCTGTCAGATGTTAACATTTATATTCCTCTACCGTAAGTAGTAATTTAATTTGCCACAGTAAATATTTAATCCTCCGCTACCTTATAGAATTGGTTGTGCTCCAGTTGTATCCGAATGTGATGGTAACTACACACACGAAGCGAGAAGAAACCAATTGATCTGGTCGCTTCCAATCATTGATTCGACTAATAAAACGGGCTCGTTAGAATTTAGTGCTCCAAAATCCATACCCAATGACTTCTTTCCTTTAACCTTAAACTTTACGTCAAAATCATCATTTGCCAGGATTAAGGTAATCAGTAATTACAAAATACATCTTTTATTCGTGTATATTCCACCTTTTCCTTTTTCAGATTACAGATGTTCTTTTTGTGGACGACGATTCCCCTGTAAAACATTCTGTGGAAACTGTGCTATTCCCCGATAAATATGAAATTGTCTAACAGTCTAGTTACTTTAGATCTAATTTAATATACCAATTGGATACTACTGTAACCATTTTATTTGTTGCTTTTTGTACAAAAGTTTATGGAACTTTCAAGATGTAGTATTTTTATCTATTTTAAAGTAATAAAAGCTTATTTTCTTTCATGGTGTCTTTTTTTTTGCATAATAGTGTAGCATGTTTCTAAAATTCGGTTAATTATACTATACAAAAAGCAACAAAGTTCTTTTTTTCTTTTAATTTTGAGTTTTATACATTTTGTGATTGTTTTTAGAATCGTACATCTTGTACAAGATGAGGCCCTACCTAATTTCTTTCATTGAAATATGATGATATTAGGAAACCTGATATGTACATATGTATATCACCCTCACACTAACTATTTTGAAAACAAACCATCTAATGCCGTTTTTAAAACAATTTATAAAATTTGGCTATATACGTTAGTTCTTTGTTTTAGTTTTGTTTTCAAAGTAATAAAGTGTGCATTCTAATAATATATAATTGCCAATGGTAAATTTCCATAATACACTTCATAACAAACTAATTTTCTTTAACTACCTACTTTTTGTGGATTTCGTGAGGTTAAGAAATTTACATAAAAATATATGTATGTATATACTGTCAGTATTAGCCTTTAAATGTTAATACTAATTTTTTTACACGTGCAAAAAGATGAATACTAAGACAAAATCACTATAAATTACAATAATAAATATATTCTTTAGTTAAGAAACTGCGGAACATGAAATATGTAGAAACTAGCAAATATTCTCTTTTTTTATCATAAATATGTTAAATATTAATAAAAATTAAATGGATTTTCAGAATACTTACATTTCATTTATTGGGCCATATAAACTAGATTTAGGAAGTGATATATGAAAGTACTAGGACATATTTTGCTTCTTATTGGACCAAACAGGCTGGAGCAGTCAAAGCACACTGTTTATAGGCAAAAATGATGAATGTATTTAATTAAAAAAAAAAATGTTAAGAACACATAGGAATTGGTAGACGTGCAAAAAAATTAAATTTTTGATAATACTCCAGGAAGATAGCCACCATGATTGCACACATTTTGTGAGTCTCATGCCGAAATTCTCAGTGACAGATTGTGGTATCGACGTCGCTATTGCACAAAAAGTTCTAATTCATATTCTTAGGTTCCACACTGTTGATGAGTAACTGAAAAATGTGCGACTTGCCATATCGCCTTGAAATGTAATTACAGTTCAGGGCAGCCGATTACTACTGAGTAGGTATGTAAAACGATCGTGCGTGATAAAGAACGCATATCTGATTTTTCTGAAATAAACGGTGTAAATGCCGCCAGCGCGACCGCTCAAAGATTAAATGAAAATGTTGGAATTCTGAATTGAGAAGCAGATGTTAGTATTTTATTTCAAAGAGCTTGTACACCACAAATGGTACTTGGAAAAAGAGCAAAAGCGAAAATTGATAATGCAGGTGGAATACGTGTTGTGCATTTATGCAACACCGACTATTATTTAAATACACTGTCGGAACGAAACTTTATTTTCCACCGATCTAGCTCTAGATGAAAATTTCTAGGAGTGAGGAAGCGAGTTTCTTAGAAGCGTGCAGTTTGACTGTCCCAGTCTGTATGTTCTGAAATTATTCTGTATATTGTGTTATTCTGTTCGTTTCTTTTAACATGTGTTCAACATAAACAACTACACAGGTAATCAAAACTCAGCATCAATATTACATTAATTTATTTACATTTTGTTATGAACATCTTAAATACATTTGTAGTCAACAGTCGATAACAAAATTCTTATATTAACTATGTATTCTAAATGTTTGTATGATCTATGATTTGTATGAACAACATGAGATCCGTTTTTCGAAGTGTTTTTAGATTTTCGGAGTTATTTACAGTGAGAAGGAAGAGAGAGATAGAGAGAGAGAGAGGGAGAGAAATCATAAATAACTAACATAGAAAAAAAATAATTCTCATGTTTTATTACGTATAGAAATAAGAACATATATATAATTACGTGTTAAATAAATAATTAATAAAAAAGTACGTTAACTATATAAATAAAGATTATTGTCTGAAGTTGTACGTCCAACATAAAATTTTATTAGGGATGTTGTGTAATTATGCAGTCTTTTATTCTTTGCTTTGTATACATCACAAATCCTCAATATGAACTTGATGTTTTTAAATTAAACGAATAAATAAATAATGGTATTTGTTCTTGTCGCGAATCAGGAAACAGTAAAACGTCTAGAAACAACATGCAAACACAATTAAACGTAGGAATAACATGAAATTAGCACCTAAAATAAACGCCTAAGGAAAGTAATCAATTACACTTTAAAAATTTAATCAAAAGCTGCTTAAATAAAATTCTAGATAGATGTATAGTTTATAAATATAAAAATAACATGTTCTCGGCTTGTTTTATACAATTTTTCATGTCGATTTCGAATTTGGCAATTAATATTGTGGTGTTGACGGTTCCGAGCACGAATCTTGTTTATGCGAAAGGGAGTGTTGCAACGCCATCGGCATTAGCCATTCTTTCGGTAGGCAGCGTTCGAGAAAAGGTACCCAACTACTGAAATAAGCTAGTCTGTTAACCCAGGGTGGTATATCTTGTCCACATACAAGCTGAAATTATTGAAGTGAATACAATAAATAAAGATAATTCGGCAATAACAGAAAAAAAAAACTTCATGTTTCTGTATCGTGGTAGGTGGTGCAACCTGTTCCTTTCAACCCAAAAAATGCTGATTGCTTCGCCATCTGTCTCACACAGAGTCACCTCCGAATATTTTTTTTAATGATTCCGCCATATTATGTTTAAAAAAAGGTTCTTTTTTCTTTAACGCATTGGTACAATGAATTGCGGTATAGGTATATATAATGACTTTGAAGACGCAAACACACTAATTAGAATAATTTTGGGAAATATTAACTTCAGTCTTTGTCAATATGACATTCATTCAAATTTAAAATGACATTTTAATGTCACAATCTTGCCAATCGAAGGCTTAAGCCCGTCTGACACGATCAATTTAAATGTACATTTTTTTTTGTAATTTTTTCATGTAATAAAAAATTGAACGTGTCCTACAGAAAAAATGATCATTTTTCGTTTCAATTATTATGTACAACAAAATAATAGGAAATGTTCTATTTTTTTGTCATTTTTCTGCGCAGAACTCTAATGCGCATGTAGTAATATGCTGATGTAAAGGCGCTTTAAGGCCTAAACCCACCGAGCACGTTAGCGCACTTCGCATCGACGTATGTCAAAGTGTAGCAAGTTTGTACTTTGTAATGGTATGATGCCCACATAATGCTTTATATGGACGCGCGCTCATTGACGTACTTGGCGTACGTTGCGTCAACGGATACAAGTAGCTCAAGCTCATATATGTACCAGATAAATCCATACAAATATAACTTCAAAAACAAAATTCTGCGCTTGCGTCGAAAGGAAAATGACGAAAAAATTGAAGGGGCTCTGCATACAGAAAAATTCAAGCTTCAATGTTTCTGCGCAAGTTTCTTTCAATTTTTTATTACATGAAAAATGTACATTTAAATTGATCGTGTCAGACGGGCTTTACACTTTGCGAAAAAGAGTCCGATAAGTAGCGCCACCGGTGAATACATCAACTCATAATTTGGCAACCCGTATAAACTATTAAAAATATTCCGAGTTATGAGAAGTCATTTTCAACAGAGGATAACAAAAACAAATTCGTTTTATTTTTATCTTATGTTAAACTCTTATAGTCATCAAGTAAGTCGTGGGTAAATTATTTTAATTTTGCTATGATTACAGAGATGGCGAAGCAATCAACAGTTTTTGAGTTGAAGGCAAGTTGAAAGTAACAGGTTGCACCACGTTCTATCACGATACAGAAACATTAATAATAATAATTCATGCCTTAGCATCCCCCAACAGCTTTCGCCAATTACAGGGGGCATCGGCGGCCATGAGTTATTATGAGTTAAGATGTTCGTCTCTCAGCATTTGCCAAGGAGTAAGGGAAACCACGAAAACCCCACTCTGAGAGCTTTTGATGCAGTGAAATAAAGGGTTCATGATAAAAATTATCTCTGGAGTTTGTACATTATGTACATTATAATTTTACTACAAAAAAAAAAATGCGGTAGATTGACTCCAACATTAGAGAGAAGTATACAAGTATCACTTTAGATGATGGGAAATGAGACAGTGCTAGTATTGGCAAAATCCTCCAATCCCGCATTCGCTAGAGCCAGTCGCCAATGAGGTTAGTGATTAGTCATTGACAGGTGGATCGATGACACGTTCCCCGCCTCACAAAAAAAAAATAAAAGAAAGGAATAGAAGATTTTTCAAGAACTTGGGGCAAATGAAAACGAAGCTATGGTAACTGGTGGTAACTATACTCATCGCACTATATGACAAATGTTTGAATTCATGCGCTATGTATGTAAAAAAGTAGTGGAAGGTCTGGGTGGTTCTTTTTAAAATATCATGTATAATCATGTACTACTTTTCCGACGCTCCTCGTATACTGTAGGATGGTGGTTGAAGCCCTAAGTGCCAACTGATACTAAATAATATTGATGTCCATAAAACAACTCAATATATACTAACAGGTAAATAACCCTACCTGTATATTATAGAATAATTATTGTCTTTTATTCCTACTATTTACGCTTCCAAAGATTGACGATATCGATTTTCAATTCGTTAGGTACTATAAATAGATTTCCACATAATAAAGTTGTTATTCCGGTAGACATAATCTAAAATATCAAACTAAACAAGCCGAACGATGATAGCGATAAAGAAATCAAAATACAACATAAATACACCATTCATAACTTAGAACCTCTAAGTGTTATCAGCAAATCAAACACTCATGCCGTGATAAACAATGGAGTTTCATTGTAAACGCGTGAATCATAAACAATACACAGAAGCAATATAATTAACGCAATGTTATCAATAAAGTACATATGAGGCAAATATTGAAAATTGTTAAAAGTGAATTTCCGCTGATAGGAATTCAACATATAAACCAAGTAGAAGCGGATATAAACACAGAAACATATTAAAAGAGTATATAAATTCCTCAAGGTGCAAAGAACCACAGCAAAATCACTAACATGAGAGTAGCATATGGTTACATGATTGGCTTACAGTGGTGAGATACGAAAATGAGACTCAGTTCAAGCCAAATACGTTGCTCACTATTATGATAATTAGCTTCAGTTTTCCATATATAATAAATAATATTTTACTGTGGATTCCTAGGTTGGATGGTTTAAATTGTAAGGGACCTATTAATGTTTTAGTCAATAATATGACATCCTAGAAATGTTCCATTAGATTGATTTGATAGAAGAGTTCAAGGATAAGGTTTTAATCCAGAATCTATTAGCATAGCTGTTCCTAATGCTACACATAAAATAAAAACATAAAGTAAACTCACTTTTGTGAATGTCCCTGAAAAATGGTTGCAGTTATGATTCATAAGGTGATATCTGTCTCCACGGAATTCATTACCAAGTTGAGTGATTAGCCTTTTTATATCATCTTCTGTAAAATCTGTGTACCCAATATGTATACTTTGCCTAACAACAATAAAGGAAATTAATTCATATTTAGATATTCCAGGTGCCCACAGATTATACCTAAATCTAAATTGTTCACCTAATTCATGTTCTTCTCTGGGCAATATTTCAAAAATTCCAGTAAATGGATATTGGTGACCACCATATGCAAATTCGGTACCATAAATTTCTACTCCTGTATATCAAAAACTATAACATATTGAACATATAAGGAAAAGCACAAAAAGAATAATTACCTGAATGAAATACTCCTAACCCTATATTTGAAGTTATATCATTAATTTTGTACATGTCATAAACATTCAAGAGTACAGGCTCTCTTGCCATCTTATTAGGTAGTAATTCATCCGATCCTGAGTCTCTGGTAACACTCATACAACTAAAAGGAAGGTTACAAGCTAGGCCATTTGAAAACATTCTACAACAACAGAAAACGGGTGCTAGTTAACAATTTCCTCTTTTGTATAAGAACAAAGAATTGCCTTTTTTCCTCACCCTGAGATCCCGTTTACGTTACTTCAAATAAAAAAAGAAAACAATATTAGTACCATGTGAATCACGCTAACATGCTATAATTTATATTTTGTGTAAATGTAATAACCATTTGTTATTATAAACTGAAATGCGAAACAAATTATAACCAGAAATATCTAGCAAATCTAGTGTTTGACAAACTATGAAAGGTTAGAACTTGACATTTTCAAGCGCATGTGCAGTCTGTGGCATATTTGTACACTACGAATGTGCTACGAATACACAAAAAGATTTAAAAGAAATTAAGTCGACGAAATTAAATAAAGATGAAGTGCAAAAGACGTACCTAAATTTAAATTTTGGCATTATGTATATGACAGCAGCAAAATAGTTACAAAATTTTCAAGACAAACCGTTATATTTATTTATATAACAACCAAATACCATACCAGCTGTTTCCTTAATTTAGTACTCTATTAGTGCCATAAAAACTACGTGGTTGAAAATATAAATATGAAAATATTTTGCAAAAGATACTTTGTTGTGCATTATTCATTTATAGCGTAAATTTAAAATAATTCAAACCCGCCTTTTTATAGATATAGTATTTTTGGGGTAATTTTTCTTTAATAAAAGATGTTGGTCTCCCTGCCTATTTTTATTGAAACAATTGAGGTTATGTGCCTTCCCCTAGTTTGTTAAATTTGAGTTGTCATCCTACAAAAGCAAGAAGAGCAAATAATTCAAAGTAATCAAAAATGACTGGGGTAGATACGGATCGTGAAAAAAGTTTACAAGAATATCGAAAAAAGCTTCTGGAACATAAAGAAGTAGAATCCCGGTTAAAAGAAAGTAAAAAAGCAAGTTCAATCACATTAAAATGCATTGTTAACATTGATTTGATTGCAGTGAGAGAGCAGTTGAAAGACTTAACAAAGCAGTATGATAAATCCGAAAATGATCTTAAAGCATTACAAAGTGTTGGACAAATAGTTGGTGAAGTTTTAAAACAACTTACTGAAGAAAAATGTAAGTATCAATCATTTAAATAAAAGTATTAGTCAACCTTATTATTTCAAATTAGTTATTGTAAAAGCAACAAATGGCCCCCGATATGTAGTGGGGTGTAGAAGGCAATTAGATAAAACTAAACTCAAAGCTGGCACTCGAGTAGCGTTAGATATGACAACTTTGACTATCATGCGTTATTTGCCTCGAGAAGTGGATCCACTTGTATATAATATGAGTCACGAAGACCCTGGAAATGTGACTTACTCTGCAATTGGTGGTTTATCTGAACAGATTAGAGAACTGAGGGAAGTTATCGAGTTGCCTTTAATGAACCCTGAATTATTTATGCGTGTTGGTATTACACCGCCAAAAGGTAAGTTACTGCAAGTACTTTTGTATGGTTGTTTGCTATTTATGTATTTCAGGATGTTTATTATATGGCCCTCCAGGAACAGGGAAAACACTTTTAGCTAGAGCAGTTGCTTCACAGTTAGATGCTAATTTTTTGAAAGTAGTATCCAGTGCTATTGTAGATAAATACATTGGTGAATCTGCAAGACTAATAAGAGAAATGTTTAACTATGCAAAGGATCATCAACCATGCATCATATTTATGGATGAAATTGATGCAATAGGTAGTTATTTTAGTATCTTTAAATTATGTTTCTGCTGAATCCATATTTATTTAGTTTAAATTATAAATTGTGATATTTTTGTTCTGTTGATAGCCAATATGTCTTGTACTACATGATGCATGCAACATATTGGATAATTTATTTTTCAATTACTTACTAGTTTGTTTCATGTAAGCGGTACCGTGGCTTACAATCAAGAGAATATATTCACTTTTTGTTGCACTACTTTCGAAGATATTGTTTAAATTATTCATATTTATTTTCTCCATGGCGTTTGCGTTGACGTGTTTTCATACCTTACACCTTATTAAACAAAACTTTGGTCGTATATCTGGATATAGAATACCAGGGATAGACAATGCTATCGGTAATATAAATGTTGCTGTCGACAATGTGAGCTCGCTGACTGACTTGGTTAACAAATGCATGGAAGATTGTAGTTTTCTACAATAATTAAAAACCTTAACCCATTCACAGAAAGGGAGATTGAACAAATACAGAAAAAGTTGTATATAATTTAAATCATCAGAATACAGAAAACTATCGACCTAAACCTTGATATATATATTTGCGAAAATTGTTGAAAAAAAACTTACGTTATCAGTTTGGGTTTTTTTATGTGATGAATTAGATTTTCAGAGAAATGGGGTGAAGTTTATGGCTACTGTAGTTTTTGACTTAAGAAGGTTGTTTGACATTGTGCATCACCAAATGTTATTGAAAAAGTTCCATATATAAATATGTTATGATAGGTGTAATAAATTGATTGGCTTTTTTTGACTGATCGGTGTCTGTAAGTGAAGAAGAGGATAGTGTGCAGCTTTTCGGCGTATTTGTATTTAGTATTCGGGATTCCGCAAGGTTCACTAATTAGTCCAACACTATTTTTACTTCTTATAAATGAGCTAATTGACATCTTGAGCTCATACATTCTGTTGCAATACATGAATGATACCATTTCGGGTGTTACGTTGGAGGTTAACCGGCAATATCTAGCCTGCTGAGGAGTAGGTGGATCACCGGGTATTGACTGAATCGTTTCCTTGGAGTAATCGTCCACTCTGAGGTGGGCTACATACTGGAAGTAGCTGGAGTGGTCACTGTCTGCGGCCTTCAGTTAGGCAAGATTGTGAACATCTATTTAATATGAATCTTCTCTTTTGCTAATGTTGAACCACAACTACGATATCGGTTGGCCTTTTGGAGTGCATCTTCAGAAGCAAGCAAAATATTCATAATACAAAAATATATATATAAGAGTTTTCACCTTTCATCTACACCGTTATTCTACCAGTTGCATGTGCTTCCACTCTTATCATTGCATGGACATCACATCGACCACTTATTTCAATCAGCGCCATGAAAAGTGAGGGTCAAGGGAGGTCAATGGCGTGGAACAACACATTATTACCAACAAATAAAATTAAATTACATTAATCGTGTGCCCCTTTTCTTTGAAATCTTAAGCAATTAGACCTTTGAATAGCTAAACGTAAATTATCTAACTGAGAGGTGTTTTTATAGCATGCACAATGATCTTAAAGAGTTAAAAAGTTTTTGTATTCATGTATATAACATTGACTTTCTTTGTTTTCGGGGTAGATAATGTAAAATATGCTTTTGTTTGAAATAGGTGGGAGAAGATTTTCTGAGGGCACCTCGGCAGATCGTGAAATACAACGTACTTTGATGGAATTACTCAATCAAATGGACGGATTTGACTCATTAGGTCAAGTAAGTTTGCTAGTTCAACGATTTATTCACATTTAAATTTATTCCAATTTATAGGTGAAAATGATTATGGCAACAAACAGGCCTGATACTTTAGATCCTGCCTTGCTTAGACCAGGCCGTCTTGATAGAAAAATTGAAATTCCTCTACCTAATGAACAGGCACGCCTAGAAATCCTCAAGATTCATGCAGGTCCCATAGCAAAGCATGGCGAACTAGATTACGAAGCTATAGTTAAATTGTCAGACACGTTTAACGGAGCAGATTTGCGGTGAATTACAAATTTGAATTTTTTTCAGAACGATACTAATGGTTACGTTTCAGGAATGTGTGTACTGAAGCAGGACTATTCGCAATTCGCTCCGAGAGGGAATACGTGATACAAGAAGATTTTATGAAAGCGGTTAGGAAAGTTGCTGATAACAAGAAATTGGAGAGCAAATTAGATTATAAGCCAGTTTAAATATCATTTTTTTTATGTGTAACAAGCAAATTTGATGAAATAAAATTGCGTAAATTTGTGAATTTTTATTTTTTTCATCAAAAACTGTGAAGAAATAACACATAAAAATAGATGTTTTTATAAAATATCTTGTTTAAATCATGAATGAGGAGCGCATCATACTATAGATGACTTTTAAAAATATTTATTTTAACTTAATCAAAAATATAATTGCGGAAATATCTTATATACACAATTATTAAAAACAAATAAAAAAGCTATTACATAGTACAATAAAAAAAAATATGACTAGAGTATTACTACAGAGATTATTCCTAGTAACGAAATATATCACTAAATTTGGAATGACTTTGTGCTATATCATTTCCCAATCGCCTAATGAATTATCAGATTCACTCTTATGCCGTTCTTCAACTAATTGTACGCTGGATAAATTCCATTCATGAGGTATTACTTTCATATCTAAAGAACAAAAATGTTAAAAAAATTAAAACAAACAGACATTAGTTGAAAAGACTTACCGGGTGTTTCTAACGGGAGGCCTTCATAAAGCTTGACTGAAACATCAATAGTTTGTTTTACGCACCCGTTTTGTTTCACATCAATGGACTCTTTCAACTTATCTAGATACACATTTTCTAAACTAGGTACCTTGAAAAGATTAGGAGTATTTGTATATAGGCTCTCAGTAACTTCATTGCATTTACTTTCAGCATTGTTCTGTTCATTTGACGAACTTTTAGTGTTAGTAGAACTTTCTTTTTGTTTTAAATTATCCGGATTAATTTTTATTTTATCAAAGCTAAGGACATCCGCAAGGATCATCTCTTTTTGTTTTATATCACTTAAAATCGAATCTGGGCTTCTCAGATCTGGCAAGATTGTTACAGTACTCAAATTCATCATTGTAGCTTTTGTGATGGTGCTATCATGTTCATCTGAACTCATAGAACTTAAACTATTTACGCTAGTTGTCATATCATTGGGCTTCTTGTGTTTATGATGCTTAAAAATTATGCTCTCGTCGAAGTCTTCCTGAGCAATTCTATTATATATTTCTGTTTTATTATTCTTCATCATTGTGTTTAATAACGCATTTTCGCCTAAGTTCACTTGATCCTGACGAAATTGTGGAGATTCTGTTGCTTCTTCAGCACTGACAACTGATGTCATATCAGTATGTATGTTAAATGTATTTTCAGTAGATTCTAGCAGTGGTGGTATCGCCGACACAACATTCGAGTTTTGTAACTTGTGCGTGAATTCTTTAAACGAAGTAGAAATGGGCGAAAATGTGTTTACTGTGGATGTTAGATAACTTTCCTCTGGAAATTAGCACCATGTTAAATATATACTACTTTAAGAACAGGGCAATATTTTTTCCACTACTTACGATTTGAAATTTCTGGTTGATACGCTAACCGTATTAGACTTCTATCCTCTTCCAACACGAATATTTCATCTCTGTTGCAAGCAACGCACAGTATCCTGCAATAAAATAATGAAGATTAATATTCTCATATACAAATATTGTAAGCAATGTTACCCTCTTAAATTACTGACTGTGTGCAGTACAGTTAATTCTTTTGGATTTAGTATATAGACAACATCGGATCCATGCGTAACTAGTAACTCATTTTGAAATAAAAGCAATGTACCAAAGGAGGCGTCTTTAACAGGCTTAAGTCTTTTCAAATGTTGAGCAATTGGATTTATCAATGAAACTTCCGGAAAATCTTTAGAGAGAATTTCCTACAAATAAGATAAAAAATATAAACTATATAATTACATAAATATCATTGCATTTTATAAACATGTAAATAGAAGTATTGTGGAGTATAATTAATCTTATATCCAATAGCTGTGTTATAAATTCAGTCAGGTTTAAATGTTTCAGCCAGTAAATCTTAACTTCAGCTTAAATTAATTCATTGCATTATTCTGCAGTACATTCTAAGGATATACTTAAAAAAGCTTTTCACTGCGAAGAATAGTTTCCTTCTGTAAAAAGTTTTTCCGGGCTGTTGAGCCCTGATCCAGTGAAATTACTTCCTTCCTTGAAAGTTTCCTTCTGTTAAAAAACAATAATCGCAGTGAAAAGGTTTTATATAAGCCACACACATATTCCAAAATGTCACTAGATTAACGCTAATTAGTTCTGAGGTTGAAGGTGGAAATGAATTTACTGTAAACACGGAAACTTCGAAAATTGAATTTATATTTGTAGAGAGATATTTTAATCTTCAATTAAATCTTCGTATTCTCTATTTATTAAGTTGAGGCAACAAAAAATATTCGATTCTATGATAATATTAAATATAATGTAGGCAGATGAAATAAGAAATTGTATTGGTCGGAAAGTCACTAAATGCTGAGATCCTACATAGAAATAGATGTACTTAAGAACACAAACCTGCCAATGGGTATTATTAAAAGGACATAAATAATAGTATTATTAAATAAATGTATTACATGTTTATATACTAATTAATATACCAAGAGCGCACTTTCGACTTGTCGATTGCCGTAAAATGGTAAAATAAAGACTGATGAATGAAGACTGATTTCTATCAGTTAACAAAGCCAAGAAATACGCTATTCTGCTGGGCGGTTTGTGTCAGATGTAGGCTTAGATATACTATCTCCAATGCGCATGCCTATCTCTGTCTAAGACAAGCGTTCACCGCTGTTCTCTACCCTTGTCTAACTAGTACAAAATGCTATCTCCACATCGATCTTTTCAATTTAAATCATCTCAACATAGCTCTCATTCCATCTACTGCGCGGCGAGGGGAACGATTCGCTAGGCATGCGTAATTGACTTCCAATTTAGTCGGCCTTCGATTCATTTCTTAACAAGGCGTTGCTGGGTATTAGGATACGGTCCTTAAATTTTATAACGGTTAGTAAGTTTTGATCGCGGTCAGTAATATTATAAAAATGGAATATTATGCTCTCGAGGATAATTTTTTTATTGTGATGAAACATTTTACGGTGCAATTCGGCAGAAGTTACAGAGATTTATTTCCAGTAAATTATTGCGAAAAGTAAATTCTTACTGTGGCTACTATTCGTAATACGATCCGACGTTTTGAAACAACGTTTACATTAATAAATACAAAAATAAAAATGTCCTGGCGAAAAATGTCAGTGATATCGAAATTAAAATTTGTGCATTGGTGGAATTAATTCCCAATATGACAATTAGACAAATTACTCGCAAATGTAATATTAGTTTTAAGAACGTTTTACATAAGAATAAATATCGGTTATACAAAATTAGCACATCTCAAGAACTTTTACCCGATAAACATATTTATCGGGTAAAAATAGTAAATAAAGTAGCTATTTATTTACTATTGTTAGGTTTTTTAGAAGCTATGTTTGTTACTTTATTTGATTATTGACATTTAGTTTTCCTTTTTGTTGTTTTTTTTTTACTTTGGATATTAGTTACGAGCTCTGTCACTAAAATTTATAGTTTACATTATCTGATGCTTCGATATAAAAATAAGTATGAATAGAAAAGAAGCATGAATAGAATTTAGTTATATTTCCCTTTTCACTAATACAAACGTAATGTTGGCTTTAATATTACTTTTAGAAACTTCATAAATCGTGTTTACAATAACTCGCCTAGACAATTGGTTTATTGGTGTATTGTTATTCATACCATCAATAACGACATAGGAATGATCTCTAGCGAGAAAAAGAATTAACGCTCAATTTACTACGGTTGACAATGAGTTAAGAGGAATTAATAAATCCGTGCTGCGGTCTCGTGTGTAGGTACGCCTACAACTGAAGTCCTTCTCATTTCCAGTCGCCCAGTATGCAACCCACAGCTTGCGACCTTTCACCCGGTATAGTACTTAATATAGTTCACGCTGTGGTATTATTGAATCACAAGGATCGTTAAATTGGACAGTAGATACCATTTTTCCATAGAATTGTGATAGAAAAACAATAAATGAAGGTTTAACTTTCGATATGTATTAAAAAAAAACTATTTTCGTAACGCATCAAATAGTAAAATAAATACTCATTTCATAATAATGAAAATAATAATATATTTATTATTAGTTGCTTCTGCAATTTGTTACATCCAGTTGAGAATTTATTGTGCATGTGTGTGTACAATATTTTTTCATATCGTTCCTGTATTTTTTGTTTTTCACTTTGATAATCCAGTAGAGTCATAATCATTACACATTCTATGATCTCTATGGTTTCAGACAAATTGCTTTTTTTGATTGGAATCAGATAAGCCCAAAATTACCCTTAGGTCGCTTTGCAGGTGACATCAGTACGCGGTGGCAATTTCCTTTTTTAAGGTGAAAAATCACTCCACAGTGTTCTATTATACAATCAGAGCTAATTTTTGATAATTTAACTAAGAACCTATATAATATAACTATAAATCATAATATAATCATATTTTATTATTTAAGCACTTGGAAATATAAAAAGAATTAAGAGTAAGATAATTACAGCAGATGGTGGCTAAGATAATTATAAGTAAACAGTTCCATTAGAATTAAGTTTAAAATAAACAGATTGCTATAGTAATTCTGCAATTCTTAGATGAAGCCATGTAATTCGGTTGACTTTGGAGCCATCTTCACATACATAAATATACCTTTGCAATAGTATAAAGTATTTTTTGAGATTTATTAAATGGTACGACTTCTCTACAATAGTACGTCCCAGACTATCGCACGCAATTACTGACTCGACTCAACGAATATAGTAAGTATAGTGTATTCATTGAGTTCTAATAATAAAGTATTGTTAATTAGTAAGTATCTCTAATCAAGTAATTATGTGATAGTAAAAAGAAAGAATGTTTAAGTGAATTTGGTATACAACACATACATATACACGTTTGCCGTACCTGCTTTTTTTTTTGACTAGTGTACTCTATTATATTATCCTTAACATGTGGAAAATTGAACATTATTGAATACGTTATTTTGTTATATACCTTAAAAAGTAGTGTTTGCTGTACATTGCCTTGGACATCAGATTGCCATATTCGTAGTCCGGGTCTTGTACAATATAGTATAACGTCATTAGGTCGAATGCCAGTATTATAAAATATTCCTCCAAATCTTCCCAAGCTACAAAGTAAATTTTTATAAGAAAGGTGTCGTATTTACCTAAGAAACAATGTTAACACAAACAAATAAACGAACTTGGTTAAATATTACCAATTTAAATCTGTTTATGAGAAATGAGGTGCTTATCAACCAAAGGGTTTTGATATTCCGTAGTCGCTAAATTTTAATTTTAGTATAGGGATCTTATACTAAGCATAAAATGACCCTGCAATACGCGCCGATGCCAATGTCTGTTTCTGTTTTAAAGCGGCGCGCTCTTTCCATCTTTCTTCTTTTCTATACTATTGTTAAATTTTGACGATTACAGTATAGTACTTCAATAAGCGATGAAATATATTGGAAAACACCCAGATAGCAAAACCACACGAAGGGAAGAGTTTGAATAACTGGCATAATTCAGCTCGTTTATGGTAAAATCTTTTTGCTACAGAAAAAAAAAAAAAATAATAACTTCAAGAACAATGCACATAGCAAGACTAGATTTAGCTGCAGAGTTTTCGCCATCAAACCATTCATGCTACATCAACAATCTATGTAGTTTTACAGTTAGCTATGATAATAGCGAAGAAAGTACTGAATATGGAAAAAAGTGAAATGCATCATTAACACATTCAAATCATACAGGTCGTCAGGACTGCATGGCACATATTTAATTATGTCGCAGATCTTTTATTGCAAATACTCATTACGTTATCGTTGAGTGAAGGAATTGTAAAGAGATGCAATCATACACAGTTTACAGGATCTGAAAGTTAAATGACAATACAAACTGCTATAATTGAACGCGACAAGACGCAGAAGCTTGTGGGTAAATAATAATAGGAGCAGCGAGAACCATCCCACACGCTATCACCAATAAAATGCTTCATGAAGCTTTGTTCTGTCCATTTTGAAGAAAATGGGGCATCTCAAATTGGTACCGCCCAAGTGGTAGGTGTACAGTAATATTGTTCATCATATGGAAGGCAATCTTTGGAGGGCAGCAGCAGTAGCAGCCCCGAAGATGCCCCTTATAGTTCATGACGAAACTTTGGCCAAAAATAGTTCCACGATACGTTTCAACCCGGAACCAATCAGTGTACAATATCAGCGTTGCTTTTACAATATATCTCTAATAATCCCAGCTCGTTAGAGATATCTTACTAAAAATCCGTTCTTTTTAATCGACTCACTTGTGCATAACTCACGAGGCCGCGTAGTAGTCAGTAAAAACCCAGTAATATAATAAAGTACTTTATATTTCTAAGAGATCTGTTGCTAGGTGTATCGTACGAAAACATTTCCACAGTTCCAATTAGTGACCTAAGATCGTCAAAATAAGGGATAACTGACAGAACGAAACTGCCAATTTTGTACACAACCTCTGCAATGAAAACATAAAGTAAACGATATACCGTTCATGGAGATTAATCAATATATTTTACACGCTTACCACTAAAGGCACTTATAATGTTCACTTAAATCTATCAAATTAGTTTAAAATAATAAACCAGAACCTCTCCATTCGACGTTTTGTAAATCTATACCGAAAAACTCATAAAAAAACTCTCAAATCTGCTCAGTGTCTGTAGCAGATCCAGATCTCCTAATACGACATTATGCATTGAAAGGACACCTACCGAAAATTGGAATCAACACTAGAGGTACCCAGCACTAATTGTGTAATTGCATGACAGAGACCACATACCATAACTGGTGTGAATGTGAGGTTTTGGACACGCAATTTTTGATAAGCGAAAAATAAACTTAAAGCATTATTTCGTTTAATCAGCCAAGGCCATGTACAGATCTAAATAATAATTTAATGGGTGAAAGAAATGGTAGGTCAAATACATAAAAAAAAGACTGTAGTAGTATTTCTACAGACTTAGGCAAATCTTATAAACAAACATCAAACCCTACAACTGCATAACAGAACCCAATCAAACTATACTGGTTGAGTATAAATTTCAAAGAATACCTGGCTCTCTTCTGACTTTTAAATTGAGCTTTTTCCTATTATTACTTATGTTACTTTGATCTGGGCTGTAAATTATTCAATCTGGATACATTACAATGTATTTTAAATCACTTTATCACAAACTTCATAAAGTTGTGATAAGGTGTTGTGTTATCAGTCCCACAATTTTGAATATTTTTGTCATGAACATATTATTACTAATCTGGTGTGTTCTTATTTTTGCTAAACATTGTGTGTACTTTGCATATTATAAAATAAAACAGAAATCTGCTTATACATACACCTTTCGATCTTTCTTCCCAACTTGTGAAATTTTCCATTTATCTTGTTTCTGACAAACAATGCTACGATATGTGGTAGATATCAACAAGTTATGTTGATAGTAGCTAAGCTGAACAACCTCATAAGTTTCATTTAATATTTCAATAGACTTGCATATGTGCTGTAAAGGCAATTGATAAGAAAAATAAATAAGAGACCGGAAACATACCATGTAGAAATCCAATTCAGTGAGTACAACGAGTCCATTCTTGTCACCAGAAAATAGTTTCATGCCATTTTTTGACCATTCAAGTGCAGATATGGCACCTTTATGCATTCCAGAAACATTATACCTTTCAACTTGTTTATTCTTGGGTTTCAACTTTTCTGGCAAATTTTCTGGATGCGATTTTGGAATTTGAAATATGTCAACATTTCCACAATAATTTCCACATGCTAACATGTAGTCCACTGTCGATATGATTTTAATTACAGTAATTGGGGAATTAGTGTTCTAAAAGTCAAATATATGAAAAATAATCAACATGTACTTATTGTTTATGTTTCTCACCTCACATCGTAGCCTTTGTAAATCCTTTTTCTTTCTATTATACCAATAAACAACACCAACATTTGTACCTAATGCTATAAATTCTGGTAAAACATCAACACAAGTCAATTGCACTTCTTGATTGAAAATACCATTTTGCGTTCTTGTTGGTAATTTACTAAAAAGATCTGTTAGCGGTGACCATTCTCTCAAAACATTTGTCGTGTTTGGAGACACAGCCATGATGTACATGACTTACATCCATTTCATTTTGTATCAAATTGTGTAAATTATCAGATAAAATACATAAAATTAAGTAAACGAATCTTTTTTAATAGCAAACGTAACAACTTCAAATTGGAGCACAAACTACACCATAGATAAAGTAGGATCTACAGAGAAAACGTTAACATCAAAATATCAAATGTTATGTCAAATATTGGAAATAAAAAAAAAAAATGAGAGGAAACTAAAATGTGTCATGGTTATTCCACAGTGTTATTCTATCTATTTGCAGGTTTATAGATGAAATTAGAGGATGAAAGTAGGAAATAATTTCACTAAAGTCTTACAATTTTTATATAATTAAGGTTGGTTATTCTCGCCCTAAGTTCACGTTTGTGATATGTTTCCCATCCCACATGTTTTCTCGTTTTCTGTCATCTGTCGATCTGTCAGTAGCATGGGGAGGGCAGTTATCCTTTTCTATGGTCAGTTGTTGCCTACTGCTCGTTCCTCATGTGGCGAAGAAAGTATGAAATAAGTGCAAAATAATTTTAAGTATTGAAAATTTTGAGGATTATATTTTTGGTTTTTGTCTACTAAAGTGTGGTCATAATATTATATCAACATAAATAGATAAGTAGTTAACTGTGTGTTAATGAATAATATAACCTCAAATAATCGTAGCAACAATGGTTATTATAAAAGAATTCGATTTAAGTTTGTTGATTTGTCTCGACAATAGTTTTATAGTGTATAAAAATGGCACTAGTGACGACAAAATTATACAAATACCGGAATTGGACCCAAACATAACCAGAAAACACCAAGTGCAACTAAATGAAAACCGAATTATTACAGCGGCTTGTTTTTCAAAAAGTGGCCAATATTTTGCTATATCAGCTGGTAAACAATTAATTGTGTATAAAGAGGACTTTAGTGTGGAGAAGATTTTTCATCTGCAACGGTCAGCCAGTAAAATCCGTTTTACTTATAATAATGACATATTAGTCGCAGACAAGACAGGGGATGCATATTTGTGCAAATTTTCAGAAGGGAGTAGTGATGTTTGCCTACTATTGGGACATTTAAGTATGTTGCTAGATATCTTAGTTACGGATTGTGGTAAATTTGTTATTACATGTGATCGAGATGAAAAAATTCGTGTGTCTTGTTATCCGAATTCTTATAATATAATGAGTTATTGTTTAGGGCATAGGGAATTTGTTACGAATATAGAAATTTTAAATGAGTGTTTAATATCTGCTTCAGGAGATGGTACAATAAGATTTTGGAATTTTATAACCGGTGATGAATTATGCGTGGTAAACACAAATGATTATGTAAAAGACAAAGATTTGATTAATAATTTCTGTAAGGAAATGGATGAAGAGAAATGTGAAGTTTCATCCTTGCCAATTCTAGATATGCAAGTATGCAAATCTCAAATGTGTAATTATATTGCTGTATCTTTGCATAATTATACTAATGTTCAAATGTATACTGTACACATTTTTGAGAAAATTGTAAAATGTGAATTCCATTCTAATATAATTCTAAATAGTGTACCAATATGCTTTAGCTTTACTGAAGATTTATATATACTGACAGCAGATAATCTTTTATTGTATAAATTAAAAGACGGTAATTTTAGGGAAAATGTATCAGAAATGCTACAACTCTTTTATAATAGGAATAAGAACCTCTTAGCACACTCTGATAGCATTCCTATCTCCTTATTTTATAAAAGAAAATTTGACAATGTACAAGAATATTTGAACAAGAAAAGGCAAAGACTTGAAAGTAAAATAAATAATTGTTAAGAATTTGTAATGCTTTTTATTTTTGATTGTATGAATTCGGACAGTATTTCGTTAAACAACTTCACAAATTAAATATCCCTATCTATAGTTTTATGGTAGAAATGAGGCGCTAATTCCAGTAACCATTCGCTTTTAATCACTGTCAATTCCTTCATAAACAATTTTGTGGTATGCATCACTTCACAGAAGAGAACCCTGAAATATATAATTAAAAATATTTAATATATAAAATTTGAAAAGATTGCTGTACATTAAGCATGAATGATAGTTCTGTTTATTCTTACTGGTATAATAAAATCAGTATGTAGCATCAACAGTTTCGCAAATTTAAAATACATTAAGTTAAAGTTAATGTAATAATTTTTCGTCCTGTAGCTTTGGTTAATATCCAACGTTTGGTCGCAGAAATAGAGAATATACAGAAGATTTCCATCATCACACATATTTTCGTTAAACTCTTAGTGTTGTTTTAAATTATTGCGAGCTGGAAGTTATGAAATAAATCTCTATTGAACGGTAATTATAATTAGTGAAGAAGTCGCAAGAGAATTATGTATTTGTATATCTGCGGGAAAGAAAAACGGTTGAACAACGTCATTTTAAAAATGGATTTAGTGCCATTCACTTTTTTTTTCATATCCGGCTTTGTGATTTCTTCATTATAATTACCGTTAAATATAGATTCATTTCATAACTGAAAACAGTCAATTTCAAAATTTCAGATTATATTAATAGAAGTTGTGCGCTTGGTAATATCTTACAAAAAAACTTGAATTGCTTTTCTAAAGGTCAGTAAGAATATACAAAATGAAAGCACGCGAGCTAGTGATGAGTAAAGAGCAAAAAAAAAAAAAACCGTTTAAACGGTTTTCGTTTAGTAGAACAGGAAAGAGTATATATTATCTTACTGCGCTAGTATCCCGACTTCTTTGGCTTGTTGCTTTTTTATCTCACACATCGATATATGGCAAATCTTATTCGATACGTAAAATTGTCTATCATGTCGACAATCGTTTGCTCCTTAATATTGTAACGTTTTTCCGTTCTTAAAACGTTGTCGGGGTTTTAGAAAAACACACAGGCGATATATTTAAATTCACTTTATTCTATTAACACTATACGAGTAATTAAAATCTATTAAAATGCTATTAACTATATCACTTAACCACTAATGTCTTTATTTATGTAAACGATATTTATATTACATGTACTAGTTCAATCGCGACCGCACTATCGAACTCGTATCGATTGACTGACTCCTGGCCAACCCGACGCGTTATTTATAGCTGGCGCGAACTTCCAGATTGTTCGGGGGCCTTCTAGAACGTCCTCGAAGATTCTGGAGAATATTCTCGAATCTTCGACCCGGTGCTGCCCTCTGTTATTCGTCGTAGGTAGTTCTTCTTCCGCTATGCTAGCGCCATCTAGGACGCCTATCGAACCGCCAGTTGAAAAGTTGGCGCTCGTTACACTGCTCCCCTTAGATCTGTTCCGTCCCGGAACGGAACTATCACCTCCATGAAGATACGAACAGTTCTCTCCATTTCTACACGACGAGGTCCGGAAGAAATAGCACCTCTACGTCCGTCGCCCCCTTCTGCTGACCGCGGGTTGTAGCTGCATACTAGGAACTCTATTCAGTATATCGGAAAATTTCTTCGAGCATGTTCCTTACGACCCTCCAGTCCAAGCCACCAATCCACAGCCTATTTTTGTGCACCCTGATCTTATTGATCTCCACTCCAACAGCTGCTCTCTTAACTTATCAGGCTGTCCCACATCGTCCGGTAGGTTGGCTTGCCAACTGAGGCTTCTTTGGTCACCAAGTAAATAAAGGTCGTTTCTTTCCTGGCAAGTGCAGAGCCTTGCCCACCTCAGGTTCTGGCTCGAAGATCTTGGACGCCACCCAATTTCTTCTTGAAGACGGTAGCTATCCCCTTGCCCATTCTTAAATCTTGGCAACACAGTGTGCTAACGCGCCACCCTTCAGGAGCCAAAAACAAATCCTCCTGAATCTCGTTGTTACACCATGACGCACTTTGCGGCCATTCCCATACTTGTCCATGAACTCCTCATAGCTGAGTTCTTCTTCGGGAGTCTACAAACTCGGACCATCTGCTCGTCCTCTTTTTGTCCCAAGATAGGAGCTAGGCGATTAAAATGCACCACTCTTGCTTTACCATGGGTTTCTTCTGATGCGATAGATGACGTCATTAATTCGCTTTATCACTTCGTAAGGCCCGTCCCACGATCGTTGCAGCTTAGGTGAGAAGCCTCGACGTCGGCTGAGGATTGAACAGCCAGACCAGGTCTCCAGGCTGATAATCGCCTTCATTCGCTCTGATGTCGTAGTGTTCCTTCATGCGGTTCGCTTGCTTCATGGTATTCGCCCTCACCGATGTGAATATCATCCCTTCGCCTTCGCAAGTTCGAAACATAGTCATCTCCAACTACTTCTTCATTCGGTTTAAAGCCGAACTTAAGATCGCATGGTAAGCGCAGTTTCTCGTCCAAAAGCACACTAGATGGACTTTGGCCAGTGGTTTCGTGGACCGATGCTCTATACGCCAGCAAGAAATAGATGTAGTTGCTGTCCCAATCTCGCTGGTGGTCTGCGACAAAACTTTTGATAGATACTTGATAACTGTCCTGTTCATGCGCTCACACCATGCCATCTGATTGCGGTGCAAGGCAGTTGTTCGGGTCTTGCGAATACCCAATATTTTGCACATCTCTTGAAACACTGTGATTCAAAATATCCGTCCTGGTTCGGAGTGAAAGTCAAGCGGCACACCAACCGACTGAAAAGTCTTTAACTAAAGTCTTCAGCCACTGTAGACAGCTTCCTGATTTGGTAATGCGTAAGCTTCACCCCCATTGCTGAATAGTCTACTGCAACCAAGATGTATTTATTTCCAAATTCCGTCGTGGGAAAATGGTCCGGCAACATCAATCGCAATCCTTTCAAAAGGAACTGCCAACGTTGTAATTGCCTCATAGGGGCCCTCTTCCTTTGGGAAGGTCCATTGGCAGCGGCGCAAGTTGTACATCTCGGCACCAGTCTTTCACGTCATTCTTGCAATTAACCCAATAGAATCGCTCTCTGACCTTCTCTATAGTCTTCCGGACTCCAAATGCCCTCCCGATGTTCCATCAATGAAAATTTTAAAACTTCGGGAATTCTTGCTTTCGGAACCACAATCTGAAGTCTGCTATTGGTCCCAGCTTCGTCTTCTAACACTCGTCTGAGAAGACCATTTCCATTACCAAAGAGCCCCACTGAGCCCAATACGATTTTAGCTCTCGCGAATTGGTGCTACCGTTTCCCAGTTAGGCGCGCTTCTTGCATCTTCCACTCCATCACACGCTTCAAAACTTCGTCAGACTCCTGGTCAGCTCGGAATTGGTCTTCAGTCCATCCATATCTATGACAGTAGTCCTCAAGCAGGTTGCTTCATTTTTCTCTTCGGCACGACAGCAGTGCGTGCAATCCTTGGAACAGGGTCTCCTCGATAGTGCGGTCAGCGTTTCGATGACTGGTTCCAGGCCGATGTTCCGAATCCAAAGTCATACTCTTGCGACGCTCTATCCATCTGGCAACCTGCCTTCCGGACTCTTGAAGCGTAGCAGCCACATCAATGCCGCATGGTCGGTTCTTAACAAGAACTTCCCCATAGAGATATTTATGGAAGTGCTCTATAGACTTAACTTACGGCCAACAGCTCTCTCCTGGTCACACAATAGTTGCGTCCGGTTTCGACAGCACTTGCTGAAGTAACCGAGCACTTTTTTTCGTGCCATCTTGAACTTGGGACAACACGCCTCGATGCCCACGTTGCTGGCATCAGTATCCAAAATGAATTTTCCTTCAGCCTCTGGATAGCACAAGATGGGCGCAGTGGTCAGCTTCTGTTTCAATTCTTCAAAGGCATCCTGGAGCTCTTCTCCAGACGTAATCTCTGCCTCTTCAGTTAGTCTCGTGATAGGCTGGCGATGTTAGCAAATCCAGGAACGAATCGTCGGGTAATAAAGTGCATAGCCCAAGGAAACTTCTTATTTCATGCTTGTCATTCGGAACGGCCAAGACTTGACCGCTTCTGTCTTCCCTGGGTCAACCGACACTCCATCCTCTGATACTACTGCGAGGTAGTGCACTTGCTTCCGGAACAGGTTGCACTTTTTGGGGTTAAGGCTTCAATTCGCTCCTTTCAATCGCTGAAATACTTGCTCCAAGTTCTTCAAATGGTCCTCAAAAGATTTTCCTAAGACAATTATATCGTCGAGGTATACCAAGCAAGTTTCCCAGGATATCCTCTCAGTACGTTGTCCATCAATCTTTCAAACGTCGCGGGAGCATTACATAACCCAAATGGCAAGTTAATTGCCACAATCTGTCCGATCGTAAACGCGTCTTCTCCTTATCCTTTGCCTCTACTTCGACTTGCCAATAACACTCTTCAGTCGAGGTCGAAAAATCCTTACACCCCCTAGGGTACTAAAGTGTCATCGATTCTTGGGCAAAGGATAACTGTCCTTCTTGGTTAATTATTTAGTTTGTCGATAATCCACGCAGAACTAGTTTTGAACCATCCTTCTTCTTCACCAGTACCACTGGAGAAGCCCATGGACTGTTCGATGGTTCAATTACGCATCCTGCTCCATATCCTGTAATAATTTGTTCTGCTTCGGCTCGTTTCGCCAATGGCAATCTTCGGGGCTTGGCGGATCGCTGGGCATCTCTAGTGTCTATTCGATGTCGTACAACATTAGTCCTCCCTCGTTTTCGGTCTTCTGCTTGGAAAAATCTTGGTAGCGCTCCAAGCAGCTGTTTCACGGTATGGGTTGTGTGTTGTCAAATCCTTGCAAGACAAGTCAATGAAGTTATTCACATCCGGAAGCGGATTCGGATTTGTTGTTACGCCATCCTCTTTGTTACAATCGACGACACACTAGCACAACTTCCCAAAGGTACGCCCTTCTTCAGCTTTACTGGATAACTATTGACGTTATCAGTCGGACGGGCATTTTTCTCCAGCTTGTATCACTGCTTAGCGACAGTATTCCACGACTTGACCGCTAATCGCTCCGGTTCCAGCATTAAACGTGCCTTTGGAATGTCTCCACTCACGCTCGCTTCACAATGTCATGCGGCTCGCCACAGTTCTTCTTCTGCAACACTACGCAGGCCGACATATTTCTGCTATGGTTGAGAAATAACTTCTCTTGCCAACCTTCAACACTCCTGCTTGCAAGTCCAGTTTTGAACCCAAATTCTGTCATTATGTCCATTCCGAGGATTACGGCTTGTTCTATATCTGCAACTACTACTGATACTGGCTATGCAGTATCACCAATACGAAGTGGGCCATCGTCTCCCCAACACGTTGACTGATTGCCCAGTTGCCGTACGTAGCGTCCATCTGGTTGATGTATCCGGTTCTTCTTTCCCACTGCTTCCGGCCGAAGAATTGTCATTTTTTGCACCAGTATGTCTAGCAGTAAATCTTCGTTTCCCATTTACATGCCCTACACGACGAGGCTGCTAGGTCTACATCCACTGCTAGCACAATCACTGGTGTTATGGGGCATCAGCTACATAGGTACGACGATCGCCCCTTCTCGTCGGCCCATTTTAGTTTTCCGTCGGCTTTGGTTTTTCGCTGGATGGGACACCGACTACTTACAGTGCCCCATCCTTCCACAATTCCAGCATCGTTTCCCTGGTTGCCTAGTTTGCACGGATTCCTTTTCGTCATCAATTCCGTCATTCTTTCGTAATTATTTTCATCTAATTTCGCCATAAATTCCTTCTAATGGCTCTTCTTCCTCGTGACTCCCTAGAACACGGACGCGAGCAGGTCTTTGACCGATTGCTTCACGCTTCAAATCTAGTGCTGAGCTAAAGCCTGGTTCAACGTTTGCGGCGAGCGAGCTTTACTGCCTGTTGAGTATCCTTATCGAGCAGGCCATTCCAGGAATTTTCCACGCGAGACTCTCGCACACATCTTCCGGTACCGTTGGTACGCACTCTTAATTAGACGAACGACGTCAGCTTCATACTCCTGTAGAGTCTCGTTCGACCTCTGACAGCGATTTTTTCAACTGCGAGGATATACTTGCTGCAGATGTTTGTTACCGAAACGCCTCTCCAATTATTAAGTAGCGTTTGGTAATTTGGTCGCTCCGTCGAAGGAATACCTGGAGTAGCGTTCAAAGCATCGCCGCGCAGAGCTACTGATAACATGGCTGCTTGGTAGCTTCCGTCCAGCCATATACCGTAGCTGTGGTATCCAGCAGCGTCAATAGTCTTCCAAGGAGTCTTCCGTCGATGTAGGCAGGTCACATTTTATTTTGAACCGTACAGATGGGCACTGAATTTCTTGGTTCCTCTGAGGGTTCCCGTATTGGTAGAATTTCCAGTTTCTTCGTGTTTCGTATGGTTCCAGAATGAATTTGTTCTTCTAGGACCTTCATGCGATCGTCCAAATTCTTCAATCAATTCTAGATTTTTTCGTCGATTCTGTTCATTAATTCTGTTCTTACATTAAGAGATTTTTTATAATTTTTTCTCAATTTTCTAGAATTTTCTGTCACTTTCTCTTTCTAGTTTTCTATAATTTTCTATATTCTTCTCGTCCATGTTTCAATTTTTTCTAGAACTCTCTTCTAGTTTTCTAGAATTTCTATATTCTTTCTCGTCCATGTTTTCTAATCTTTTCTTTCCAGTTTTTCTAGAATTTTCCATATTTTTTGAGAATTTTCTAGAACTTTCTTTCTAAATTGCGAGAATTTTTGCATACTTTCTTTTCTATGTTGTGAGAATTTCTAGAACTTTTTTCTTCCTAATTTCTAGAATTTTTTTCTGTAAGTTCTTTTAGGAGTTCGCATTACACGAGACACTTCAAACAAATATGTCTCAGGATCTTCACCAGTTGCTTCTATGCTCTTCGTAATCTCGCTGAAGCTCGGCCTTCCTTCCATCGTATCTTCATCCCTTTCTCTAATTCCCGTTTGGAGATTCTACCTTTTCAGTCCACTAATTTACAGTATTTCTGCCCATTGTTCTAATTACGCACTATTAGTCCACTAATATATCCCAAATACCCACACCTGACACCAATTGTAACTTTTTCCGTTCTTAAAACGTTGTCGGTTTTAGAAAAAACACAGGCGATATTTTAAATTCACTTATTCTATACACTATTACGGTAATTAAAATCTATTACTAATGCTTATTAACTATATCACTTAACACTAATGTCTTATTATGTAAACGTATTTATATACAGTACTAGTTCAATCGCGACCGCACTATCGTACTCGTATCGATTGACTGACTCTGGCAACCCGACGCGTTATTTCTAGCTGGCGCGAACTTCCAGATTGTTCTGGGGCCTCTAGAACGTCCTTCGAAGATTCTGGAGAATATTCTCTGGATCTTGACCCGTGCTGCCCTCTGTTATTCGTCGTAGGTAGTTCTTCTTCCGCTTGCTAGGCCTCTAGGGACGCTAATGCGGAGCCGCCAAGTTGAAAATTGCGCTCGTTCAAATATATTTCTTAACAAATCACGATCTGAGCGGTAACAGTCAATTTTAAAGTGGATTATTATACGCAAGAGCAGAACCTACTTATGATAAAGCAATTTTGCGGTGATAATTCTGCGGAAATAGAGAGTGTTTTTCAATTAACTATCCCCAAAGCTGTATTTCTAGCCTAAGTACTATTTGTACTACGGTTCGACATTTCGAAACAACATTTCCTTTAATAAACAGTAAACAAAAAAATGTTTCCGATAAGAATGTATGTTAGTCATTTAGAAATTCAAATATGTGTTTTGGTAGATTTAAATCTCGCCATCCTATTTTGACAAATTGCTCGCGAATTTGACATGGGTGCAACACCGGCTAAAAAAAAATTACGTAATAAATGCCGGTGTTACAAACTTGCGCCTTTACATATGAACCTTTTCTCGAAAATTATTACCATCGTGTGGAACTTCGTGAAATAATTACGATGCTGAATTATTTTCGAATAACGTTTACAACGAAAAAATAACTCGACAAATGTTTATTGAGATTTATCTTTCGAACAACCATAATAAAATGAACGCGTAAGGAGTTTAATGTAGCCCTTAATTCTTACGTATAGTCGACCAGTATTAATAATACCCATCGACCGCGTGCACACTGTATATTTTCAATGCCTTCTTTCTACTTAGAAAATACTTTACCATTGTGGTTGAGGTATTGTGTACAAAACACTTTCAGGATGTACGTGCAATTCCACATCGCCTCGAATAGTTTTATAAACTCCAGAATAATGAAGATATGCTGCATTTGGAAATAATCCAGATACTAAACATTTTAGAATTGGTTCAGTATATCCTGAAACAAGGTTTTATTAAGTCTAGGTAATACATGATTGAGTTTTATAGAGCAATTCAATACTAAGCAATGTTCTTTGATCGTTTATACCAATCCATCCGTTAACAGCTATTTTTTTTTAAATTATTAAACAATAAGCAAATTCATAAAATGTATGAAAAACATTGAGCGTTTAGTATTACTTTTTACGAAGCCGCTATATTTTTGCTTTGATTAATTACTACAAGTCGCAGTTAATCAAAAAACATATCCTTATCTTTCGGATTTAAACGGATGCATGTGCTACTTTTAATTGTCGCGTGATTTTTTTTAGATCGTACCACATCTGTATGTTGTAATTCAGATACAATATAAAAGAAAACAAAAGACGACTATTTTGAGCAGGATTTTTTTAAAATTTTTATAACAATTATATGCAATAATTAGTTTGTTACATCGCATCTAACGTAACTAATTTCTAGGATACTTATGAAATTTTTTATTTTGCATTAATTTGAAAAGTATTCATAGTCTAAATGTGAATTGAAATGCAACAAAATATATCAGTCTTGATATATTTACGCCGCAATTTCTTTTAATTTTTCGTAATACCCAAAGGGTTTTATTTAATTTAAAACTAACAGTATTAATATGTAGGTTCCAGTACAGCTTAGGTTATATCATTAATCCCAAAAGCACAGAATATCTAACAACCAGAACATCAACTTGGCTTGGCGGGAAGGGTTCGCGCATTCTCATCGCGCAGCTTGATCCGCCATTAAATCGGGTGAGAACGTGTGGTTCCGGCTATGTTCGCTCTTTGCATTAGGCACACGTCGCTGACTTCAAGTTTATATTCGTATGTTAATTTAAATAGTGTTATCAAGTGCAGATCGATAACATATGAAAATAATGGAAAAGAAAGTAAAATAATTGTAAAAATAAGCGATATTCTTTCATTTTATCGTAGATATGTATCATATTCTCGAAATTCACTTCAGTTAGGTCCTGTCAGGCACGGAATTTTATCGAAGCCGACTTTGACTTCTCGCCCGAGACACTGACATCA
Organism: Protaetia brevitarsis; assembly: GCA_004143645.1. Classification (NCBI taxonomy): domain Eukaryota; kingdom Metazoa; phylum Arthropoda; class Insecta; order Coleoptera; family Scarabaeidae; genus Protaetia; species Protaetia brevitarsis. The sequence continues at coordinate 500,030 of RXPK01000194.1, read as the reverse complement.
AGGTCACGAAATTTTGCCCACTCAGGTCAAAAGAGCCGACAAAGAGTTTGCATTCTGGTTGTTACGATATTCTGTGCCAAAAGCCTATACCCCAAGAGAGTTTCTATCCTAAAATTACTTATTTAAAGCGGAGTATAGCAACATAGTAGCGGTGACGGTACGCTACTCTGCCGGTAGCCCGCTGCCTCAGCCGCCCTGATCGCGCAGAGGTTCTGCGACACGTGAACCTTTCTGCTTCTTATCATGTTCCGATCCATCTCGTAATCGTTGGCTCGACTCCACGTTTTCGCAGCGCCCTTTCCATCGACAGGAACGACGCCTTGCAGTGGCGGCGGGTGCATACGTCACAGGCGGGGCCAATACACTGATTAAAGTTCGTGTGCTATCCGAAATACGAACATGTTACGAACTTATATGAAGAAATTACATTATTGTAATGGTCCTTTTAAAACGTAAGCATCAGCCGCCACTGACGCTCTGTCAAAGGCGCCCTCGATGTCCAGGAAGATCGCTGGTGCGATTTCTTTGTTGCCGAAGGCAATTTTCACTCGACGAGCCAGGTCATGAATGAATTGCCTGCTCGCAGGATTTCTATAATAATAATTCATGCCTTATTAGCATCCCCCAACAGCTTTCACCCAATTACAGGGGGCATCGGCGGCCATGAGTTATTATCCCGTGGAGCGACTTAAGATGTTCGTCTCTCAGCATTTGCAAAGGAGTAAGGGAAACCACGAAAACCTCACTCTGAGAGCAGTCCGTCGGGTTCGAACCGAGGACCCCGCGACTGATAGTCGAGCATGCAAGCCACTCGACCATCAGCCGGGCTAAGATTAAGCAAATTGGTTCTCGTAAAGAGGCGACCTTGCCAGAGCCGAGCCCCTTAGGTGCTTGTCAATTATCTTCGCAATGGTTTAGAGAAGCTAATTTGCTTAGATATCTTGATTATTTTGGAAATTTTGAAGTATGTAGCCTTTGTTTTATACGCATAGTAAATATGGACGAATTGTCAGAAGAACACGCAGATTATTTAACGAACGATATTCAGACCTACCAACAATGACTCACGGAAAATTTGCTTCGAAGCTCAGTTCATGGCAGCTGGGAGTGTAAGAGCAACTCGAAATTACCGAAAGCCTATAATAGATAATAAAGATAACGAAGTGAATATTTTGGCTTATTTTCAAGCTTATTTAACGAGTTGAAATTAAACATTTCAAGAGCACCTATCCATAGAGTATTAAGAAAACATAAAATGCACCCTTTTTAGGGATAACTGTGCGCGGATTACGTTTTGATGATGAGGCAAGACGTGTCGACTTTTGCGAGTTCTTGCGCATAAAAATTCCCGAAGATTCGAAATTTCTTCATAAGATTATGTGGACTAATTAATCTAAATTAAGCAGGTGAGGAATTATAAATCGCCGAAATAATCACTACTGAGCGCAGTATAATCCACATGTCATAAGGGACAATAATCACCAGGACCGTTTTGGTTTTAATGTTTCTTGTTTAATTATGGACAATCAAGCGTACGATGAAAGTTTGAATGGTGCTAGATATTTGGAGATGTTCAGAGGCATTGTTAGTGATTTCCTAAATGCTCTACCACCACGTGACAGAGTAAACAGTTGGTATCAACTGGATGGTGCTCCAGCATATTCCACATAATAACAAGAAAACCGTTTAAAATAGATATAGAGAAAGGTTTATCGAATCGATGCTGAATTAAATTCTTCGACCGTCTAATAATATACAGGGCGTCACACTCAAAAAACCGCACTTCTTCAACTTTGAAAATGATGCAATGTTGGTCATCAACTTCTGGACACTCTGTTTGCGATAAATCAATTGTCAATGTGGATTTCGAAAGTGCCATTCTTGTGCTTTCGTCTACCTCAGCAGCGCTCACCACCAGTCGAAAATGGGTAAAAGGCGCAGTATTGAAAATAAGGCTGCATAATTCAAAATTTCCAAAATAATCAAGATATATAAGAAACAAATGAAAATAGGAATAGGGAAACCAGATGAAACACATCATGAAATTCTCACAGGAATCCAAAAATCAGATAATATATCTGGTATTCCATTAAAAATAAAGTGGCTACTTCCGGTATAACCGGAAGTGGTACGACCTTAAAAATATTTTAAAATCAAAGAGAATCTTGACTAACCCTGAAGTATAAAACTTCCGAATTCTAACCACGGAAACTTCTAACGAACGGCTGCCATGAGAAACCCTGTATTTTTGTTTTGATTAATTACAAATACACAAATCACAGTTAATCAAAACATATCCTTATCTTGTGGATTTTAGCGGATGCATATGTGCAATTTTAATTGTGGCGTGATTTGTTTTATACACCATACCATATAATTATGCAATTTAGATATAATACAAAAGAAAACAAAGGCGACTATTTTGAGCTAAATTCTTTTTTTTTTTTAATTTTTTCAACACAAATACACGACTAACTTTGGTCTCCTTCAGGCCAACTTTACAACTAATTATAAAAAAATTAGTTGAACATATTTTAATGAGTCATCTTGTTAGCATGAAGAAGATAAATGCTGTATAAATTGTGTTATACAAAATATAAAAAAAAGGCTAGAAAATAGCTGCCATTTTGTTTTCATCACTAAACATTCATGAGTGTACTTTATTAAAGAAATAAACGATAATTGGTTTAAAATTTCAATTTCTAATAGGAAGGTAGGTGGTCTTACCGTTACACGAAATTAGTGAGACGTCATAGTTGCCTATCATTTTTTCCAGTCTACCACGGATTTCGCACACCCTTTTCATCGCTTTGTAGTTAATGAAATTCTTCTGGCAGAAACCCCTGTCCATGTTGCTGTTCATAAAACCGGCGTAAACGTTCAAATACATGATCAAATCCCCTTCGGCAACTTCGAACAATCGTTTTTGTACTCTCGCTTTAATCATACCGTTGCCCGTTGTTGGTTTCGCAAAAACCGTTTCAACTTGCAGCATGGAGACTATTGTTAATATTTCTTCGGAGCATCCGAATTCACCTTCAAATTATTAATTTCCTCGTCGATTCGGCTGAAATATATTTAATTTTTGTCAGAATGCTCACCGGAATTCAGCAGCAATTTCGAATATAAGGGATCTAACGGAAATTCTGCCATGTTGAAACCCAAAGGCTGCGTTAAATCGCCGTTTATGTCGATGGCACCTAAGGCGTACAGTATTTCCAGGGCACTTTTCAAATTCTTCGACGGTGGAGGACTTGGGAATTGGAACTTTAATATGTTCCGTATCCCCAAAGCTTTCAGTTGTAATACCACGAATGTGAGATTGCTGCGTATCATTTCTGGAGGCGTTGTATCTGGTAGCTTTTGCGCTTCATCTTCCGTATATAATCTATAGGCTTTACCAGGTTTCATACGTCCAGAACGTCCAGCCCTTTGATTTGCGGATGCTTTACTAACTGGCACGATGATAAGGCTGTCGGTATGGGTTTCTGTGTTAAACCATTTTAGTTTCATGAAGCCGCAATCGATGACTGTAATTTAACATGTAATAAGACCTATTTGCAAATGGTGTCGTTTTCAATATTATTCGTACAAAAATTGCTTTCAGCATTCGTTTGTTTTTACTCGCTTATTAGGTTTTACGCGGGTAACTACACATATAGTGGAAAGTACTGTTCTGGATATCTATTATTTTCGTAACAAATCAACTTAAAATAATAGTTTCGCGGAAAAGTCATTTTTTTAAATATTGTTTTTTCTTGAACTATGAACTTCATATATATTTTTTTTATTTTCTTCTTTTGGAGTCGTACAAAGTGGTCCAATTTGCTTGTCAGAATAGGCTAATTCCGGAACTGTGAAGGCCGCTTTACAGTTCGCAATTTTTTGTATTGCATGCAATAAAATTGCGCGCAATGAAATATTAGAACAGGTTCTATTTCCGTGCAATACCAATAAAATTGCACACAGCTGATCGAAATCCATTGAATGCGCATGCGCTATTTCTATTGTACGCAATAAAAAAATGCGAACTGTAAAGCGGCCTTAAGAAATAGGAAAAAACGAGAGAGCATATTTCGTAATTTATACAACGGTGAATACAGACATTAGTTATATTCTTTTGTTTTTGAGTTATAGCCAAAATTTTTTAGGCTTTTCCAAAATGCCTAACAACGCGCTTGTCTTTAACGATACGAAGAAACTGTTTTAATATTCTTCTTCTTCACTTCTACGAGTAGAATCCACTGGTTTTATCGGTTTTTGAGTTTATGCATCCATTTTTCGCCTGCGGCATAAAGTTGAATTTTTTTAAATGTAAGTCGTGGCGTAAGTAATAAGTGGCATAATTGGAGAGTTTTTTTTCTCTTTTCAAAAATATATGGTTTATAGCGTCGATTTCTACCAGTTATCTAATAAAATTTAAAAGTAAAAATTATTAATCAACGCATTAACGTCATTTTTATTTGATTCAATGTAGAACTCCATCATATCATATTTCTCAAAATTTTCAAATTTCATTTCAAAACGTACTTAACACACACGTTTCTTAGAAATATGCTTAACACGTTCATCACACATACCTTTGAGTTTGATAAGAAGAAAATTTATACTGTTTTTATTGTCATGGGCTACTATGTGATGGTTTTTAAATTAGAAACGTAAATAATTTTTACTTTTAAATATTATTAGATAAGTGGTAGAAATCGACCCCCATAAACCATATATAGATTTTTGAGAAGAGAAAAAGCACTCGCTCCGACTATGCCAGTGAATGCATAAAGTTAAAATTTGATATAACTAGTCGATTCTACTCGTAAAAGTGGCTGAATAATGTTAAAACAGTTTCTTCGTATCATTAAAGTCAAGCGAGTTATTAGGCATTCTGGAAAAGGCAAAAATAGCAATTTTTGGCTAACTCAAAAACAAAAGAATATAATTAATTTTAGTTTTCGCCATTGAGCATATCTCGGAAAAAGAGATCGAGACTTGGCCACTCGTTTTTTCCTATCTCTTACGGTTACCGAGATGCCCTATTCTGACAAGCAATTTAGGCCATCTCGTACACCCGATGTAAACTCTCCCTTTTTATTAAAATAAAATTCATATATGCTTTAACAAAATGTATTAAATTAAAAGGCGCTATAACAACACATTGATGTAGGAAAAAGTTGAGTAAAGATCAAAATTTTCATTCAAAACAAAAAAAAAAGAATTCTAACAAATATTGGTACATTTTTCAACGGAAAGATTGCAACAACAAATCGCTGTTTGATTGACGGGCTATCATTTACATAATATTCTGAATAAAATATTTAATAATCATTATATCGTGTGGCGGTAATAAGTAATCACCCGATGACTTATGAACTTCCCGCAGTAGTGTGCGATAAAAATAGGATCCAAAAGTTTCCCAACGGTAGTTATAAAATTAAAACGTTAAATAGAGTCCCTTACTATATCAACTGTATCATACACTATTGCGTAGGTAGATGAGTGACCATATTTGTATAGCGCATATGGTTTATTGAAATCAAAAATGATTTAGAAGTTCATGTAAGGATTTACGTTAAAAATGTATACTTTACTGACGTGAGATGCACCGAAATCACAGTTTACATTTACTTATTATTTTATCGACATATCTTTCGGATTATATTATTTTTTAAATGTCTCACATTCATTATATTTATCTGAGTGGCCATGCATGGTTCATTAATCTATTTTTTTTTTTCTGATGCGATCGTGTCTGTTGTAACTAGTAGTATTCTTGCGATAATATTCATATCTCACGTTTGGTTGACTTATAAAATTAACACTCGGGTATTTCTAATATGTAACAAGTCGTATTTACTTATAGAGTTTATCATAATTTACAATCGCAGATAAGCCTATTATATCTGTAAGTTGTAAAAGAATCACGCGATATTGTTAGATTCATTTTACATTATTTATGTAATATGTAATAATCACTGATAATTGTTCCAAAATGAAATATCATAATCCTACGAATTGGACAATTTAATCCATATGACAGCAATAAGGATTAGAATTTTATGATTTACAGCAATAAAAGCCTTTTTAAATTTAATAAGTAGCATATTTTATATTAAAAAAAATATTATTGAAACGACAGCAGTTTTTGTTTCAATTAATACGTAGTGCTGTTTAGATTTTCGTCTGAGTTTTCAGAAAACCTAATGCATTTTATGACGTAGTAGATGTATCAAGCTATGGAGTGAGTTTGAATATATCAGAATATGGAAAATATGACTCACGAGTGATAAAATTACCATTTTTTTCTATTTCTTATCATTCGCGAAGAAATCAGCACAGACAACAAAAAATATCAAAATGATTAAAAAAAGAACTTGTTATTTCGTTTCCTGTTTGTTTGAATATACAAGCAATCAATAGAGTGAGCATAAATTACGCATTCCTGTTTCTTATAAAAATATTAAACTAAATTTGAAGTTTTTTGATTCTTCTCAGGACAGATCTGTATAAATAATGTAAAATTTTCAATTTTAGAGATAATTTTATAATAAATAACCAGATAATCTAAGTCTAAACGACCAATACTGAAGGAATTAAACTTTATATATAGCAACATAATCCATACAATTAAATCTAGAAGTGAGAATAAAATGATCTAGGCTTGATTCTCTAAAGAATTGATACATTAATATATACGAGGTGTTTTGAGCAAAGTTAAGTACGCAATAGTTACTCGTTGGAGATATTACCAAACGTAATTCCAGGTATAGTAACTGAAGTCTCAGCAACATTAGTAGCTACAACCACTTTACGATGTCCTTCTGGTGGTGATCTAAACACCTTCAGTTGATCATGGTTGCTGAGAGCCCCATACATAGGAACGACATACATCTTATTTTTCTTATCTTCTTGCTCTATTAGATTAGCATGTTCGTTCAAGAGACGTACAGCACGATCGACTTCTTCTTGTCCCGTTAGGAACGCCAAGATGTCTCCCCTTTCCTTAGAGTTATTTATTTTGAGTACTGTATCGACAGTAGCTTGAACATAACAAGGTACCGGTTCTAAAAAAATAATTGGTCACTCAATTCCTCTTTATATAAGATAGAGGATAGGAGTAATAAGTTTACCTTTAAGATAATGTATATCTACCGGATGTTGCCTACCGTGTACGCTCATTATTGCAGCCGTATCGCTTTTCTTTTCATTCGTCGCATTCAGGTTAAAGAACGCTTGCAACTCTTCAGCGTCCATTGTGGCGGATGCAACTATTAACCGTAATTCTCTACGTTTCTATAAAATTTAAGTTTAGAGCTTTATAGATTTTGAATCGGTTTTGTTTGTACCTTTAAAATCTTCTTCATCAAACCCATGAGGATGTCCGTGTATAAAGTTCTTTCATGGACTTCGTCAAGCATTATAACAGAGTACGATTTTAGTAGAGGATCAGCCATCATTTCTCGAATTAATATACCTTCAGTCATATACTAAAATTTAAACCTTTATTGCTTGATTGGTAATAGATTACATGATTACAAATGGTAGTTTGAAACAAAATTGATAGAGGTATATACATATTTATACAATTTTCTGTTTGTTTGAATTGAGTCAAATTTTAACTGTTTTTTTTCCCGAAGATAAACGTACTGAAGGCATTGCCTGAAAATTGAGTTATAAGAATGTAAACCTATTTACCAGTTAGCTTCAATGACATGCATTTCATTCTGGCCAAGTGTGTGAGTTATTATAGATTTCTTTCAAGAATCACTCAATATAAAGTATCAATATTATAGATTTTTATTTTTTGGTCATACAACTTAATTATAAGCTAGAGCGTCTACTACATACACCTACTTTTTTTTTAAGATCTTTAGTAGAATACGTTTGGACATGGCAAAAATAAAGGTATAATTTTGTATATGCTGTTATAATCCACATACAAGAGTTCAACGCATGAACACTAAAAGAAGGCAAGTTACGTGGGCACAGTTTCAATATGAAATATTCACCACTTTCTTTCATTGCAACCACCTTATGCCAGCAATTCCACCTCAAAATAAAAACAAGTAGTTACTAGCAAGTGGTGGTCAGTATTACAGGTTTTTGAGAAAGTTCAAAATGATTATTCGGATCACTAATGGACTGCATAGAATTTTGTTTGATTATAACATAGTGCTCATTTCGTTACCAACATATTGAATTATGTTATACAATGGTAAATTTTACCACACTAATTATACATCTGAGTTGACAATGAAATGGTACACTTTATCGTGAGCTGGGATCTACGCCAAAATGTAATGGGTCTTTAATTTACATATAATGAATATTATATTTTTTGTTGGACGCCGTAAGATTGGTAAATAATAATATCTATTAATTGAAATAAATAAAAAACAAAACTGGCACGAGAATCTTTTGTCAATCAAAATAACCGCTCCCAGGTGGTGTGGTTCTATGAGTATTTAAAATATAGCATATAGTAAGGCTTTGTATACTAAATAATAAAAGAAATTGATTTCACATTTATAATATTTTATTTGAAAACAACGAAAGCACACATTACACATAAATAACGATTATTTAGTAGTAAAGAAATAATGAATAGGACCCTATTGAAATGTTACTGACTGAATGTAATTATTAAATTTAAATGAAATTATGATTTCGAATATATAAATTAATAAACAAATTAAATAGGCCGTAACACTTTGGTCGTGATTTTGGCGGTTTTTCGGCTCTGGGCGTGGTCTTGGCGTGCTCGGTATGATCTTCGGCAAACACAGCGGTCTCGTCAGGAAATTGACTCGATGTAACTACGCCGTCGTACCCTCTGAAGACTGCATTCGGCCCTCTGATAAAATACAATCTAATACAATTGCAAGACTCCTCCCTGAGGAGCTTTATTCCTTGGCACAATATCTGATATTCTCCTCCGGCAGCAAACGGTGGCCCAGGCACTCAGCAATCACGAGACTAACATGCTACGCGATGCACTTTTGAATAATATATGTAACTGTGTTGTGCCCAGCGCCTAATGGCGGCTCCTTCTACAACCGTTCTCCAGCCGAACGGCACGTCTACTCGCTATGGACGCTGGCTGACGACTTCTTTTGTTCGCTTGCGTACCTACACTCTCCCACGTGCGTCCCTTGGCTGTTTGCTAGTTAGAGACGTTGCGTTGTCCTCGTGACCGCGGCCAACTTCTTTATTTGTCCCTGCCTTCCTTGATGCCGCTTACGTCACCTCACACACACACACACACGTACATCGATTAAATAGAACTAAAAATACGTTACAAATTCATGTTTTATATGTTTGCATAAATAAAGTGAAATCGAATATCTTTTATTAAGGAAGTAAATGGTAAATCAAAATTAAAATAAAGCGCATCCTAGGCGTCCCATTACAACAATTCGTAACTAGTTTCTTCTATAAAAAAAATACTAAAGCTATGCAAATGTTTCGTCGAATTTTTTTTCAAGTGTTTCAACAAACGGTTTGAGCGAATAAGCAAATCTAATGTAGTAGATGAGGAAACTTTTAAGTAGGTATGTTGTAGTTTTAGCGCAGTTAAAAATTACTTACTACTTAAGCCTTATGTACATATAACATTACCCTTTCATGTAAGCATGTTAAGAATACAGTATCTATATTGCAATTGTGCCAGAATGAAATGCTTCATTTTATTTGCGGCTATTATACCGTGTGTTCACTTACTTATACCAAACTCTACATGATCACAAAGATAGACAATCCAAGCAACGTTATTTGACTTTTTTAGGTTATCAGAGTTATGAACTAATCATTACTATTCAATCACTTCCGAATCCCAAACAAATTTAGTAACATTTTTAATTGTATGTTGGATACAATTGTGAGTTTGTGCCTTGTCGGCAAATCAAAACCCTAATTTTTCCATACGTAGTTAGATCAATGATGACGTGGCCTTTCGGTGTGAAATGTATTTCTAATTGTAGAACAATTTAGCATTGCATTACCTTAATCTTAGGCTTATTAACACACGCGTCGAATCTTACTGCGTACCCTACTGTATCTCCCTGTACGAGCGTACCCATTTCTTCCGCCACCCTGTTGGCTAGAGACAAGGCAGCCACCCTTCTCGGCTCGCAGATACCCACCTGATCGGGCCATTCCGCTTCCACGATATACTAGAGGAAGAGGGAAAAAGTATTAAAAGACAGTTGAGGATGGAGAATGAAAAAAAAAACGCGATGTAATCGTATGGTCAACTTTATTGAGCTCAAAGTGTATCAAATAACAATTAATACTCTTGACTCGTACATCAAAAAATAGACAATTATTTCTCAGTTCCTTTTTTTCATAACATCTTCATTCATATGTGTGTTACAATTACAGCTATAAAAACAGTGTGACTGTTAACCAGATACAAATGCAAATATTTAATATATACTTAAAATTAAAGTTACTTTTAACAAATATGATTATAAAAGGTATGCTTAGATGTATTCTACCAAGTATCAAAAATAGCGAACTATTTTTTTTTGTGTTTACCTTTTTTATTTGTTTTATTCGTATTTTATGTAATTTCTATTTATTACTGTTATATTCATTCGCTGTAGTTCAGATATTCAGACAGACAAATATAAACAATTGGTCGAATTGACTGATTCCACTATTCCCACTACTAAATTTCGTATTCCACTGATTGCTGTAGTGCCGAAAAATAGCTGTCAGTGGAAACAATTGTTGCAATAAAACACATCTATTAAAAGTAAATGTACCAATTTCTGACCTTGTCCTAATTACTAACACCTTCCCTGTATTTAGCGTAGCTTTCGATTGAAAATAATCCCACAGACATTTATTTTAAGTTTAAAAATCAAAATTGTTTTTCCAGAGTCATCTTGGAATCTTAAACATTGACATCATTCTATCTCAATTACTGACACTTTAAGGAATAGAATGATGTGAATGTTTAACATTCCAAGATGACACTGGAAGAACAAAATTTTGATTTTTAAACTTAAAATAAATATCTGCGGGATTATTTTCAATCGAAAGCTTAAACACAGCAAAAGAAACTATTATAGGAAAAAAAACAGGGAAGGTGTCAGTAATTAGGACATGGTCACAAATTGGTACATTTACCTTATTACACACTACAATTTCAATTACGAGATGTTGTTTTCAAGTTGAGATATTCCAGTAAAAGTCCTTTATAAACCTATTAACGCACTAGTATAACTCATAAACACACTCTGCTAGTGTGTTTATAGCTTTATTGTAACATCAAACTAGAAAATAAAAAAAATATTTATGTTACATTTCCTCAAAATATATGGAAAAATAAATATACTAACTTATCTAAAATTATTATATTTTATAAATTGAGCATATTATGCAAATACATCACTTAATCTGGTGCTATTAAATAACACATTCTTAAGCACTAAGTCTCATTTGCACCGCCATGTTAAGCCTGGTTTAATTTTAAGCCGTACTTTAAAGGTGATAGTTCATGTCTCATGCATATAGTGAACGTCATAATTTAAGCGTCACTTAAAATTAAACCAAGTTTAACTTGTCGGTGCAAACAGCCATAAATCATTTAAATGTGATTCTATGCATATGCAACCTCCAATTCTATCAGATAATAAGGCTTATATATACTTAAATCTAAAAAAAATATTATTTTCATTGGTAGGAAACATGTATGTAATTCAAAAACACAAAGTATATAAAATAAGTAGAGTAAATACGGATATAAATTTGGGACAAATATCACAGGCTTAAAAATGGTCTAATTAATAAATGAAATCCGGGTTATATGCAAAGTAAAAGTGATCATATGTATCGTTTTTTTAGCACATATATGCATAAGCTCTGAAGCCGAATACCTTTTATTTCTGTTTAACGAGACTATTGCAGATGGGGTGGCAAGACCAATATTTTCGAAATAAACACAAAATTTATTTATTTGTAAGTAATTATAGAAAGCCGCCAAAATCTACAAGAATGTTAAGGTCGTCAAGTAATATGTGGTTAAACTATGAGCAATTATTGGAACTTAACGTTAACAAAACGGATGCGTAGGATTTATCCCGTCGATCACTCACTTGTATTATGGGTTAACAATAATAATATAATAATAATTTCATAGTTTTCAAATTCAAAATTTATGGAACCAATCTTAAATACATAAGTAGTTTTGAAACTATATGTATATAGTATTTATGGCCGTTTGCACCAACGCGTTAAGCTTAGTTTAACTTTAAGTGACGCTTAGATTGTGTCATTCACTATATGTATTAAAAATGAAATATCATCTTCAAAGTGCTGCTTAAAGTTAAACCACGCTTAACACGTTGGTGCAAGCGGGCCTTAAATACGTAAATGTACAAGTAACGCTTAATAGACGTCTATTAAACGCCACTTTTGAGCATTATTTAACTTTATCTTTTATCGTTTGTAGATCTGTCATTATGTACACATGCATTTTCAATTTGTAAACAACGTCGTTATTGACAACAGTGCCTAAAAGTTTGAAAGCGTGCGTGTAGTAATAACCCTAATAGCCAAATTGAAATTTCCCGCCACTAATTTTAGTTACTTCAACGTAAAGGCATTAAAATAACTATCGAAGTTGTACAAAATAGTTGGTAATTTTTAGTTTCAACGTTGAAGTTACTAAGAATAATTGCGGACAATTTAAATTTGGCTATGCGGGAATACGGGATCTTAAACGAGATTTACTTTTTTTGCGCGCTTAGGTGAGCATCAAAATATTCCAAGCAAATCGCGTTTCTTTGCCCATAATATAATGCAAAAATAAAAAGCGTTGGCAGTTTGAAAAAATTTAATATTGTTGAACGTATTAGTGAATTAATTAATTAGTTATATAATTACAATAAATCACCAGAAATCTCAGGCAAATTTAAACATCCCCGCAAAAAGTTCACTTCAGATACTGTCTGGTAAATAACTATTAATAAATTAATCAATGTAATTTCTTCACGTAAGTATAGATCTTTATTTAAAGATATGCTAAATATAGTAGACTTGAAGAAAATAATAACCGAACGATTCAAGCCTGAGCAAGCAAGAGAGAAAATATCGGCTCCTTGTAATAGAAGGGACTCGATATCTTCTGTCTCACTCGCTTCGCTCGCATCGTTCGGATACTTTTTTCTTCAAGGTACACATGTACTTTCCATAAAACCCGGATTCTAGTAATAAGTAAATAAACTGGTAATGTAATAAGTGCTCATTCAGAAGTAAGGAAGTTTAATGTTCTCCATAAATAAATACCTGCTTAAGTAGCGTTGTTTATGTAGAATTGGAAAGAATATTTGTATTCATAATGTACAATTGATAATTTAATAAATTGACACCTATTTAATTAAGATTATTGTTTATTATTCCATATTTCTGTAAAACTTTTATAAAGATGTAGATAAAGTATAAAAAGATAACTACTGAATAATATGGTGACATATTACGTTTTTATCTTTGGTATAGGTCTATCAGAAATATATTCAATTAATATACATACAGTAACCCTCTCAACATTCACACGGGTTAGGTTTTGGAAAATTCTGCGAATTAGAGTTTTGGCAGGTTATGTTCTAAAAAGCGTAAATAGGAAGAACAATTAGAATAAACGATTTTTATTTTTTTACATCTAGTTTCACATTTTTCCCAAGTGGCACATTTAGTTGTGATTACCACTGCTACAAGCACAATTACTTCATTATAGTCGATGTTACGTAATTTTTCCTACAATTACCAACTTCGAAGGGATATCTGCTTAGATGACATATCAATTAATTAAACAATAAACTACTTAAAGGTTTATTACTTTATGGTGCTAATAAAATAGGAATTGTTACGTCATTCTTACTTGTTGAGTCACTCTAAAGTTATTCGTGCACATAGTTACAGATTAAAAGTCGGCGTTACTAACATATGCTACTATGTGGTAGAATTGAGGCGAGTAGCACGTACATAGATATTATTATCATTAGATACCAAAGTTATAAACAGAGAAGGCTTTCTGTTACAATTACGTAATCATTGCTTTCTAGCGCGACTATATGTACCTTTAACCAAAAAGTTACATTTGACTACCACCTTAAAGTAACCATTCCAAATATATACAACCTTATAGGAAATTTAACTATAAAGTAGTAGAGTTTAAAGGTATTTAGCTGAGCAGTAGTTTTGCTAGGTGCGATATAAGCGTAGTAGGTATCAGGGTTTAACACAAGCTAGCTTATTGAGGTTTCGATACATTTCGCATACGTCATCGAGGCTCGTTGAGATTTCGGTGACAGGTACGATTTCCCGAGATATGTATTGAAATCTGCGTCCACCGCGCTGAGCAGAACTATTAACCATTCCTTCTAATAATAATATTAAAACACAATATGCGAGTTTTATCTTTTTGTTTTGAGTTATACACTTCTAGTATATATTACTTTGAATACGAAAACGTAAGTGCCAAGTGAAACAAAATGGATGCGCGCCATTACAATACAATTGCCATGACACAATATTATAAAATAAACAAGATTCTAACCCAAAACACATCCAAATTTTCAATTTCACTATTTATATTTTTAGTTAATAAGAACAGAGTAACGGACATTTCTTGACCTACATGCTGAATAAAAGAAAGCGTTGCTAACACTTATCATTTTTATCAATTAAACTTCATAGCATTTGACGCGAGCGTATTTTTAAGAGCTATCACATTAACATTTACCAGTAAACTGGTGTGCTTTTTAATTTTATGTCGTCATTGATACAAAATTCACGATTCAATAAGTGGTCTAACAAATATACTACTATTTATTTTATATACACATGGACCATTATATTATTCATTCTAACAACAGTTAGAGTGAATATGTTATAACGCATAAAGTAGAAAAGGGAACAGTAGCAATTGCAATGCCATATAAAGTAAAAATTACTTTTTCGGAAAGTTCCAGCTACTATGGGCCATCCCAAGTAGCACATAACATTTAACCAATATTCGCCTAATATAAAACAATACAATGTTTTTTTTTAATATTACATATAGGAAAATAATATTATATAATTATTAGAAATCTAATATTTATTCATATTCATATAATATTACAAATTTAGATATGTCACTATAGTATTTATTTTTTCCTTGATTTAGTCTAATTTTACTACTAATTTTAAGTGCTATTGAAAGCCTTGGGCAATTACAAATCTCGCCTTCGGCTGGGTTTGTAAAATTTGCCCGCGGCCTGCAATAGATCACTTTCCTCCCTTGGTTTTAAATATACTATACTAATATAACAAATATTTGAAAATATATAAATTATATAAAATAAATATTAAAAAATACATATAAAAGAAATATTAGAGTATCGTATTAATACGGTACTCTAATATACCCAATATAATATACCCCCTAATATATCCATATTACAAAGTAATATGCATAAAATATTTAAAAAACTGTCGTTTATGATATAAAAAAAATATTTAATTTTTATGTCTATTTAATATTTTTGTGCTACTTGGGACGATATGACTACGTAACTATTACGCCCTATAAAAGTAACAATTACGTCTGATAACGTAATTAGAATCGAATACCTGTTCCCCATTTTGCTAGTAATTACGGATATATCACGTAATTAGAACGTAATAGCTACTAGTCATTTTTACTTTGTGGAAACCTTTAAGGTAACAAATACGTCATGGCGACTAAATGTGTTACTTGGGTTATTTAGCGGTAAGTTTTCATCGTGCCACAGCTGTGCACTGATTTTCATATATGTTGAATTTTACCGTTTAGAAAAAAAAAAGAATACGAAATAGAAAATTCCCTATTCGCGTTTAAGGATTTTCCGTTTTTATGTCCGCAAATTATCGAATTCACGAATGTTGAGAGATTACAATAAAATTGAAGATGTTGACGAATAAAGGTATTCATGCATTGAATCCGTTCAAATTTTAAAATTTAGGAAGATGGTGTTCATGATATTTTACAATTTATGGCCAGTGGCGTAGTTATAACAGAATTTACAAGATTTTTTTAAATGTCATTTTTCAGTATTAAAACTTATGCCGATGTACCCTACTTAACTTACTTGCGTTATTTGCTAGCTCATATCTTAGACATTTCTCAACCATTTCCAATTATCAATTATTATAATAGATATCTCAAGTTTAATTCATTAAAAACGTCTCATGAAGTTACGAATGTTTCAATTAACACCTTTATTCATCAACCTACTTAATTATACATTATATTATAATACATTTTTAATTTATTTATATTCTTTTTTTAGGGATGAGTCTAATATTCGCATATTCAAAAAAAAATACATACATATATATATAAATATAAACATACAGTGCTAATAAGAGGTGGAGCTGAACTGTAAACCACACTTCATTTCAATGTACTAAATGTACAACGTTTTTCACATAATGTTAACAATTATTATTAGAAATTATTACAACGTACAGTGTTCACTCTCATGGATATAATTTATGCCTTCTGAATTTTCTTGGGGGTTATTATTAATTCGCTAAATACTCTTGGTATTGCGGACTATTTTCATCAAATTTGTAAAAATACTTGACGTTTCGAAATAATTTATTATTTGTTCTTCAGAAAATAATAAATAGTACATATGAATAAAAGTAAATATAGATTTTTTTTCAGTTTGGAAAAATGGTGCAGAAAAATACTTACATTATATAAATTTTATTTTATTTACTGCATTTGATAATACTGCACTACCAGTTTCGGCTTTTCTGCCTTCTTCAGGTGCATCAATTTTTTAAAAAAGTTATCTGAATTTGTAAATTCAGTTATACTAATCCAAATTTGATATTTTGTATTTACAGTTAATTAAAAAAAAAACAATTAATGTACCTGAAGAATGCAGAAAATCCGAAATTAGTAGTGCAGAGAGGTTTTTATTATCAAATGCAGTAAATAAAATAAAATTTAATATTTGGAAAGTATTTTTCTTCACCTTTTTTTCCAAACTGAAAGTCTAACACAATTATGGACATAAAATTACCATTAAATAGATTTGTTTACATGTAGTGATTATAATTTAAAATTTATGTATTTACTACAAAAAACGACATTATATTTAATTTATATTAACAATATTAAGTTAACGTAGTATTATTTTCTGACTAAGAAATAATATCTATTTTTCGAAACGTCAAGTAATTTTTGCAAATTTGATTAAAATAGTCTCCAATGCCAAGAAGATTTAACGAAATAGTTATATGCCTGTACTAGATATCCCAGTTTGTATTTATTTTTGATTTTCACAGAAAAAATAACGTTCTTTATTAAAAATTTTGTTTATTTGAAGTATTTTATGATAAGTAGATGAGATAGCCTAGAATGATCTGTGGTAAGTAGCAATTATTTAAATTAAATGTCATAAGTAAAAAAAGATATTCGAAGTGTCATTAAAACCTTAGATACAAATTTTAAGCATATAATCTTCGTCAATGTTCAAACGTTCTGCGTTAGTTAAATTTGTTTTCCGCTTAAGGATAACCTTGGCGTTGGCAATAAGCGAATATGATGTAGGTCGTTGCGTTAAAGCAGCTTAAATGTACATGCTGTTGATATTAAATTTAGCCGTAGATTAATTTACTTATTACCTTATTAGCAAAGGAAATCAAGCATATGATCAATATGAAGGCAGTTATACAGTTCATCCGTGGTCACACTGTATATCTTGAAAGGACAACATAGTTATTTTATGTTTAAATGTAAGAAATAAATCGACATGTACAGAGTGATCAAAGTCAAGTGTCTGAGGTTGGCAATAAGAAAATTAACTTCGCCTCATTGCACAGTTGGCTCATGGGATTATTTTTGTTTTATTGGTTTGTTTTAGTGATGTAACGAATGCGTGATTTTACACATTCGCGAATGCGAATATGTGCACTAGACATTCGCGAATGCGAATGGGAATGCGAATATTGACTTTTTAACTTTACTAGCGTCATCTATTAGTTTTCAGTTTACAACTATACGAACACTTGCATTAAGCACACGCAGAGAATTAAATTTCTCCATCACCGCAGCGAAACTAGCCAAGTACAACCGAATCGTTTCGACTTTTTACATCTTATTCTTATCAATTCAAGTTTTAGTTCTGAGGTTAGATGGTTATTATAATGTAAACTGCAAATTTGTGCTCAAAAGTTTGTTTCAGGATTGCAATGAATTTGAATATTAGTTTTTTTCTTTTCTAAATTATCCATTTTAACAGGTAAAAGTTACCTGTTAATTCGATATTCGCAATATTCGCATATTTTGTTGCGAATGCGAATATTCAAAAACAAGCGAATATTCGCGAATGCGAATATTCGTTACTTCACTAGTTTGTTTACACGTGAATCAATAACACGGCACGAATGATAGATGGCGCAGCAACAAACGTCGAGAAGAGATGTAGCCAAAAATAAATATGAACTGTAAGTTAATCAACCTCGGAATGTTTTTTCATATTGCATATCAACCTCGGGCACTGGACATGGTGTATCGATACATAATATAAGTAAAAAAAAGTAAAAAAATAAAAATGTAGATAATTTAGGTGAATATAATTATGGCATATATAAAGTAATAATAACGACGAATAATATTACGGTACCAAATTAGATTAACCGACTAGCTCCAATAATATAATCCAATCTATCGAGATTATTATCAGTACGTTGCACCGTTGCCTAGATTCTTATACAAGAAATTTTTAACGTCTAAAATATGAATTTCGGTTATACAAATGCAACCAAGTATCATAACGAAACCGATATATTGTATACATCGCAGAAATTCCCATAATTTATCACAAAATATCGACAACAGTAGAAGATGCAGTAAGTTATGTAGGTTGATTATCCTCCACATCCAAACTAGACTAAAGAAGAACGGACTTCTGAGACCACCAGTTGGCGGTCGTTTACACCCAAATGGCTGCCGAGAAAGTCTTGGTAAATCGCTATGTATCTATTCCAAGCGATACAACTTAACACCACTTGAGCGGAGAAACAGCAAATTTTCAAAGCCACTTTCTTTGTGGTAACTTTGATCCTGTATGGTACACCGTTATCCTTGTCGTTTTCGCTAACAATGGTTGGCAATTGCATATAGCCCCTTCTAGGCGGATTATTTCGTAAATATAAGAACGTACCAATGAATAAGGCTATTATACCAAGACCATCGCAGATGCCATCAATATAATACCCAGTGGTACCCACTTCTGACAATTCTCCCTTAATGTTCTTCCGGGCCCTGGCTACGTGACCATCCATGTCATCGAGGAAGGTCCTAATTTCAAATAGGACCACGCCAATGCGCCTATAGGTCAAACTATCGTCCGAGACACATTTTGCGCTTAAAATTGCTACGAAAACGTGGAAGAAACTTATCGAATTTGGTGTTATCCACGATATCGCTGATATCTTAAAGATGTTGTCGACGATCTTAGCCAACGGCGCAAATATGTAGTGGTTGGTATGATCTAATAGAAGGGCTTTGGGAGTTATATCGCAAATAGGCGAAATATCACAGGATACCCAGCTCACATCCTTGTAGCATTTCGTATAATTGGTGGTGAGATCGTTTTTCCAATGGATAATATTGTATTCGCATGTACAGATTAATATCCATGAACAGATACCATAGTATTACGAAGAATAGGAATCCAAGCAAAATTTTACTGACGTGTGATGAAGGCCATACCATTTTATTAATCTATTTTTTTCTTTTTGTAAAGCGAATACGATCAATTTGGAATTATTTAGTCTTATTTTTAAAGAGGTAAGAGTCTTAAACTACAAGTAGATCATAATGGCACATAGAGTAAACAACAGTAGATTTACATTATCTATAATATTTCCTGGTTTATTACAGGCATGAAATGCATTTTAGGTACCTTAGATTGTTAATACAATAAGGACGGTAAATCAGTCTCGAATTCATACGTATAGTTGATTTACGTATAATTTATAAATTATTATTACAATTAATCAATATAGTTATGATCGTTGTATATACATAGTATAAATAATCAAGTATATATTTTTTTTTATTCTTATAAGAAAATATATCTCTTTTTCTATTATATACTCTACATTTAGATAACTTCCAGAGGAACAAGATGTTGTAGGGAAACCTGAAATTGTCAAAAATACATTGTTAATTTGATGTTCGAGCTCAATTTTATGTATTTTAACACTATAATTAAATCAGTAATAAAATCTTGGCAAGGGTAATGAATGCTGAGGATAACTATAGTGATTTTAATTTACTTATAATCCTCCATTAATTAATAAAGAAATATTCAATTGCGTTGACAATGAAACACAAAATAGAGGTAATATTCGACCACTCTGTGATTTGTCTATATTAACGGAATGTTTTTGAATTTATCTGTCTAAATATTCTTCATTGGATTCATATTTATGTAATATTCTAATAATTCTTATTAGTACATTATAGATACGTGGAGACATAGGATAGGATAGTGTTTTACGAAAATATGGAATTGTAATGCGTGAGCAGTTACTTAATGTTTAACATCGTTACTCGGAAAGAAATCAGAATAACTCTTTCATCCTTTAATTTTTAAATATTAACTACTATTACAGGTAGGTGATCCTTAGTGCAAGCGAATATCTCTACAGTTTACTTTTAGGTAAATTTACATCTATGCTCTTTTTTTGTATTCAAACTTTCTATTGTTTTCAATAAATTCAGTCACTTTCTGACAACCCTATATAGTGTATATCATTATCTAGACAGCTGGAAATATTTTTTTTTATTTTAAATCATTAATGCCACTTATTAGTGCTATCTTTTTATTTGATCTTTGGATACGCGTTATAACTTTATACCTGCACCAATTAAATCCACATCAAATCAGTACTTTTGAGTAAACTTAAGTACATAATAATATACAGGGACCTGCAGCTAAACTCCGGTGTTCCATTACTCATTTACTATTAAAGTGAGATGTTGCACATCTGAAAATTATTTTGAAATATACCGGGTGTTCAAAAAACCGTCGCCATAATTTTTTAAATGGAACACCCTGTATTTTTTTACATTTTTAGCAGTGGCTGCCTAAAGGGTTTATGCACCTATTTTTTTTTTTTAGTCGATGTGTTTATTTAGTGGCAACAAATATTTTTCATAAAAAACAGATATAAATTAGGGATGAATGGCCAAAATAGAGCACTATCGGTTTAAATTATTTATTTTGTCAAGTTGCGACATTTCAACTAAACATGTAGTCTTTTTCAAGCTGTAAAAAAAAATGTTTGAATAAGTAACACTAAATTTTGACTAACTAATTCCAAAATTACCAAAAAACAAATCAATTAAAACCTCGTTATTCAGTTCTAAGATACACATATTAATGAAATATTTGTAATTTACTATAAGATTTATGAAATTTATTGCACATACTTATATTAAAAATAAATTATCAACATTTTTTTAATAATATTTTAAGTAACCTGAGAGATTCTTTTAAATTTACAGTTGAAAATTCAACAAAGTTTGTCTCAAAAATTCGATGTAGAATTTTCCGCTGCATTCATGGCTGTAGTAAGAAATACCATGTTCCATTTGAAAGAAAAAAGTTTTGTTTGCTTAAAGATATCCACATTGGTTGCGAATTTTTGAACACCCTGTATGTGATTCAGTGATTATTGCTATAAAACACCTATAGCTACGTCCTTTATTACATCGACTTTAGTAAACCATTAAATATATGCTAATCTCATGAAATATTTATTGTTCACTGCGTAGGCTTTCACGGCGTGTAACTATAACTAACAGCTTCTTGCGGTTTTCGCCGTGTGTCAAAACTTTTGCTCGACATTTCGCTGTTCATACTGACAGCTTCTTCAGGATAACTGAACTGAACACACTAACAGTTCAATTATCCTGAAGAAGCTGTCAGTATGAACAGCGAAACGTCGAGCGAAAGTTTTGACACACGGCGAAACCCGCAAGAAGCTGTTAGTTATATTTGATTTTATTTGAAAGAGTGCAAATGTTAAAAAAATCAACGAAAATGAAAATATCTTAAAAACGGTCAAGTTTAGGGATAGGGAACCTTCATATGAACTAATTGCAAATGATCCGCTAAATTCATTAGACCGATAAAAATTATACCATTGCATTTAAAATAAGAAAGTTGATATCAACACCCGGTATACCGAAAGTGCTATAAAGTTGAAAATATTTTCTTTAAATAGATCAGCAGTAGGCCATGTCTACACTGCAAGTTTCAAATCAAATTTCTACTAGAAGTTCAAAAAAATGTAATGTCCCAGTTCCGTAGGACACCTGTATACCAGAAATGTATGGACGAAGCCCACAAATCTCACAATACCCAATCTTTGTAAATAATTGTACCTCTATTACGTTAGTACTTCCAATGACTATAGTTGTGTATTTTTTCAAGATAATTTTCTATTTTTATTAGTTAAATATTACATTAATATCTGTTTAAGTAGGTTAAACTTCTTTTTAAGTTAATATTTACCATACTACATACGTAACTACATATACATATAATTATTCTAATTTATATCTATATATCTGTCCCAGATTGCACATTTCTGCGCGTGTACATACAACTTCATAAAAACATGAATCAGAATTTAATATAATTAATAATTATAATTCTCTATACCACAAAAAAACAATTTGATCTTTTTTTATCCCATATAGTGCTTAAAGATAATAAGATATAGATACTTATCACCTAAGAGCAGTGTGATGTATCGGAGCAATTATGATACAATCAGCACGACTAAACAATTTGGTAATCGAGTCCAGAAATAGGTTGCCAAATTTAATGGGGATCAAAATGACTTGTTTTAGAATATAGTTTTAAATATCACACCTGTAATAGGTAAGTATCATAACATTATGGTCATAAATCACATTCTTATTACTACACTGCGGATTCCTGCCCGCCTCTGTGATCGATGAGCGAGACGGGCAGAGTGCGACGCAATCCATTCCATTCGAATGCGAAGTGATCCGCTCATTCGTTGGGCGATAGAGGCGGTGAGAAATCCGCACTCTAGCTATTATAGATAATTGATCCGACATGTGAAAGGGTATTAAGTGCAGTTGTTTAATGTTGTTCTAAGTATGCGGTTAGTAATAATTATTCAATGTACGAGCATTTGATATATATTAATAAATACGAATGCATTTTCAAGAAGTATTTAGACAGTTTCAGAATTCATGATTTAGATTAAAACTGGTTTGAAATAATCGTGAAATTTGGTAAATTGAATTAAGACATTTTTGGATTTATAGAAATCTTAATGTTTAAATAGAAATCGCATCTGCAGGGTATAATAATTTCAAAAATATTATGTGGCTTTATTAGACTATTTTTCTGTTTCCTAATTTGTGCTTCTGACTTTTTATTTGTGATTGAAAGGCTCAATGCAAGGTATATTAGAAAAAAAAGCCCTGTCCAATATAAAATTAAAAAAAAAATAATTGACCCAAGTTAACAAATAATTATTGGGATTATAAGGGATTTCCACTATTTTATTGTATATAATAATGGAGACATGGAATAATAAAGCTATTTTAATGAACAACGTGCCTATATAAGTTTAACGTTTCAGATCATACCATAACACTCTTGTTTATGGATAAATTATATAAGATTAGCTAACCGGATATTGTGGGAAGAAATATGAAGTTTCAATGTCGGGCTGCACAATAGTCAAGCGATTAATGATTGCTTGACATCAGTGTAATAAATTTAAATTCATTACACTGATTGCTGAGTTTTTAATCCATTCACTGTTATAGGATCATGTTATGGCCTGAGGAAAACAATTATTACCATCTGTCGAAACTAGTAGCTGAAACCGTCATAGTCAAATTTAAATTGTCCGCAATTATTCTTAGTGCCTTCAACTTTGAAACAAAAATTACCTACCATTTTGTACTACGTTAATAGTTATTTTAATGGGTTTACGTTGAAGTCACTAAAAATAGTGGCGGGAAACTTAAATTTTGCTATTAGGGAATGATATGATAGTATATTAATAAAGGGTATTAGGAAGTACTCATTCCAAAATAATAATACACTAGTTTTTCCATTTTTCTTAATAAAACTAATTGTGTTCTCGTTTGAATGTTGGACGGACTGTATAAGATCGTACCTATCTATCTGGTATTTCTGTGATAAGGATAGTATTGTTTCATGCATGGATGAACAAGATGCTTGAAAACTTGTTTTGGTAACCTTGTATCTATAAAGTTAAAAAATAAAAAAAAATATGCCAATAAATTGATATTATTATTATTAATTATTTTATATTTCGTACGGTATTTCAATTGTTTATTAGAGGAAAGTATTTAGATTTAGGTGTAGAAACATTCAGTTACAATTACCTGTATTTTTACTATTTGCACGAATTAACAGCAATGACCTTTATCAACGCCTTATAATATTTTTTGTTTTCTAATTGTAATTCACTTAGTAGTAAATTAGGAAACTTAAAAGTGTAACAAAAAAAAAAAAAATTAAAAACGTGTACCATTGCATAGGCACCAAGAAACGATGGGCCGAAACATTTATGGTAATTTTGATAGTTTACCTTAAATAACTATTTTATAAATTAAAATTATGAAATGAAAACAGAATAATATGAATCACAAGTCAATGAGGTCTCTTAATTCGACCAAATAATAAAAGGACAAGTTTGATGCAGACCATAAGAATACCTCATTATCGCTACAATTATACTAAATATACTTTAATACAAAAAATATTATTGGTGGTATATTGTACTAATATGAATCTGTAACATTTTGGATATTTTCTACGTGAATGAATAAACATATTCAAATTCAAAACAGATAATGTTGTTCATTCCATTCTTATTAAATACAATCCATAAAAAAGCTACATGTTTCGGCAGAAACTGGCCATCTTCAGACTTTTATATGTACAAGTAGATATATCCGTTTGACGTTATAAAAGTCTGAAGATGGCCAGTTTCGGCCAAAACATGTAGCTTTTTATAGGTTATATTAAATAAGAATGGAATAAACACACTATCCGTTTTGAATTTGAATCTGTACAATTAATTGAGTATGTTTTGCGCTGAGCCCTTCAATTCAAATAAATTTAGTGCAATCTTAATTATGTAGTTAAACAATTAAAAAAAAATTCAGCAACATTCAGCACGTGTTTCGTAAACAGTAATGAAATCACCTTATTTTATATTTCAGGAAGTGAAATGTTATTGGAAAAAGTTAAAATTTGCATTTAGTTAAAAGAATTTTGAAATATGCCGGTTTCCGATTATTTTAAAGTTAAAGTAAGATCGGTACAATGAAAACATCAAAATATAAGTACCCAATTTACAGTCAACTTAAAAGAATGTTGAAGGTGATTTAATCAAAAAGATAGAACGAATAAATAGAATGATAACTCTTGTTTGTGCTATTCTAGAAAGGGATGACTCATTTTTTGTAAAAAACTTGGTCCTAGATAAAATATTTATTGCGTGAATTTGTGTGTGCAAGCCATATAACGAAAACTGGCATAATATTAAGTAATTACACGTTTTTAATGATTATAAGCATAAATGATTTTATATTTTTCAAGTTTTCAGGGTCTGATTTTTCAATCTAAAAAAAAAAAATCGTCCCACATCATAACAAGTACATACTTATTGCAGGTGCAAAGATAGAGTTTTGTATTAAGCTCTATTCTTATATTCAGAATTTTAATTTAATGATGTAGTCTGATATTTTTTCTAGCATCACATATGATAAATGTGATACATGTAATTGCAGAATTACGATTATATTTATTTTCGTAATTTAAGAAATTAGTATAAATATACTTGTGGGCACTGTTAATAATAAATTCACCAAGGAATTTGAATAATAACATAATTACTCACGATTGTTTTTCCCCAAATTGAAGCACAATATCACTTTTAGATCCTACAATTATTTATATATCCTATTACGCATAGCTCATTAACAATATTCACTCGATGCAAAGATTAAACATGCAATGTCGGGCCAAATAAACTTCAAGCGCTGAAATACTGTAGATAATGATTGTGATATTTTGTGGTATCTCTAAGTAGTAGTAGTGATTCTGTGAAAATCTTTACTCGCATTTCGTGATTGTTTAGAATTGTCTATAATATATTGCTTATCTTTTACTAGTTTATCCGGTGCATAAATGCGAAAGCGTAGTCTTCCTAAGAGATTATAGTTATAATATATTCGCGAACTGCACTTGGGTGTACTAATTAATCGACAGCAATGTACAGGTATTATGAGGAAGTTATTTTTAGTGGCTTCTAGTGAAAAATGAATGTGTGCATTATTTGCATTGTTAAACTACGAAGCTAAAGTTTTTTGTCATGAAATTACGATAATTATATTTGCTAATGAGTCATTTGTAATAGTACCAAGCACAGGGTGACAACGGGAATTTTTTCTTGCAAAAGTCAGTTGAAATATTTTTTAGATAATTTTACCTTTTATAGTTTTATCATTATCATGAACCCGGGAAAAAATCACAAATGACCGGAGTAGAGTTCGAACTCGTGGCATCAACAATAGTCAAGACTCCAAGCCTTCACACCTTACGAGATATTTTCCTTTGTTAGAATTTATTTATTTATCAGTAATTTTATTGCAACAACCTGCAAGTAAATGATAGAAACTCAATGTAGTAAATCAGAATTTGGACAACATAAAAATCTAAAGATATAATGTGAACAAAAAGAAGGTCAGTTAGAAACATCGTATGAGGTCGTTGTTGAATGATCATAGTATCGGAAAAATTTGCATTAAAATCGAGGGAGAATAACTTGTTCCAGTCGTGTAATTACACCTTCAAAGAGACTTATGAAAACATTATTCGTATTAGAAGAAGGGAGATGTAATGACAGTTATATCTATATACCTATATAATAACAAAGGCTACTATATAAGATTTGTCATTGTTCTAATCCAGGTAGCACACAATATTTATAAAATATGTATTTCATATTTTACAAATATTATATGTATTTGTGCATTTATATAATATTTGTTTATAACTGTGCATATATATTTAAAAATCATATTTATTATACATAGAAACAATATTTATATCACACATTCCAAACCCAAAATTAACATTCACATATAAGCAATATTATAAAATATTACGAGTTTAATATTGATTGCAAAATATTTTTTTAATATTTATTTTATAATCGTTTTCCAATATTTTATTTTGGTTTTACGAAAATATTTATTTAATATTATTTTATGAGTCTAACACCTATATTTATTAAATGTATATTTTATACATATTAGGCACATATAAGTTTTCAAATACATTGTTTTAGTATAAAAAGGAATATACCCCAAATATTAATTAGTTTTGAAGGAAATACAGGGTATTCCACGTAACTGGTTCATTAAAAGTTTATGATGTTCTATTATTTACTTATATTTGAGATTTTGGTACCAGTATCTGTTCGATGGAACTAAATGTAAAATACTTAACAAAATATCACTTCCGGTTGACCGGAAATGGATGTCAACTTTGTTATTTTAAATGGAATGGTCTAATTTTTTACTCATTTTTGGATTCTACAACTATAAATACGTCAGTTTTCATTAGCTATTCCTATAGGTACATGTTGCCGTTTTTGAGTTATTTAAGTTTTTCTTTTTTTTTAGTCATAATCATTGCATCATTGAGAAATTAATATCTCGGTTAATACTGCAAGTAGAGACTCCAAATTTGCAATGTTATGAATATAGATATTACTCTAAGAAACGGTAAGCACACTTTACATTCTAACATAGAGGGTATTCAAAACTGAGGAACAAAGTGACATATTTACAAATGCAGAAAACTCATTTTTTTTTAAATAGAACACCCTGTATTTTAATTCAGAATTAGGAAGTAAATATCATCCCCTATCACTTTATATGAGCATTCCCTATACCTATCTTTAATAGATTTTGAGATATGAGCGACTTTTTGTTTGACAGACTAAGTATTATTTTTTTTTTAAAATAGAACACCCTGTATTTTAATTCGGAATTAAGAAGTAAATACCATCCCCTATCACTTTATATGAGCATTCCCTATACCTATCTTTAATAGATTTTGATATATGAACGACTTTTTGTTAAACAGACTAAGTAAGCCCTATGTGTGCGTGTTTGTAGCTGGCTCTGAATGATGTTAATGTCAAATTCATTGACTAACCAAAAGTGTTGTATATCATTGTAATTAAACCTTTCGTACAACGCAATATTAAGAAATGATATTCGAACAGACATTCTTGTATGGTTATTTAAAATATACATGAATTTGACGTGAATCCATTTCAGAGCCAGCTACAAACATTTAAAGATAGGGCTATTTAGTCTGTTAACAAAAAAGTCGCTCATATCTCAAAATCTATTAAAGATAGGTATAGGGAATGCTCATATAAAGTGTTAGGGGATGATATTTACTTCCTAATTCCGAATTAAAATACAAGGTGTTCTATTTAAAAAAAATGAGTTTTCTGCATTTGAAAATATGTCACTTTGTTCCTCAGTTTTGAACACCCTGTATGTTAGAATGTAAAGTGTGCTTACCGTTTTAGAGTAATATTACATTCATAACATAGCAATTTGGAGTCTCTACTTGCAGTATTAACCGAGATATTAATTTCTCAATGATGCAATGATTATGACTAAAAAAAAAGAAAAACTTAAATAACTCAAAAACGGCAACATGTAGTTATAGGAATAGCTAATGAAAACTGACGTATTTATAGTTGTAGAATCCAAAAATGAATAAAAAATTATATCATTCTATTTAAAATAACAAAGTTGCCAAAAGGTGCCAAAATCTCAAATATAAGTAAATAATAGAACATCATAAACTTTTAATGAACCAGTTACGTGGAATACCCTGTATATTGGTTACGAAATATATGGGAAATATTCCCATCTGTAGCACACAATATTTATACAACATGCATTTAATATTTAACAACTAGTATATCTACATACATGAGAAATATTATCAGGTTTTACTTAATCAACAAAAGTTGTGTTTTGTTACACTTTAGGATATTATATATATATTTAGGATGTAAAAACAAAGCACAGATTGGGTTGGCCATAATTTCGGTTATCTATGGAAAATGTAAATTCATGGCTTCTAAAAACAACATTTTAATCGAATATCTTAAACATAATCTAAATGTGGTTATAAAAATAAAAGTTAATTTTATCCTGAATTAACAAAATAAAATGCATAATTAAATGTATTAAAACATTATGTATATACTCGTGTTCGTAATATTGAAAGAATTAATAATACATTTTTAAGTAAAACGCATGTACAAAATATACTCTATTTTAACAAAAATTAATATCTTTCTTATTATTTTAATTTGAATTTGAACTATTAAACTACTGGCTTTAGGCTTTACAATTCTTTCATCTGCGGTTGTCCAATCCTACTTGCTGTTTTGAGTCACGTGTTAATATATCGTATCGTAACCAAGCGACAAGCACGTGTGCATCACGTGAGTGGAGTGATGGCCGTGGTAGATGAGAAGTGTGAAAAAAAAATGAAGGAATGTTGAAATTCAAAAGTTTTGTGTAGTTTTGCGGTTCATCATTGTGGGTAATTAAGAAAAGAAGTTGTGAAACATTGCACTGTATAATCGACAACTGGTAAGTGTCGTAATTATAAAATGAATAGGTTAAAAACTGTTACAATGCAAGTGTTACTGCATGTTTACAAAAATAATATTGCAGGCTAGAGGTATGCCGTCCAACTCGAAATCGTCATAAGTATCATTTAGTCAAACATACCTAAAAAAATATGAAATTAGCAGCTTACAAAATGGGGATATGCATAATAAATATCAAAATACCGGTGAAAATACTGGGATATTGAAAATATGAGCAAAAACAGCAATTGATGGTAAGAGGAATGGTTACACGATGTAGTACATTAACGAGAATTTCTTTTGTAGTAAAGATGAGAGAAGGATGAAACAACGAGAATGAGACGAATGCTGTTATGCCAGCGGTGATACGGGTAGGCAAGGCTTTTTAAAAGTAGTACAATAATTATATACATGTTTTGTATTGTGTTTATTTAATTTTATTTCCTATAACAATAGTTGCATAAAAACTTCCATCAAGGTTTAAAATAATGCCAAAAATATATATTAGTGAATATTTGATTTTAGCTATCAGTGGTCTAAGTTTACAGCACCCAGTTTAGTGGTAAGTTGTACACTGTATGAGTAGTAAGATGTTTT
Organism: Protaetia brevitarsis; assembly: GCA_004143645.1. Classification (NCBI taxonomy): domain Eukaryota; kingdom Metazoa; phylum Arthropoda; class Insecta; order Coleoptera; family Scarabaeidae; genus Protaetia; species Protaetia brevitarsis. Next base: position 469,661 of record RXPK01000194.1, on the reverse strand, counting down.
TATACAAAAGTTGACGTGCTGCAGATGTCTTGAGGCGGTTGTTGGTATGGAATATTTGCTGATAAACAATGTACAATTGTATATATATAACATTATTTCAGTTGCCACAAGGATGAGATCGACATACGAGGGTATCAGATGAATCATTAAAAAGACAGTATCAGTGTACCTAGCGCAATCAAAATCTTGTATGTCTAAGTAATGTGCATTTGAATTGTTTAATCTTTGCTGCTATTTTTATTAGTTCAGTGTTTCTGCTGATGATGATAGCTTTGCTATCGAAACGTACGTCCAGTTTAGTGCAGTTTGTGGTGAGGGGTCTAGGTGAAGTTTGCAGCATTACCAGTACCACAATTGGAGTATTTTTGTCATATTTAATCTTTGAATTAAAAAAATTTAGCACGCTTTTGTATCTTGTAGAAGTGTGCCGTCCAGCATTAGCCTTTTTTTGTATATGTATGTTGTTAATATGTAGAGTATTTTGAGAATTACTGGTTATCTTGTGTTGCTTAAATATTGCTAATCCATATTTTTAATTTTGCAGTAGAACCTCTCATTACCGGAATTATATTGACAAAAAAAGTTCATATGTAATATTTTATCTCTTCTCGATTATCCGGATTTTTCGTTATGCAGACCATGTTAATCTTCATTTACTGCGGATACTGGAGGTTCTACTGTACATATGACTGGTGTTGTGACAAAATCTCCTATGAAATTTTTCTAAGTACAGCATTAATTATAATAATTAAAAAGTGTTTGTTAGCATCAATATCCGAACTGAAATCTCACCCGATTCCAAATTGTTTCCTATTCGAAGATTTGAGTTCTTATATCAATGCTTTATAATTATTGTTGCAAATGGAAAATCATATAGCAGATACTTTCACGAGACCATCACATGTATATGGATTAGCAATATTAAAGCAACATAAGAAAACCAGTATTTCTCAATATGCTCTATATATTAATTACAATATTTACGAAATAAAAAAAATCTGTCACTTCCTATATGAAATGATATTTGAAAAAAATATTATACGTATATAGAAATAAAATATACTATATGTATTTGAAATATGCCAAAAATATTAGTTGGCAATATTTATGAATTAAAAAAAAATCTGTCACTTCCTATATAAAATATATATTAGAAAAAAAATATTTTATTAATATTTGGTGCTACCTGGGAATGTAAGAGTCGTTTTTTGGAGACAAAACATCAAAGGTGCTGACAGCAAGCGACGCTTCTTGTCTTATCTGTTCGCTGATTCAACTTACAAATATAAAATTGAGAATTTCATATATTTAAGTTTAATTTTGGAACACAACTTCCTTTTATAAACGTCTTGCGCAAAATAATAAATGGCGGCATTCTGTCTCACGACAAATTTACGATTTCTTAATTTACTAACAACATATAGGTCTGATCTTTTTTTTCACAGAAAGCTCATTTCCTTCAAAATCAATCTTTTTCACAAGGAATAACTTTTCGAAAACAATGAGTTCAGTGTTTCTGCTGATGATGATAGCTTGGCTATCGAAACGTACGTCCAGTTTAGTGCAGTTTGTGGTGAGGAGTTTAGGAGAAGTTTACAGAATAACTTTTCATTATCTCAACCCTATCCGTGGACACACATGATACGATTTCAAAATCCTTAATCATAAATAAATAAACATGTTTGAATAAAGGACGTTGAAAGCGATTAATAAGTGTTTGTCATTAATTATTTGCATAATTCATTAGATTAGTAAACGTGTGATAAACAAGTAAAAATTAGGTATATAATAAAATAGTATATGTATATGCTTACCTTTTTTATCTAATTGGAGAAAAGTCAGAAATTATAAATGTTTATACATTTCCCAATGATCACACAATTTACGATTAATTACGCCGTAACAATAGGATGTAAATCTGGCATAACAGATTAAAGTTCTGCACTTCAAATATATCAAAGACACTCTCACTCTACTGTGAATACTAGAGTTACAATTAATAATAAGCTTTAGCGAGTTTTCAACGGACTATCTAGTTTTACCTCTTATCAATAAACAAACTTCATACGCTCCAAGTTTGTTAGCAAGAAGTGTTAAAATAAAATTTATATAAACTTCCTTGTTAGTTAGTTTGTAAAATATAATTGTGAATGTAATACATGCGTTTGTTATACACAGTGTCTACAAATTGACGTACAATAATATTTCAAATTGTTTCGATATTAAAAATTATTAGTACTAAATGATATTGTAATGCGCATTATCATTTACATGTGCTGTCGCATTTGCTTATTGCCAAATTGGAAATTTTTCTGAGCATAGGTGTACCAGGAAATACATGCATGAATAAGGTATTAATAGCTAAGTAAAAGCAAACATATATAAAATGATACGACGGCTATTAAGAAATCCTGTGTATTTACTATGTGATGATATATTCTTTAATGTAAACAAAAAAAAATCAAACGTTTGCACGTCTACACATATACATGTACAGTGGTAGACTTATTTAATGTCACCCTTATGACGGAAAGAATATCGAAATTACGGTCCCTGAATGTCGTAGACAGTTCGGCTTCTGTCGGTTTACACAGGTATAAAAGTTTCTTGGAGAGCATATAATATAGTAGCTTATTACATACACAACCAATTTTTACTCTTCCATTCCCGATGATAGACATTAATTAAGATCATCACTATATATGGTGTCCCAGCGAAGACTGGGTCTTTGATTATTACCTCTTTTTTTTTGATTTAGGAAAAAGTTGTTGTACAAAGTTTAAAAATTAATCCTGCTATTAAAAATATTTTTGCTATGAGGTTGTTCAACAGTAGGAAAGATACTTTATATAAGCAAATATGTTATCTGTAATAAATGGCATTATTAATACTTTTTGTTAAAAAAGCTCTGAAGCAAGCTTTCGGCTTAAGGCGGGCTTAGTTTGTATATACATATGTTTAGCATGTTATATACATACTAGGGTTAGTCAACCTATGGACAAATAGTTAACGGATTTTTTAACGTTTGGACAAAAGCGGGATGGCAGCACGGCGGTGGTGCCCATCTCGTTTAAATATAAGTTTTATAGTTAGACTACGAACTACAAGATGGCACTCTTACGTTCGACAAATATTCTTCAATTGCAATAAGGTTTGTTTGTTTGCTGATCTAAGCAGATACAAGGAATTTTAGCGTTTGTATTTTAGATGAGGATTCGTGCGTGTTTGTTTGTTTAGACAAGCAAATCCAGATCACAAAGAGGTGCCTCTTCCTGCTCTCGATTCGGCGATTCGGGTGTCCGAGCAATTTGTGGAAATCGTATTTCAACGCGTGTGTGAACTTGTAAAGGTACATAACTAACCGCACTAACACCGTGTTGTAAACTGTTGTTTATAAATTTAATCAGATATATAACTACATCAAATATGCAATAATGGATAACATAATAATAATAATATAATAATAATAGATACCAATGTAATTAATGTAATAACGATCATTAAATTTTAAAAACTTCACTTGGTAGATACATAAATAGTAGTATATGATGCATTTTTATTGTATGTCTAGATTCATTAGTTTGAAAAATTACTTTTACTTTTCCTATTCATAATAGCTGTGACAATTGTGACAATAGTATATAATAAATTAAGGTTATATTGCAATTGAGCGCGTTTGTTTGTAGCATCTTTAAATCCAGCTCTGAGACGCTCTCAAGTTACTCTCATGACGTCAGGAGATACTGCTTCAAGCACACAAACAACAAAGTTATAGTTGCCTCGTAAGTTTTCCACAATCAAGAGAAGTGGCGAAATGCGTCACCATGTATACTGTTTTTTAATAAGTGAAATGGTGCATACATGTAAAAAACTAATTCTATTATTATCTATATACCTAATAGTAAAGATAAGTAAATCGAGTAAAACATTTTTGTAAATATAAGAAAAAACGATGACAGAGCATAACATTAAAGTAGAAACCAAGAAAAAGTCAAACAGTAAAGTAACATGGTACATACATGTAAAAAAAATAACGATTATATGTTATCAAACTAAATATTTATTCTTCTTATTATTATATAATCATAAACATAAGCAAATTTAGTTAACAAAATAACTTATTAATTTAAAAACTAAGAAAACTAAAAGTTGAGAGTAGTTTTATGTAATGTTTTTTTTTTCTTGGCAATTTTCGTCCTTTTAGATTTTTTCTCTTTCAGTGATACTTTTTTGTTTTAAGTTTAATATTTATTCTTAAAAAAAAATGTCAATTTAGAAAATTGGTTCAATTAATGTTTTCTCAACAAGAACGTGTCTTGCAATATACGAGCGAACACACGCACATGGGCACAGGTGTTGATAGATAGGCACCCGATTGCCGTATAAATCCTCTAGTTGTTTGGCGACTAAGAAAACACACCCATGTATAAAAACTATATGCGCCCGTAAATCACGTGGAATATTTCAATGCACAGTGATGAGCGTATATACATAACTTACGCAGCTGTGTTTTCGCAATATTCTACGCTTTGGCGGCGTCTTAGATGTAGTTGTTTATATAAATATATCCGTTCAGGCTTTCATTGAAAAATAAGAATTGCTAAAATAATTTATATTTGAATACGTTTTTAAACTCCGTAACAAGATAAAATATAATTGTATGACTTATTGAAAATAGGTATGAGTGACATTTTCTTTATTTCTCCTACTTCATTGAAAAAAAGATAAAACAAGTAGGAATAAATAGTCACTAACTATTTAAGATAATAAATAAAAACTTAGTAAGTCTTTTATCATTGATTAGAAATGAATTTACATATTATTATATAATATCAAAACATTGTGATTTTCCACAAGAATATTTCGAAAGTCATGGTAAGTTTGTTATATCTAGCGGCAGCGTTAAATTTAAACGATTATCAACAAAATCTTATCATTAAATCTTAATAAATACAATCAACGCCCCAGCTCAAGACTTCTAGGCCAAAAACAGGGGAAGCTCTTTCACTAAATTATATTAATTATTGTTACTTTTCATTGTAATTTAATAAGTTTTTAAAATTGGTAACCACATAATACTTTCTAGATTTTCCTTTGTAAATGCTGAAGTTCTATTACATGTGAATACAGAACCTACATAATATTCTCTACTGACTTCGCAAAACATGTACATATGCAAGTTTCTAGGCATAGACGCGGTAGGCAACGCCACTGAGTTTTCCCGCTTCTCGCTTCTCTGAACGCGTTTGTCCGTCCTTTAATTATAACAGAATACCCAGAATACTAACCTTCTAATGTAAATAAGTAATGTTTGTAATATAGGTACATAGCAAATATTATGGAATTTTATTTTTGTTTTTTTTTTATATTATTTGTACTTAAATTAATAATGCATCTGCATGGAATAAGCTTTGAATTCTTCAAAATAAGTAATGTTTGTAATATAGGTACATAGCAAATACCTATAATGGAATTTTATTTTTGTTTTTTTTTTATATTTATTGTATTTAAATTAATAGTGATCTACATGGAAAAGCTTTGAATTACATAAAAATATAATGGAATTTTTTTTGTTTTTTTTTTATTTATATATATTTTCCTGGGACCCGAAAGCCAGACTCTCGAATATCAGGGTCTGGAGATTACCATGGAATGCTAAAGTTATTAAAGTAAATTCATCATAAAAAAGAATTTCCGCCCTTGAAGATCGATAATAATTTTCCTGACATTTAAACAAATATCATTTTTCTTAAGTAAGAGGGTAACTGATATTTGGTAATATTAAGTAATTATTTTTGTTTTATATATATCTATTACCTTTTTACGTTTTGATTGTAATTACTGAGTCACAGAACGTGGGTCGACAGTACGTCTATGCACGGCAGCTATACCGAAATCTTGCCTGGCAATTACAAACATTTGTTATGTGTAGCTGAATCTTAAATTTCGGTGTGATTCCAAGAAGCTTCTCTCTTTTGGCATTGATAAATAATAAGGACAATATGTTAATTAATGAATCTAGGCTACAATAAAAATGCATCATATACTAGTATTTATGTACCTACCAAGTGAAGTTTCTAAATATAATGATCGTTCTTTACATCAATCACATTGGTGTCATTATATTAAACATACCGTGCATATTTGATGCAGGTATAAAATCGGATTACATTTACAAACGACAGTTTACAACACGGGGTTAGTGCGATTAGGTTATGTTGCACAAATTGCTCGGACGTCGGATCGCGAGCAGAAAGAGGAACCTCTTGTAATCTGAATTTGCTTGCTATAAACAAATCATGCTCTAAAATAAAAAAAAGTGCGTAAAATTCTTGGATCTGCTTAGATCAGACAAACAAACAAACCTATAGCCAATGCGAGTGAATCACACATCGTTTCCGCAGGTAGATAGATAGAACACAGAAATCTGTAGTTCTCTCTGATCGAGATACCTGTTATATTTACCGGAGTTTTCAATCAATTTACATTCACGATAGAGTGCGCCACTTCCCAGAGCAATAGTTTTATTTTTCCGAAAATGCATTACGTTGACTAACTAGATATACTTAAACAATGGTTTTAGATATTCATATTTTAAGTATCATACATACATACATTTGGGTTTGATACAACTGTAAAATTAAAATCGATATAATTATATACAGATGTTCACTATAGTCTTGAACATTTGCTTAACTTCAGCCTTGATCTTTTTTTAAATAGCACCCTATATTTTTTACTTATGTTCCCTTACACAAACACTTGAGCAGAGAAAATCCAGTTACTAGGGAAAATCTCCAGGGAATGAGGCTAAGTAAAATTCTTCTGGGAATTTATAACCAGAAGACGGTTACAGAATGCATCAACCTGAGTAAGACACATGTTGCAATTAACAGAATACTTTCAGGCCATTGTAGACTGAAAGGACACCTGAGTAAGCTTGGATTGGAAAAAGATCCTGAATGCAGATTTTGTGGGGAACAGGATGAAACACCCATCCACCTCCTCTCAAACTGCGTAGCACTGTGCAACTCGAGGACATTGCACCGGGGAGCATGTGAAATCGAGAGGGAGACTTACCTAGACTGGGGCCTCTGACATCCACACTTTCTAAAAGGAATAGGATTGGAAGGCCAGCTGTAGAAGAGCAAAATAGGGACACAATAGATCTTTAAGGTCGCAGTGTAACACCACCCTTCTATTTACATGCATACATACACAAACACTTTTAATTTGTACAAAATATGTATTTATGAAACCTCATGCAGAGACAATTAATGATTTTAAATAATTTTAAGAAATTTTCAATTAATTTTCATGTTGCCTTAGTATATAAACTTTATATAATTAGATAAAGTCTAGAATTAGTAAATATGTACCTGTTACCCAGGGAACACACAATATTTATAAAATATGTATTTCATATTTTACAAATATTATATATATGAGAAATATTTCCAACATAAACAACACATTTATATAATATTTACTTATAACTGTGATTGTTAAATAACTTCTTATTTAACAATCATATTTATTATACATAGAAACAATATTTATACCACACATTCCAAACCGAAAATTAACATTCAACATATAAGCAATATTTATCAAATATTGCGAGTTTAATATTGATTGCAAAATATTTTTTGAATATTTATTTTATAATAGTTTTCCAATATCTTATTTTGGTTTTACGAAAATATTTATTTAATATTATTTTATGAGTCTAACACCTATAGTTATTAAATATACAGGTTGTTTCAGACCACTCGTCCACTATCTTTTTCTCGCGATCTATTGCAGCTAGACTAACGCGGCAAAAAATCAATAACAAAACCCTACCTAAAGAATCATTCGAAAATATTTTTAACTTCCGGAAACGTTCCATTATACCGGAAGTGGATAGCAATTTTTTTATTTAAATGGAATCATATGTTTTTTCTTATCTCAATGAATTCTACAGATTATTTGAACACAATTTTCACTAAAGTTCTCTACCCCTAAATTCAACCGTTTTTGAGATATTTACGATTTTGTCAAAATTTTGACGTTTTCATCTCTTTCGAAAACATACCATATTTTGTAAACCGTTAAAGATAATGATGCCATTTTACTAGTATACAGGAAAAAAAGTTGTTCCTACCAAATTCTGTCAAAAGAACCACTAAATTGTATACAGAGTGTTCATAAGTCGATTGTCAATTCGAATACATTTAATCATAGAAAAATCTTTTTTTTCAAATGTAATATTATATTTCTAATTAGTAGGTTTTGTTATTAAATTTTTTGTCGCATTAGTCTAGCTGCAATAGATCGCGAGAAAAAGATAGTGGACGAGTGGTCTGAAACACCCTGTATATTTTATACATATTAAGCACATATTAAGTTTTCAAATATTATTGTTTTAGTATAAAAAGGAATATACCGCAAATATTAATTAGTTTTGAAGGAAATATATTGGTTACGAAATATATGGGAAATATTCCCATGTATAGCATACAATATTAATACAACATGAATTTAATATTTAGCAACTACTATATCTACATACATGAGAAATATTATCAGGTTTTACTTAACCAACAAACGTTGTGTTTTGTTACACTCTGCACAGATTGGGTTGGTCATAATTTCGGTTATCTATTGAAAATGTAAATTCATGGCTTCTAAAAACAACATTTTAATCGAATATTTAAACATAATCTAAATGTGGTTATAAAAATAAAAGTTAATTTTATCCTGAATTAACAAAATAAAATGCATAATTAAATGTATTAAAACATATTATATATATATATTCGTGTTCGTAATATTGAAAGAATTAATAATATATTTTAAGTAGAATAACGCATGTCCAAAATATACTCTATTTTAACAAAAATTAATATCCTTCTCTTATTATTTTAATTTGAATTTGAACTATTTAACTACTGGCTTTAGGCTTTACAAATTTTTCATCTACAGTTGTACAATCCTACTTGCTGTTTTGAGTCACGTGAGTTAGTGCATTATATCGTATCGTAAACAAGCGACAAGCACGCGTGCAACACGTGAGTGGAGTGATGGCCGTGGTAGATGAGAAGCGTGAAAAAAAAACCGAAGGAATGTTGAAATTGAACTGTTGTGGCCCATGATTGTGGATTATAAGAAAAGAAGTCGTTGTGAATAAATATTGCACTGGTTATAATCGGCAACTGGTATGTAAGTCGTAATAACAAAATAAATAGGTTAAGAACTGTTACAATGCAGGTGTTACTGCATGTTTACAAAAATAATATTGCAGGTTAGATGTATGTCGTCCAACTCGAAATTGTCATAAGTATCATTTAGTCAAACACACACTTAAAAAATATGAAATTAGCAGCTTACAAAATGGATATATGCATAATAAATATCAAAATACCGGTGAAAATACTGGGGATATTGCAAAATATAGCAAAACAGCAATTGATGGTAAGAGGAATGGTTACACGATGCAGTACATTAACAAGATTTTTTTGTAGTAAAGATGAGAGAAGGATGAAACAACGAGAATGAGACGAATGCTGTTATGACAGCGATGATACGGGTTTTTAGTTAGTTTATTGTTATAATAAAAAAACACAAAATCATGTTTGCTTGCTTCTCTTTTTTGTGTATTTTTTCTAGATGTTCACAATCATATTTTTTGCGATTCCAGCGCAATCTGTTACGAATCGAAAAAAAGTTTCAAACAAAAACTACATACTTGATGGCGTAGAATCCGAATCTGCAATTACAAAAGGGGGTTCCCATTTAGATTTCAAAGTTGTCTCCCCTCCTACTCGGGGGGTGAGGTGGGGAATCGAGTTCGGCATCATTCAGTGAGCCCCCTACATTATAACAAATCTTATTAAGATCTTTTTTTGATTTGATGCACTGTTTTAGAGATATTCAATTTATTTAAAAATAATTATCTACAATATCCTACATGAGTCGTCACAAATGTTTAGTATGAATTGAAAGAGCTTTGCGTAAGGGTTAATTTAGCATGAGCAAAGATATAGGCTGCTATTTTAAAAAAATCAAGATACCTTGGGCTAAAGTTAAGCAAATGTTTAGAACTATAGTGGACACCTGTATATAATTATAGTGTTTAGTTTCCCTGTTGGATCAAGTTCAGTATGTATGTATGACATAAAATATGAATACAACAAACGCATATAGAAACTACGCCGCCTTAACCGAAAGCTTGCAGCAGGGCTTTTTTTTTATAAAAACGTAAATAACGCCGTTGTTATTACAGATAGACATATAGTAGCTTACATAAGGTGATGTTATTTTTCTACGCAAAATTTAAAAATGGAATAATATTTAGGCTGTTCCATTTAAAATAACCGAGTAAGTATGTGCTTTTCTACTTTTGGAACATCCTGTATAGTCAAAAATCTTTTTAGGTTATGTACCATTGAATTTTGTAAAACTTTAGTAGAAGAGACTTTTTCCTAAAATCAAAAATAGAGCTGTAATCAAAGACCCAGTCTTCGATGGCACACCTGTACACTGAATTCATACATTACGTACCCATATAAGCAAGGTTGGCCGACTGGCCGACAGTACACGAATTCCCAGCAAGAAAATACCATACATGGAGCAACGGAAGACATGGGAACAGAAAGTAATAAATAACTGATTGTTAAAAAAGAAAACCGTTCAACCTTACCGGTTGAATTGTAATTATTTACATGGAGTTTATGTGTCGCGGGTTTACACCATCGTTGAATCTCGCATACTGTAGATTAAGCTAATTTGGAAAATATGACCTCAGGCCAAATTCAATTATTTGGAACAAAGTAGTAATTTGTATAGTTATTATTAATTTAAGATATGAGGATTTCAAATAAAGGTGCAGTTATTTGTAAGTATGCCAAAGCCGCACAGATATAATAAAAACAACCAAGACACCAAAGATAATATCAACGACACCTTTTAAGTTTTCCATTAATAGTAATACACAGAATATCCTTTCATAATTAATTTCATTTTAAATTTTACCCCAATAATATCATAGGGTTTCATAGATATAGTAGATTAATAAAATAATATAAAATACAGTAATTTTATCTCTTCTTTAACATTAAAGGAAAATGTACATCTGGTGTTCGGTTTTGTTTTGAACTGGTCCTTAATTAAAGTAGACTTGAAGAAAATAATAACCGAACGATTTAAGTCTGAGCAAGCCAGCGAGAAAATATCGGCTCCTTGTAAAGGTGCGTCCACACGCTCGGTGTTCGCCGAACACTAGTTTAGCGAATTCCTAGTCGTGTGGACGGGCAGTTCGGAGTTCGGCGAACTAGTCGGCAAACTGTTTGCCTTGTCCCGATCTGCATTGGAAAATGGCGCACGTCAACGTGTACGAATGTTCGGCTAGACGGAGTCAATACCCCGTCCACACATTCAGAAGGATTTAGAGTGAGAGGGAAGCTGTTGACAGCTGTCTAGTGAGCTCGTCTCTTACTAGTCATACTATTATACCTACAGTTTTTAATAACTGTTACATATGACAGCGGGTAACAGATACAAATTTATTTACTGAAACTACTATGTCGTATGCTGAAAATGGCAGCTTTGCCAAAGATAATAAACAATTCAACGTGCTTTTGACATTGATATGAGTGCAATTTTAGTATTCATTATTACATTAAATTGATGCATTTCAAGTAAATTAAAGATCTTAAGTTTTATAAAAATTAATCTTTAAAACTAATGTTGAGATAAAGTAATTAAGTAATTGCAATGTTATCCTAAATATTAAAAAGCTTACCACTCTTTTCATAATTCATCAAATTTCTTGAATTTTACTAAAGAGGGTCGAAATGTATATTATTGTGTGATGATCTGGTTTAAATGCGTATATGATTTTTTGTCTATAAAGAGGCAAATGAATCAAAAAATAGGTGATATTTATTAATATATAATCATTTAAAAGAAACAACCCTCCTTCCTCACGGCCCTCAATTTGAAACGATAAAGAATCCATACATACAGTGGATCGTGTTTGTGCAAACATATTCGCCTCATTGTAAATATTACGCATGCAGGTGTATGATACTCGTAGATAATTGGATAAAAAATGGCGAACAAATTTGAGCAAAAAATATTTCTTTGATTAACCTCTAATTTTTACAACGATGTTTCAATGATAACAATAACGTTGGTCATGAAAATTGCAGAAGGTCAATAAAACTACTTTTTTTGTTCGGGTTTGTTCGCCATACCCAATTACCCATACATTCATCATCGTAAACTTGGAAAATAACAGAAATTAAATAATAGCATAAGTAATTGTAGTTGTCAATATTTTTATAACCTAATGAATGAATTACTGGTGTCCGTGATTCATATTGAGTTTCTATCATGCTCAACCAAAATGACAGAACTTCAAATATTTATGGTTTGCCGGGTCTCCAACATGTTTCCAACCAAAAAAGAGTTTCAGTTATGCAGTGACAGCAATGGTTCATAATCACATATATGTATTATACCTATATTGCTAATTCCCTATCCTAATAATGGTCAAAAAACGTGACCAACAATATGAGAGGCATATATCGTTGTATCCTTTTCTTATGGGTAATTGTGTTTTACTGGCATGCTCATCAAAAGAAAGTGGCGGTTTAAATTTCAATTTGAACAATGTAACGAATTAATGTATATAAAATTTTAGGAATACAACGATGTGAACTTGACAATTTTTTAAACTTAATTAATTAATATGATTATAATTAGAAGATTTATATTGTAACCACCGAAAAATACAAATTCTATATAAATTTATGATAGGCAAGGGGAAACCTTGAATAGTTTTAATGACAATAATTATAATTTTACTTTGATATAGATATATTGATTAGTATGTTCTGCAGTACCTCTAGAGCTGTTACACAAAAAATGTCCATTTCGGTTTTTCCTTTCTTTTGCACTCATTTAAAAAACCCCTAGACACTAATTGCACATTTTATTTACAAACGCTAATCGCCAATAATCGACGCGTGATTTCGCTTGTGTCACTATGCGCAATGAACAAAGCACAAACATGCACAAACCAACCAATTTTCATAGCGGCTATCGGTCGCTTTGGACCAATAGGTTTCCACATGCGGCACATGCGCATTTTAGCTAAGTCACCCATGAAAAAGAGATGAAGATATATTTCGCTCTCATATTGTTACTCATGATTTTCTCCTTTAGTAAGCAATATAGGTATAATACATATATGCATAATCAGTCATAATTTCTGTACCAACACCAACCTAATTCATGCAATTACTCAATGCTACCACACTAAACTCTCATACCGAACCAACCGAACGTTCGGCGTTTTCCCATATCTGCTCGGAGTTCAGCAAACCCCGAATCGTGATGGACTGACCACAATGATTCGGTAGTTGCCGAACATTCGGAGTTCGGCGAACTCCGAGCGTGTGGATGCAGCTTAATAGAAGGGACCCGATATCTTCTGTCTCACTCGCTTTCGCTCGCATCGTTGGGATATTTTTTTCTTCAAGTGTATGAGTAATGAAAATATGATTTGACGCACTGTTATCGTGTGATGATTTAAACATTTATGAATCTAAATTCCCCTCCCCTACTATAAGAAAATTTTTGGCAATACTATACGGGTGTTCTCGTCCAATTTTCATACCACACAACTGCCCCCTGTTATCGTCCGATGATTTAAACATTTATGAATCTAAATTCCCCTCCCCTACTATAAAAAAATTTTTGGCAACACTATACGGGTGTTCTCGTCCAATTTCATACCACACAACTGCCCCCTCGTGGCAAACGCACGACACATCATACCAATTAAATATCGTAAATCATTTCATTATGGTGCTAAAATTGATTACGGATCTCAGTGATACAGCTATAATATTAAGTCAGGTATCATTGCATACTGGTTCTTCTTGTACTCAAATTTTGTGATTTTCTGGCATTTTAGTTGTATTAGTGATCAATTAAATATGAAAATAACAATAATAATTAGATGAAGAAGCCCTTCCCATCTGCATGATACAATAATTTTTGTATTAAAACAAAAAAAAACTGTGGTAACAAAAATTTCAAAAATTAACCCAAGAATAAATAAATTAAAATTACTTACTTGAGGAATCTGAGTACTTTTTCCACATCCGGTCTCTCCTACCAAAACTAATGTTTGGTATTTTTCCAACAAATACAAGATATGATTCCGTTTATTGAAAATGGGTAATTTCTGCCTTTGCACCTGTATCGATTGAGATATATACCTATTGTACACAAAGTTAGTAGCTTCCGAAAGACTATTTTCTTTCCTGTCTAAATAGCTAACATTGTCTGATGGTTTGAGGAATGTGGGTTTGAAATTATTCATTACTATAAGAAGTATTATAAAATTTGAGAGTTAAATGAAAACCAGTTAATAACTTTGTTTGGAATGATATTATCTGGAAATAATGGAAGGTGTAATATAAAATGTGCAATTTCTTTTTTTTATATTACTTACGTGTTAAAAATTATAAACGGAACTAAGAATTTTCGGAACTATATTTGTTGTTTTAATAAGTTATTTAAATGTTCACTTCGACCTATTTACTAATTTTAACATGACTTTATATACATGGAACACTGTATCACATACATTCACTGTACATATTTATGTTATTTTGGCAAATTGCTTTAATTATTGTTGACAAAACAACAAGCAGCTGATTGAAAAAAATTGTTTGTTGTGATTTGTGTTTTGGTTTGCAAGCAGAGGGCGTAGCCGCCAACGGTTGGTCATATGTGGTCATAGTTATACTTGTATAACTTTCGGTTATTTCTTTAAAATTACAGTTCAAGAGTTAATTATATAGTCATTAGGCATTTATCCATTTAGCAAAATTATTACCCTCATTCTTTCTTGTAATTTCAATATTAAATCTACGATAACGTAAATGCAAAATCGCAGGTAATTTCACACCTAAATGTTTAAGTCACTAAAAACAATTGTGGTAAATTTGAATATTGGTGGATGTCTCGTAATAACCACGTTGATCACGTATGCGCATCTCACCCTTTCTTGTTTTATATACAGAAAGTATCTCATTTGAAATAAATATTTTCATGATCGCAATATAAAAAAATACTCAAATACAATACATATTCGAGGATAATTGGTACTATAAAATATACAAAATAATGTCTGGTTTAAATTAATGAAAACATCTGCGCAAAACTTGACTTTTGCTTAGTGGAAAAAGGCTTTCTCCATTTCTCTTATTACTCTTGAAATGACAGAATCATCATAAAATTTAACAGATGTATTACATTAATAAAATCGGATCGCCCTCTCTTCTTCAATAAACTCACTTCTATACCTTTAATTATTCCTGTTCTTATTCTACCACATATGAAAATGTATGCAACACACATTACGTACGTAAATATGCAGTCATCTGTCAAATATACCATAGTACATTGTTGGCAATTTTAAATCCCTTTAATGTGATAATTTGTGAAGTAATTTTGGAAAAGAAATTCCTGTGCCTATAGGTCGTGTCCTTGAAAATGTCTTGGTTAAATTTCAACGATAGTTTGAATAATTTAAAGGGGCAATTAAGTAATCTTGCGAGTGGTGTTTTAACTGACACTAGTACAGAGGATACAGGTATTTTGAACCTTATTAACAGACCTCATAACGATTATAAATATTGGAACATAACCTATTTTGAAAATAAATCCGTGTAATCAGTGTTTTATGTTTTAGATTCGACAAATAAGGAAAATAACTATGAGGAATTGCAGCAATTGATAGCAAGCCAAGCTCAAGAGGTAAATTATCTTTATTTACACCAAAGTTCCTTATCGTGTGACTTCCAACCTAACATTAACCATCAGTAACACATTATAATGCTTAAGATATTTCTAGGTAAAATTATAAAAATAATAAGCTTTAGTTTAGATAGCATTTTTTACGATACTATTTAATAATACAGTAATGTTAGCATTTCACAAAACGATAACAAACAAATTGGAAGCGGTAAATTACTAATGCTTCTATTGTGTATACATACAAGCACATTAATCAATGAATGACACTAATTAAAAAAGCTTACATATATTACGAAGGTAAGGATTAGTACAGCACATGGGCCTAATCGAACTAGGTGATATACTTTTTCATAAGGAAGATATGATATATAGAATAGGTTAAATGCTGAAGAAGTTGCCTAGTTCCGAAGTGGAATTTATTTTGAGAATATTACAAATACAACTGAATACAATCCAGGAGTTCTCAGAAATATAGATGTTCAACCCACATGGTCATTAAATGTTTGGGTGGTATTATTGGTGATTGAATAGTAGGTTCCTACTATTTTCGCGGGCATTTCAGATGGTGAAGCTCAGTTTTTAAAAGATTTGTTACCAAATTCTTTGAAAGTGGTGCCTGTTGAGCGAGCAATAATGTGGTTGCAACATGATTGATGGGGGATCATTTAAATCAAAGATTTATAAACAAAAAGATCGGGAGAGGAGGACCAACACAAAGGCCACCTAGATCTCCCGACCATGCCAAAATGGATTTTTATTTGTGGACACATAAAAGAGCTCGTATACAGTGAAAAAACTACCACTATAGAGAATATAAAAAAATCTCATAACGAATACTTTTAATAATACTAGCCAGACACATTAATGCTTGCAAATGAATGGAATGGATTTGGAAACCTTTTATAATATTTATTTGTTTAGCTTGTTTTGTTTTTTTTTTCCTTTTCGTCACATATTTACTCTTGCTTTGTTAATTAAATAATTATAAGTATTATGAATTTTGCGTCTTTTCAAAAACTACTAGGGATAATCACCGGGACATGTTAATAGAAATTGTTCTTAATTAACTGCTATATCCGTTTGTTTAAAAATATACTTAGTGTTCTATTTAAAACAAATCTAACTGTTAGTTTTCGAAATTGAGCAGTGAATTTTACACTTTGTATATCGCTACAGCAGGAATTTTTTTAAAGTATTATCTATTCTTCCATGAATAAATTCCCCAATTATTTGGTTTTATTCTTCACGACTGCAGCAGTACTGGTTTTTTAATGGTACTATCGATTTTTTATCAAGAATATTTATTTCTGCTATGAGTTTTCATGTAAAGTATCTTTTCAATTTCTCGATATTTGCGTGACGAAAATATAATTTGTAGTGTCTGCGGACATCACACTGGTCTTCGTCAAATATCTTTGTCGAAACTCGGAAAACTTATGGTGTAATATACTTCGAAGACATTTACTGGAAGCATTTTATTTGGTTGGTTATTATGATAAAACATGTTAATTTTTTTCTTATTAAAGTATATAATATGAAAGTTAACATTATTCATTATTTATCTGACTAATTAAAAATTACACAATTTACCGATTTTACAGAAATACCTAAAGTATTATACCATACGTTACATCTATAATTAATTTAAAAATTTAAATTATAATATGTATTCATAAAATACGTGGTTTAAGAGTATAACTTTTTTCCAACGTATCGATTCAATAACGGCTACAACTCCACCAAAAAAATACCTAGAATCTATACCAACAGAGTTAGATAAGGTAAATAAATATTTGTCAAAAAAATGTTAATATCCGTTATCGATATTAGCCCTTTTGCATACACAATGTGGGAGATAATGAGACACATAATATTAAAAAAACTTTGTTTGCGTATGCTTATTGAACACAAATATACGAAATTTACGTGGTGAAACTGTTACAGCTAGTTAAATA
The DNA here is from genome assembly GCA_004143645.1 of Protaetia brevitarsis. Taxonomy (NCBI): domain Eukaryota; kingdom Metazoa; phylum Arthropoda; class Insecta; order Coleoptera; family Scarabaeidae; genus Protaetia; species Protaetia brevitarsis. Next base: position 451,887 of record RXPK01000194.1, on the reverse strand, counting down.
AATTAGGCTTCTCTCCCATATTCACAGAATTGTGCAACCGTTTAAGATAAATCATCATTCATAATGAATTTAGTTAAAAGCTATTTTAAGCATAAAAATAATATATGCTTTACTGTCTTAAAAAAAAACCGTTCTTTTCACAAATCAAAAATATATTCAATGACGACCCAATTTGCTTTTATAATTAACACGAGTGTGTACGGTTGCTGCAAAAAAGTAGCAACATCCGCTGACCCTAGTGGAGTTTTTCCCTCCAAATTGAAATTGAGTACAGTCTGTTCACGTTGAGAAGGAAGTATTATTCTCATGGAGATAGTACCCACCGATGCCAAATCTATTTAAGTACTTAATTTTTCGTGTGTTGTCGCTCTGGACAACTTGACAAATTTCATGTTGGCGTTTAATAAATGTCAATACTGTGAATTTTGTTTGTATTTATAGTCACTAAATAAATCCCTGTCGTAGAATGAGATAGACACATATGAGTAGGTATAAACTGAAAAAGGGTACATATAGTCCAAGAGAGATGATGCTTCTTTTAAAACTTGAACTAGACTGTAGAGTCGTACTAATTTATAAAAGAACAATTGCTTTCACTATTTTTTTTTGTATTATTTCCTCGAAGCTACGTCTAATGACCGGTTACACCAACGCGTTAAGCTTGGTTTAACTTTAAGTGACGCTTAGATTGTGACATTCACTACATGTATTAAATATGAAATATCATCTTCAAAGTACCGCTTTAAGCTAAACCACGCTTAACACGTTGGTGCAAACGGGCCTAAATTTATTATTGAAGTTATTTTCGGTAATAAAGGTATTATGTTTTTTTTTTGCGATTTAACTGAATATTTTAATGCAAAACTAGTTGTCTGATCACTTTTTTGATAGTGAGTTTCCACTAGGTACTTGTATTTTTTTATTCTAGGTGTTTTTTCTACTGACAATTTCTAAAATATGTGGTCATTTAATTTTCTAGAAAAAAAAACTAACCTCAAGAACAGTGAGAGGTGAAAAGATAAAATGGTAATATATATTACCTTTATACACTCACCGGCATAAAAATGGCAACATATGAGATTTCTTTATTATTAAAATATAACTTTCTTGGATATCATGTCATCTAACCTCACTTTTTGCAGATTCACGGCATATTTTTTAAATTTACCGCCATACTAGTGGTCACGTAACGTGTTAAAATAAATTTTGGGGCTCCTAGACATGCACAACCTATCCCCCATTTTTTCTTTGTATATTTTCATAATAATAAAAATTTCCATATGTTGGAATATTTGTGTTAGTCACTGTATAATTTGTCTGGTAGCATCGTGACATAATTCTTAGAAGTCTTGACAATATATTACATCTCGTTTCTAAAATCGCAATCTCTGATGGTATCATCTTATGTAAGATTAACTTCATTTCGTACATTTGCTTTCCTATTTTCCTATAACGTAGATCAATTTTCGTCAATCATTTTTGCAGTTAGTTTGCTTGGAAAATATCATTTTTTATATAGAATGTATTCGTTAATTTTTTTTTTTTATGTGTCTAATATGTTTCTTCTCTTTAGATACTTGCTTTACGAAAGGCAAATGCAGAGATTACTGAAAGGGTGCCACAGGTACGTATACGTCAGTTTTATGTATGCTATTTTCGCAGCTGTGTTTGTATAAGTATGCAGACTTAGAGCTTTTTAAACTTGAACTATATTTATTTTGAGTTTCATCGGAGAACTAAGATTCTACTACCTATAATTTACCTTAAATCGATTTACCTCTAGCTCGTTCTCAGTTAACAAAAAGTATTTTTTTATTTTCTTATATTGATAGTGGTCTTACTGTGTTGACAAAAAATACATTGGTAGGTGGTAGCACAAAATATACACACTATAAGTAGATTTAATATTATATAAAACATTATTCGGTATATTTCGGTGCGCTAATGGCTCCCTTTTATGGCTACATTTCAAGGGGAGTTAAAGGGGTAGCAAAACAACAGCTTTCATTTTGGCTGCAAGCTTTAAGCGCCTGCATTAGCCGAATGCCTTTTGGATGTCGACTAGTGCGTGGGGCCGCGAGTTCGAATCTCGCTCGGGTCAGTTGCGGTAACCTTTTTTTCCGAGAGGCCGTAATGATGATTAGTAAAGAGATTTGGTTCTGCGGGGGTGTCTGACAAGCAATAAATTGCTTAGGCTTTATTGACCCCTTTAAAAAAAAATTAAAGTTTATCGGGCATAGGAAAGGAAAATAAAAATTTTAAGGTAAACGTGTAGAATAAAGTCATACAGGATTTATTTAGTGTTGTTTTTGTAGATTGTTGTTAAAACAATAAAAATATAACCGCTCCTTAGGCTTCAAAGTAGTAATTTTTGTTATATATTATTGCTAAATGATTATAGCTATACAATAGATCATTTTAATTGCATTTATTGATCTAAAATTGAAATTTAAGCCGTTTCTTTAATAAGAAAAAAATGTATTTGATATTTTATTTGGTACAATTATTATTTCTATACAAAAAGTAATTGACCTACTCCGTATTACTGCGGGGAAAATTTTTATCACTATATCTACCAAGAGCTTACTTTCGACCTGTCGATTGCCGGTATGAATAAAAGAAAGGATGAAAATATGATTTCTATCAGTTAACAAAGTTGAGAAATACGCATGTTATTCTGCTGGGCGGTTGTGTCAGATATACGCTTCGATTTACCACCTCAAGTCCGTATGCTATCGCTGTCTAACGGCAAGCACTCAGCGCTATGCTCTACCTTTGTCTAACTACTACAAAATGCTATCACCACATCGATCTTTTCAATTTAAATCAATTCAATAGCCCTCCTTCCGTCTACTACGGGGCGAGGGAAACGATTCGCTAGGCATGCGTAAACACACGCATACATTCACTTTCAGTTTAGCCGGTTTCACTCATTTCTTAACACGGCGTTGGTGAATATTAGGATCCTCAAATTTTATAACGGTTAGTAAGTTTTGATCGCGGACAGTAATTTTATATATAAAAAAAATGGAATATTATAGACCCGAGGATTGTGAAACAATTTCATGGTGGCAATTCAGCAGAAATTACACACGATTTATTTGCAGTAAATTATCCCGAAAGATCAATTTCTAGCGCGACTATTATTGTTAGGTTTTCTTAGAATCTATGTTTGTTATTGTATTTGATTTTTTTCTTTTGATGATGTTTATGAGTTCTGTCACTGAAATTTATGGTTTACATTATCAGATGCTGCGATATAAAAATAAGTATGAATAGAAAAGAAGCATGAATAGATTTTAGTTATCGAATAAGTATTGTCTTATTATTTCCCTTTACACTAATACAGATGTAATGTTGGATTTAATATTACTTTTATAAACTTCATAAATAACGCGAGAAAAAGAATATATTTAATTCGCCTGAACTATAACAATTCGCCGAACGTTAATAAATCTGTTCTGCGGCTTTGTGCATAGCTACGCCTACAGTTGCAGTCCTTCCCATTTGCAGTCGCCCAGAATGCAATGGACAGCTCGCAACTTTTCACCCGGTATATATTTAAACGCAAAAACATATGCACGACCACAATGCTATCTATTATTTTATTTGGTAGGTAATTGACAGTTCTATACAAATACACTTATAAACTGTGCAAATGTAGATGCGATTGTTTTGCCACATACACCTGTATATATAATGCCAAAAGCGTGCGAGAGAAAATTTCACACACATTGTTAGTTTTAACAGCTATTGATTTAACATTAATTGTCTTGTAAACTATAATTGATCGGATAGTATATTTATGTTTAGTAAAGTTTTTAAAGCTCCTTCGGCACTGTAAGATTTTCCACAAAAATGCAGGATGTTCCATTTGAACAAGTTTGCAGCAATTAAATTCTTGCTATTGCAACCATGGTTTACGATCACAAAGTATAAAAATTATAAATTCTAATGTGATTTTAAATTGCATAGAATGCTATGGTGTAACGGTACAGAAGTTGATTGCTCAAACTTGGACCGTATGGAAAAAAATCAGACAAATGTGATTTTGCCGTTTTTTAAAGAGAATTGAGAATGCTTGAAAAACTAAGCCATTTTTGGCGAAATATTTATAGTAAAAATGGAATATAATAAGCAAAAATATTTGTATATAGGATGTTCAAATTTTAATATAGTTAACACTTATTTAATAAATGAATTTTGCCAGAGCAGGTCTGGTTTCTCAATCCGGACCTGCTTATAGGTAAAATTAAAACCTGCCAGTTTAATCCTGGATGCGCTGATACGTTGAATAAACAATTTCTGGTGTTATTTGGGGGAACTAAATGTAACAGGATTGGTTACAGATAAACCGATTGTACAAACATTGATATGGTGGACGAAGAACAGATGCTATTATTTAATGTCGATAGGCGTTTTAACGTTGAAGATTTATTGATTGCAGAAGGGCATCTACAGTAATGAACTAAATAAATTTAACAATCTATTTAAATTCAATTCAATTAAAAAATATATTACTATAAGAAGTTAATTTATTTTTGTTTTGAAGTTTGTGGTTAGCAGGAAATCTTGCACTAGTAACTGCAGTTCTAAAAGCTAATTTTTTTTTTATCTTACATTAATCGAACCTTTTTTATTGTTATCTTTTAATAATTTTGACGATTTATTTTCTGGTGGCAATCGCGTTTTTAAGAAAAGAAAATACTGCTATAGATAGAGTGATCACGTGATCATCTTCCAGTTGGAAATGGGAGTAATGTATAGTGTGCACCCAATCGACGTGTCGACGGGTATATTAGTAAGAGTACAGCACGTCCATTTAATTATGATCGTCTGAAAGATATAAAAATATATGCAAAAGTTATACTTAATGATTAAAAAAACAAGAAGTTTGGAACTCAGTGTTACAGATATATTGGCTTATATGTTTCGGCTACAACGCCATCTTGAGAGCCATCTAAATTAGAAGCAAAACAAATATATAAAAACATACAAGAAGGCATTAAAATTAATTACTCAGGTCACATCGGAGGCAAAAATAAACGTGAAGGATGATACACATTAAAAGCAATTCAGTTAATTAAAACTAAGTAAAATATCAACATTTAAAATATAAAAACACTACAAGTAAAAGTCAAAAACGAGGCAAATTTTATATTTTAAATTTTGATATTTTTATTAACTTTTAATTGTTTTTAATGTGTATACTTCATCGTTTACGTTTATTTTTGACCTCTGATCTGATGTGAGTAATTAATTTTCATGCCTGATTGTATCTTTTTATATATTTGTTTTGCGTCTAATTTAGATGCCTCTGAAGATGCCATGGTAAAGGATAATGGAAAAGTTATAGGTACTTACTAATAAATATAGAACCCGATAGGATAGGATATTGATCCCCAATAATGCATTTGAGCGTTCACTTTTAGATTTTTACACAACCAATATCTATAAATTAGGTGGTTATAATGCCTATGTTACAAACTAATTCATTGTGATATTTATTAAAAATTATTTCACAAAACATACTGCTCTATTAATTGTTGGGAAAAAGTTTTTGCGAATTTAATTTTGTGAGACCGATATATATTTTACAGAAAATTTGTTGAACAGTTGTTGCACCGATGTTAATTTCGCGAGGAATTCGTTTAGGATATAGTCAGATTTAATTGTAATTCCACCAAGGAACATATTTGAATTTTTGCATCACATTTCCATTCGGAACAATCTTGTTTTTACTATTTATTAAAGGAAATATTGCTTCGCAACGTCGAACCGTGTTACAAATAGTACTTACAAGTACAGCTAGGAGTATGATTCTTGGCGTAAGATTGCTTTATCATTAGTGGCTTTTACTCTACGTATACATTTTGAAATTAAGCCACCGGGAACGTGATTAATTAAGAAATGTGTCAAGGAGAAGCAAGAATTCATAAACATTGGCCCAGCAGAGTGATACTTTCACCCTTTTCCTGTTATAACAAACGGAAACCGTTTAGTCATTCTTTCGCTCTTCACTTTACCCATTATCAGCTTGCGTGCGTTGATTTTGTATGTGTAGGTACTGTGTGTGTCAATCAAGGATCGCCATTCAATAGACTATGATACCGCAGTATATAACAGTAAGGACGAGCTCGAAAAATCCTTTGTTCTTTTGTGGTTCGTTTTCAATTTCAACCTTCAAGCCTAGTTGCCATCTTGTAAAGCTGTTGCCGGAAATTTTCAAACGTGTGGAATAATTTATATTTTAAAGGAAGTAGGAAAATAGAAAGAACCACAAATTTATACGTTTTTTATTGTGATTTTATTACAAATATTTCTGAACAGCTTATAGTAATAAAAACACGATTCTAGTAAAATAATGTTTGATTAAGTGATACATATATTTCCAAGTGTTGTACAATAATTGAGTTCACATTCTTTCCTTTTTGTGAAACTAAATCTTTATTTATATATTTTATAGTATAAAATATTCTTTCACGAATAAATATGTTTTCAAATAAATTAATAAAAATGTAACGACTTGGGTAAAAGGGTTTTATTGTAGACTTTCAAATTTCTGACACGGACATACACTTATATTAGGTTTGTTCGAACATGCATGAGTTCTCGAACCGTTCGCGAACTGCATGTTTGAACAAACCTATTATAATTAGCGTTGAAGGGCTATGACTATATTGTTCTGTGTAATACAAAGACTGTTTCTTTGTATTCGACTAATTCATTTCTAACATTCGACCCTGTAGTGGTTTGTCAACAATGATGTCCGGGGATGCACAAGTGGATAGAGTTTAAGACGTAAACTAAATAATACCAAGTTGTCTATAATGTGAATAAATGTGAAATGTGAGGATTCAAATTTGTACCAGTATAATGCAGTTCAGACCAAAATCAAATTATTTTAAAAAGTGAATATAAAATCAAATGCATTAAGCTGTGATAAATAGCGATACGCTTTAAAATGAGTATCTAACAAATAGATTGATTTAATGTGACTTAGGGAGCTCGGCACAACAACAATAGTTCTTCTTATCCATGTACTTTCGTAATTTTTGTCCTATTGTATATAATAGATTGATTCGGAAATCCAAAGAAACTGCGACCATCGTCAACATTATAATTTATCTTGCAAGAGCGAATGGCACAATAGCAGGATGCCCATTGGCGTCTTCTTTTACGGTTATTTCACTTAAACCTAACAATATAATATATAACAAAGTTATGTGAATGTTATGGCCACTAACCTTACCTTTGACACAACGTACCTTATCAAGGTTAATTAATTGTTCTTAAAACTGCAGGGGCAATTTAAAACTAATAAAATACGTAAAATAAATAAATAAAACAAGTAAATTAAGTAGATTGAACGGATGAGTAAACTAATTTATGTGGATACCAAACTGCCATATTGGGAGGCTGCTGTTTAGAAGTGAAGTTAGGCTTAGAAATTCAGACCTCGATGACTCATCCATTGTCCTTACTCTTTATACGCATAAAGCAAAGGAGAGAGGAGGAAACGGCATAAAACGGGTACGATATTAATGCGTTAATACAAAATTCGGTTAGCTATATCGAATTCTAATTCCCTAATTGGGTTCGTGTGTTGTTGTCGGATGACTATATTAGTATCTCGCACACGGTATGTGTCTTCCATAAGCTTTGTACTATCAATCAGATTTAATCGATCTACAGAAATAAATGAAAATTGAATGGATTTCAAATATGAGTAGTTATTTTTTTGAGGTGGTAACTTGACTGTTTTTGAATATAAAAAGTTGAGAAACAGTAATTGCTATAAACCAATTAAATATATTGACTAAAATCCATGCGCCATCTGGATACGTAAATACATTGGCGTACATTATCTGATATTAGTCATATTTCCCTTATAAAAAGTAAGAGCCCATATATTTTCAAGTACATTATCGATTGGGTCCTGATATTAATTTGAATATACCGGAGTTTTTTTTTTAAAGCGAGGGAATTCAATTTAAAACAATTAGTTCTTCATCGTAGTGAGTTCGTCTAACATCTCATTGGCTATTTCTTTCTTTTATTCCAATTCCCATGTTCGAAGTCATATCAAGTTCATTCATTTTATCCAAATGGTATTTTTTCTTCCAGTGAAATCAATAAAAACAATGAAAAGAATTGATATGTTTTGTAAGAGCAACTTTAAGAATAAAACATCATTATAGTACCTAAATTTTGCAATTTGGTGTGCAACAGGTAATTTGGTAGAAATTGTGAACAAACTATTTTTAAAAGTGGTAAATCTTTGTAGTGCTCGCTATACAAACTTATTGTTTCCTTATTATTATTATATTCTAAAGAGAAAACGAAATTTTAGCATTAGGTATTAAGAATAAATGATAGTACTTCATAATTTGTATTTGTTTACTATGAGAAATTTTAGCATGCCTTTTTGTATTAAAATTATGATTTATGACAATGCCTGAGTTGACAAATTTTGGTTGTTATTAGCTTTCCAAAGTATCGTTACTAGCGTTAAACTGGTTTATAATCACAAATAGGTCGGATGAACTGTAAGAGAAAAAACATTTTGACATTAGAAGTTATAATACCTATTATATACATAATGATGTTCAAGAATATCACGTGGTACATACAGTCAAACGTGGGCTGTGCTTACCTTTTATCAGTTGTTGTCAATGGCAACAAAAATCACATATAAAATCCCAACGTTTAGGGTGCCATTGTCTTTTAGTGCATCTTGTGTGACACTCCATACATGAAATAGGAGAGACAGGTAGATATAAATATTTTTCAAGAGAATTTGTTATCTGTAATAATATTTCACATCTTTTTGTTTTTAAATCGATTAATTTCAACAAGTTTTTTTTTTGTGCGATGCTTCTGGTCTTTTTAGTTTTAATTAGCTTTGTTTGTTAGATACTTGCCAAAAGTTTAGTAGCCAGCAAGTTTAAAACTTCCTTGAATTCGCTAGTTTCATTCCAAAAATTAAATACTGATTAATTTTTATTTGGTTTCCTGTTACTATTAAACTTTACCAATATTTTTATGTTTTGAATAATATGCTCTTTCATTTGTGTTTGCCAAAAGATACCATATTTGTTTGACGTTAGTATTTTCACTTTCTCATGATATAATGTGAATATCTGTGAGATGAATCATTTCAATTCTCATAATTTTTGACTTATAGTATTAATTGAACGTTAATATCTGCGTCTATTAACTATTATCAATTTAAGTATGTGAAAACGTTGTTTCTTATTTTTAGCTATTTTTTCAAAAATGAGTTTTTCTGCTTTTCAAATCTAGGGTAGCTTTTGATCATTTTGAATTTTTTTATTTCTTTATTTTAACAGCAAATTATTTGTCTTTCATGAAATTTTTATGTTCGTTTTTATTTATGGATTTAAGTGGCATTCTAATTTGAAAAACCACGCTAACCTCATCAAACAACCGGGGTTTGGCAATATCTACCACAGAGCTGTATAAATATCTAAGATAATAAGATCACGTTTTTTTAGAGCAAATTTTTTTTAAGAACCCATTTGCAAAATTTTGAAAATTAAATAAGATAAGAAAGGACAATGAGTACTTCCCATTCTAAAAGACTCCTAAAAAGTTCAAATTATTATAATTAAACTCCATAAGTCGTATTTTTTCTTGTAAAGTCCATACGCAGATGCCAGTTGAAGCCGGGTATGTCAAAATTTATGGCACCCAATTCCCTGCCTACATTTTACACGCCTTGGGTTTCAAAAAAACACACTATAGTACTGCTGTCATAAGGTAACTCGAACAGCATTCTTTACGAATCGAAAAGCCCTGTTGTGAAAATACACATTAGGTTAAATGAAGAAAGATTTGCAGCTTTATAAGCCTAATCCAGATACGCTTTTGTTCATTTAAGGAAATGTATGGTTTACTAGATAGATAAGAAACTTACGATATTCAATAAAATACAAGAAACCATAAAAACGCCAAACGATGAACTATTAGCAACATACAATGCCCAAAATTTGCATTAACTGTTCGAAATACCCAACATTATTATCGACGCACAAATGTTACCTTTTCTACACTGAGTTAATAGCTCTCCTAGTTTTGGGCCCATCTAACCTGTCAAATACATTAATAACAGCTCATAATTACTCCTATTGGGTTGCATGTGATCGCAAATATAAGAGATCTTTTATTGCTCAAAAAAAGGAGAAGGTTAATGGTGAAAGATATGGAGAACGTGCAGGCAATAAAATAGGATTTCTGCCGATCTACGAGTTTGGAAATAATTCATCTAAATATCTTTTGACCTATATCTGAGGTGGAGCACCACCGTGTTGAAGCCACCATAAGTTTGTAAGGGTGTGTAAATTTAATTCATCTAGGTTTTATGGATATCTTCTCTATAAAATTATAAATATCGCTTTCCAGTTAAAGTTTCATTAAAAATAAATGGCTCAACAAGCGGCGACAATAACACCATACTATAAATTGAAATCGAACTTAAGCTGGGGTCGCCTGTCTTCTAAACGGTGAGGATTTCTTTCGGCTCACATATATTCATTATGGTAGTTGAACATGCCACAATTTGAAAAAGATGTTTTGTCGATCCATAGGATCTGCATCGGAAAGTTGTTATTTTCATGGCACATATTTATGAACCAAGCACAAAAATTTAATCGGCTACAGCGTTTGACCAACAATTTTTTTATAAGGACTTATGTTTTGTTCAAATTCTCTCTACTGTGTGTTGTGAGGTAGCAGCATCGTATCCATTTAGCCGTGTTGATGTTAATGGATTCTGAATGTAAATTTAGGATGAGCGTGTTGTTAATAATTAGCTTTGTTCATTTTGTCCATTTGCGTTGGAACAAAAATGCGTCGAAGAGATTTTGTGTTCTATTTGTGTTGCCGTAGGAGGCAATACGCAAAACTGTTGTTCTATTTGATTCGAGCAATGTTGCTTCATGACGCAAGTAGCTGTCTGCATTGAAAATCTTAAATCATTAGTGGAGGTAGATTTTTGTTGAGGAGCGTAAGTTGGTTATGCATATAGTCGCAGTCATAACGTAAACTGTTTGTGTGTTATTAAATTCTTGATTTTTGCGTCACAACGCAAAATTTTGTTTCATAAAACACTACGTTGTGTCATAAACTTTTGAGTTGCGTCATAAACTTTTGCGTTTGCGTTGCAACACAAAGTGACAAAATGAACAAGCTATTAATTGATTTAACGTTTTTATTGTTTCTTGTGTTTTATTGAATATTATAAGATTCTTTTTTTTTCATGGCAAGACGTGATTTTTGTTACATATACTTAATAATAGTGTAATGTGCTATTATTTATTAAGATAAGTGCTACGACCCTTACATCTTTGCAAGCAGAAAAAAGTTCACTATTACAATATGTCATTAGGCTTATAAAGATGGTAATCATTCTCCATTTAACCCAATGTTTCTGGGATTTGGTTTTTGAAATCTTCATACAAACAATGAAAAAAAAAGAATATTCTATTTTTTATTTAATAAATTTATTTCCAAAAATTATTTCTACGGAATAAATTGACGTGGTGTGTGTATTCTTTGAATAACAAATTTAAATTCAATTTCGTCGAATTCATTATCAAGATAATATTAGATTTATTTTAGTACTGCAGCTGAACTCCGGTCTTTGATTGCTCATTAGCTATTGAAGTTAAACGTTTCACTTAATACATGCTGAAACTAGAAATTAAGGAGCATATATGAAAATCATTTTTAATTACACAGGGTGTTCCAAAAATCGTCGGCACAAGCACACGACATTTTTTTTAAATGAAACTGCCTGTATTTTTGGAGTTTGGAGGACCCTGTATATAAACTTTATTTTGCTATGTGGGATTGCAACAATAAAAAAATATTAAGGGAAAAGAACTTTAAAAAAACCGAATTATATTGAAACAAAATAACTGGGTACTTGCTGATAATATATTTATTTCGTACTTCAATAACCGACGATGTTCTTGCAATCTTTGATTTTGAGACATTTCCTAATGTGAAGACCCATGTCTTCACGCATTTATGTTCCTTTTTCTCAAGAAGAACAAAGTGAATGAGGCTGCTTTTTCTTGTATGGTACAAGCTATAACAAAATGACGTTCTTTCGGGAAGTTTTCTAAAAAAAAAGTATTTAGTTTGTCGTGTGCATATAAAAAAAAATGCTGAACAAATTTTCCCAATTTTCAATTTCTCAGAAAAAAAAATGTTTCAATCGAAATTTTGAAAAACCTTCCCGAGACGTTCTTCATTCATCCATTTTGAATTAAATACAATTGGAATCGTTCGAAAACATTCATTGGTCACTTTACACCAAGGGTTACATTTATTTGTAATAGAATTTTGTTAAAAAGGTAATAGATTGAATCATGTTCGTCTTTCCTCCTCGCTGTATTGTAAATTCATAAATAAAAAAAAAGGTTCTTTAAAATTACATTAGAAAAACTACAATAATTATTAATAATAAGGAATCTATAATACTTTTATAATAATACTAACATCTGTATCAAATTATACAGAAATCTCTTCCGAACAAAATGGAACTAACATAAAAGCGATTTGATAAGTACTTTTCGACTTAATAAGTAAAAAAGAATAGCTGTTGAAATGACACGATTTTGTAGGAAGAGACCGAACACCCCTTAAAATAAAGTTTAATAATAAGCGGGTAAAAATTAATTTATTCTATTTCTGCTATAAATATAAACTTATTTATTTTTAAGATGGAATTATCACATATTTGTAATAATTAAAACCTAACGGATGTGACTCGTACTCATAAAGCGTACCTATAAGTGGGGAGCGCGCGGTGGTGGGGCTTATCAGTTTACCTTAAACTGTATCGCCATTGCTAATTAGTTGGTGTTGGGGTTCGGTTACATTTTTTTAGTCTTCCGTATATTTTTTTTTACCTTTTTTTCGCCTCAAAACCTACGTTTATCGGAACCGCTTCAGGTAAGTCCAGAAAGCTTTATCGATTTGAATCTTCCGGTATCCTACCGTTCGGAGATATATTGCGCGTCATCGTTTTAAACGTTTCACCTCTGTACCCGGAATTTTATTTTTATTATACCTAGCCGCGTACGTTTCAAATATTATTTTTAATTGCAAATTTGCATTTATTTTTGTTCGCTTGTATTTTGTTTGCGATTATTTTATCGCCACATATTTTCATGTGTTCATCTGCGCATGTAAATTAAAATGTTAGTGACTGTTTTGTTTATGTTATGGACCCACTGAAACCTGCGCGCCAATTTCCCCAACTTGTTGTTATTTGTTGTGTACTAGTTGATGTAGAAAGTAGATACATTAACGTATTGTTTTGACTGAAATTTGTATTTTTTTTATTATGACGGCAATTTATCACCTACTTCATTATTTTGCCAAGATCATTTATTAGTGAGATTTGATATGTATGTTGCTGCTGACTCATCAGGCGTCTAGCGAAATGCATTTGGAGCCGTGTATCATTTTCAACATGCTTCAGCTATGAAAGCTTCTGAATGCGTTTTTTATTTTATAATTATATACTATATAAAAGGACCTTACAGTGACAATTATATTGAGTCATCAATTTAATTATTGCAAGTTACGGTTATTGAGTTAGATTTTTTAGATTTAAGAAATCATCCCGTTAGGCATCAATATACGAACAAACTGCTTTTGTTAGTATAAAAGGTTTTTTCTAATAATTACATGCTCTCATAAACTAAAGTGTCTGCTACCAACTCAAAAAAATAGATAACAGAAGTACGAAGGACAATTCTATATAGGAAAAAGTTGTTGAATTTACCTACAATTTAACTACTGTTTAAAAATATGTTTACTTATAAAGAATTTGTATAATTCAAAATAGTTATTCTTAAAGATATAGAACTTGTTAGTAAAAATATAGAACTTGTTAGTAAAAATGCTTTCAAATCTTACCCTACTATGCGGAAAATGCATCACGGGAAAAAACTAACATCTGCCAAGGCGGCCAACAAAACGAGAAAACCATTTTTCTTGCATAAACAAGAGCTATGGATGATTTTGTTTTGTACAAATATCATTCTTTTATGTACAGGTGGGCCACACATTCGCGTCGGTTTATATACGAAACGTGGTATTAATATATTTTCAATTCTTTTTGGGTTATACAGGTTCAGATGGAGCACATTTCAAAATTATTTTGAAGTATACAGGGTGACCTAAAGAAAAGTTACACACCAAAGTTGTAAAAAATATTAAATGGAACACCCTGTATATTATGACATGTTTTGATAGTACAGACTAAATAAAGACAAGTTGGTGTTAGGTTTCTCAAGCCTAACTCAACTCGTTTACGAGATAATTAATTATCCTTCAAAATGTAGATCACAATTGAAGAGGCATGCCTGTCATGCGTATTTAAGCAAGATATTTTAGACTGTATTTATTTTTTTACTAAAGCGTTAGACTTCATAATAAAATAAAAGTAATGCAAAAAATTATACGGGGTGAACGAAAACATACTTTTATCCACGCCCGACAATATGAAAGAGCGAAGAAGAATGGCGTTTCCATCTATAATAGCAAATGTTTTGAATGATGTTAAAGACCCATGTCAAGAAAGAGTTCGCCTCTGCATTGAAAACCACAGCCATCATTTTGAACACTTTCTAAAACATTAGCTGTTTTTAATATATCAGTTTATCCGTTTTAATAAAGTACATTTCTGAAGTTTACTTAGTTATGACTTTTAATTAGTACGTTATCGTCTATCTATGTTGAATAATAACAGCAGTTTTCTCCAAGCCTACTCCAAAAAAAAATAATGGCTAGGAATTAATATTTAAAAAAGAAAATTCTAAATTACGAAGAAACTATTATAAGATATAGGTATAGTAAGCATTAATACAATCTTAAAGACCGTTAAAATTAGAATCTAAATAAGGTAAAACATACAGGGTGTTCCATTTAAAATAAGAAAGCTACTTGCCTTTAAAGATAGGAAAAATTAAAAGTATGTTTTTGTTCACTCTGTGTAATTTTTTTGCATTACTTTTATTTTATTATCAAGTCTTTAGCTTTAGTTAAAAAATAAATATAGTTTAAAATATCTAGCTTAAATATGCATGACAAGCCTGCCTCTTAAGTTTTAGGCTACATTTTGAAGAATAGTTAATTATCTCGTAAACGAGTTGAGTTAGGCATAAAAAACTAACTTGCCTTTATTTAGTCGGTACTATCAAAATATGCCATAATATACAGGGTGTTCCATTTAATTTTTACAACTTTTGTATAACCTTTAACAAACAAAAAATTGAAAATATGTTACCACTTTTCGTATATAAACCGACGCGAATGTGGTGGCCCACCCTGTATACTTAGGATCAAATAATAATTTCTAAGTATAAAATTTATTTTCTGTATTTAATTTAAATTTTGTTACAACTAATACGTTTGAATTACATGCAAGGTGCTATAATCGAAATGTTTTGTGGTTAAAACTTATTCATCGTAAAAGAGCTTTGGGAATAGGAAACATTAATACAAACTCAATCACAAATGAATCCATAAAAATTGCACCATTTCGTTTAAAATAAGAAAGTTGATATTGACACCCTGTATACCAAAAGTGCTATACTACTCTGCAAGTTTCAAAATCGAATTCCTACTAGAAGTTTGAAAAATTCCAACGACCTAATTCGGTGGGACACCTGTATTTTTTACTACGTTAGCCATTTCAACACAATTTTTGGTAATTCGCATTCATTGTTGCTATTTATATTATAAAACACGAATGAAATCACCAGAACAGAATTGCAATTCCCTATATATATATATTATTCTATCTATAATAATAAAAAAAATAGTTTTTGATAAAATTTTATTATTTTGTTTTTTTACGGATAAAAAAAATTAACGCATTTCTAATTTTTTCGTACTTAAATAAACATTTATCACTTATCTGATACCATTTATTTACATCTGTATTAGATCAAGATCAGAAAGATCTATATTTCGGCATCTCACTCATCTTGATTTAGTTAAGCCAAATTAATAATTGATTTGGAATTTATGTGCTGTCATTACATTCTTTGAGTCTTATGGAGATGTAGCGTATGAATCTAAGTTTAAAAAAAATCTTGGTAGAAGTTTTTGGTCGAATTTAAAGGAAATACAACTATTTGGCTTGATTTCTCCATGTTTGTTATTGTGCTATAGAAGCTTTCCAGGTTTAATTTCAAAAGTGCAACACATTACAAACAACAGCAATCTCAAGAAAAGAATTATTTTTATGTACCTCAGATTGACATTTAATTTGCCGTGGTACTAATAAAATTCGCAAAACTTTGATTTGAGTATACATTTAACTGGGAAATGTATGTATGTAGGTCAAGAAGATTTTTCGTTTGCTTCATACCCCCATATTCTATATGGGAGAACTCAGTTCGAATTGTGACATGTCCTCGCCTGATATAATTGAAATAACATAAGTACAAAAGTGTTTAATAATGCTACACTGAGAGTAGAAGATGTGTTAAATTAACAAAAAAATAGCGATCCAATAAAAAGATTTTGGTTGTCAAACAAAAATCATTGTTAAAGTAATAAAATACGAATGTTAAAATAATTGTGTAGATTTGACAATATTTCTAGGATTGTTTTAACAATCAAGATAATTTTATTTTAAACATTCAATATTGTTAGGGCAATAAGTGTTCGGGTAAAATAAACAACTATTTCGTGTTAAACTAACCAAAAGAATTCATTAAAATAAAAAGTAGAAGTTGCTGGGTTAATAAACATTTTAAGTTAAATTGAATAAATGTTATCTGTTATGTCAAAATAACCATTTTTGCTGTGTTCAACAAGAAAATCTATGTTAATAATATTTTATTATTGCTGCAGCAAGCTATCGGGCATTTTTTGATTCGCTTTACAAGTTTTAATTGTCATGGTATTGTATTTATCATCTCATTCACAGCATAAAGTCTATAATATCTGTAAGGCGAGATATATTTAAAACCCTCAAAAAAATAGCAATTTAATTGACATCACTACCATTGCACACCACAAATCGCTGCTTTAATGGTCGCAATTCCTATTGAATGTTTGACTGGTAAATGCACTAGATTAATATTTTATAACTCTAACTGCTTTATGACCTTTATGTGTCATTTATTGGTGTGAAATGGAAGGAACGCTATCTTCACTGCGATTTCTGAAATACATACCTACCTATATTTAACGTATTTGCTACCATGTGGAAGAAAACTGTTATACACGTGAACGCATTGGCTTTGTTAAATTAATAAAACGATATGGTTGCCTTCATTATGCGTATTCTGGCAAGAATTAACTAAAATATTGGTTAACGCAACAAACATTATAAAACATTTAATGTAGTTATATCAATAGAACGAGTTTTGTTAAAGTAATTAAAAATGTGTTTCAAAATATACTACTGTGAAGTAGTAGTGTCAATTTCGATGTAGCTAAAATAACAAAATATTTTTAATTCATTCAAACAAAATATACTGTTGGTGATCCCGCTAACAAACAAACCACTGTTGAACTAACAAAATATTGTCAACATTTTTTTTAAGTTGTTATTGCAATAATATTTTTCCAACAAAGTGATGGTTGACGGAATGTATGTTCTTCTCTCGGTGTAAAGATCATCTAGAATTCCTAAAGTTGGATATACTTCGGACATCGAACGCATTATATAGAGCCATCAAGAAAATCATACTTAGAGTAGGCTATGAAATGCAAATGTTTTGGGCCGGTACTTTAGCCACTTCCACATAATGACATTTATTATTTGACATTTTTATCGCAAGCAAAGTTTATAACCCAAAATGACACTGCAAGATAAAGAGAAACGCACAATTCATCCAATATTGAAAAGATAATTAAAATTTTACATAAAATTACAGAAATTGTTGAAAATGTTGTCTGTTTACGTCTAAATACAAATCTACTCTTCTCTGCAATCCATTAAAAACAGTATGCAACATTTACGGGGAGTTGTTAATCTCTTCACACTTTTCTGTTATGCGATTTCTAAGTTCTTTCAGATTATGTATTGGTGTTGAATAAATGGAATTTTTGATGTATAGCCATACGAAAACATTCTACTTCTTTAAATCGCAAGACCTAGTTGGATATGGAATTTCAGTGTTCCTGCTTGTTATTCTGTCATCAAAATATTCTCTGAGTTATTGAAATGTTTCTCTGGTTGTATGTGCTGTTACATCATCTTGTTGAAAATACGCAGCTATCCTATCTAGACACAGCCTCTTTCGCTAATTGATCCGCCCTCTTATTACCGACTATACCTAGGTGAGCCTTAGTCCGAAAAAGGTTTTACACTCCCCTCACATAACACATCCCGAGTATCTAATAAATCGGTCGGATTTTTTTATATTCCCTAACACATCTAATACAGATATACTATCAGTTATAATTCCCACGTCCCGTATGAATATCCACTTTTGCGCCTAATACAACATACTGCTTGATTTATTGCAACTAATTCTGCCTGGAAATCCCAAATTAAAAATAAATACAATTGTTTATATGATAGAACTACAATTGTTACAATGGTACAATGGTTCGTAAAGTATAATAAAATAATTCAAGCGGCTAGTGAGGATTAAAGTGTAGGGATTAGATACAGGGGTATTGTAAACTTTATGAAAACTAATAAAACAGTCTGAGTTACAGCCTAATGCCCAAAGGTACTAAAATATGCAAATAATTCACTGTCCGATATCCTGCAAATAGCTCAATAAACCTAACTATTTTATAGCACAATATGAGTGGAGTTTCTTGAATATCACAATGACTAATACTAATAGCTTAATGAAGACGGATGTAGTATAATATAATATTCAATTACTCAAACCTCTGGATGTAAATTCATTCACTAAACAACTTATCTATTTAGAAATTAAGAAATCACCGAAACTTTGGGTGTCCCAACGTATTGTAACAGTAAAATAAGTTATAAGTAATTAGTAGTATTCTCTCAACTTCAACTTATAACATTTCAAAATTTGGTGATAATTTTTCCAATTTAAATAAACTTATTTCATTAAAATAAAATATTTTTTTAAAAGAAAAACTTAACAATTTTCGTTACTTTCGACAGATATACAAACATACCTGAAGATGGCCTAGGCCGAAACATGTAGCATGTGAAATTTAAAAATTAAAGGATTGATAGCTAGAATGGCAGTTTTGTGTTACCCACGCAATATATACAGTAAAATAAGCGCCTCTTTGCGAGCAATTGAACGCTCTGCGCTCGTCCCCTAGCTCTTACCGTTCTAGATATATGGGCTTGAAAATTAAAATCTATGTATAGTCATTGAGAAGAGTCTCAACGAGGAATCGAATGACAAAATGCGCGGTTCCCTATCTCCAACCGTTTCCGAAACGTCTACAAAAATGTTAAATTTCCTTATTTTTTACCCTCAAATCATTATTTTTTCCCGACTAAAGATATAACATATACACAGACATCTAAAATATTTTTTGGACAAATATAATGTTGGGCAAGTTTGCACGTTGCCCGGGTCATTTTGAAACAAGCCTAAAACTGGAGTTTGTTTTTACATTTACTATGAGAAACTGAAAATCCGGTATGTAAAGATCCTACACGAAAAGTAATGTGGAAAGCCGATATAGATCCTTAATCTACAGGTGTGTGAATATAGTGAGTCGAAGCTGACATGAACGATAAAAATTATTTTTTTTAAATTCACCCAATCTTTTTCTTTCCTATCAATATGGAATAAGAGGTTTAATGTTAGAATGGTTTCAATCTTGCTTAAAAAAAATGTACCTTATCGAGTTAAATTACACGATTAAATATCTAGATTTTCAAATATTAACATTGAGGTAGTCCAAGGTTCAATCCTTGGACCAACTCTTTTTTTTTTAATTTAGGTATGTAAATGACTTGGTATCTTTATCATCTAAATTTAAATTAAAAATAATAACCTATGCAGATGATATAAGCATTATCACTAAAGGAGATTCTTTAATGAAACTACATCAAATGCTCACCGCATTCATCATATCTTCAGGCAACTATTGAAATTATAGTCAATGTAAATCACAAACAAGTCAATATAATCACACTGAAGGGTACGATGCTTCGCGTGGCTTTGCGCTGGAAACACAGTTGAGGTCGCAATTAACCACTTATGTTTTACTAAGAACAATAATGAAGTTTTCATCCAAAATTTTCTCAATTTTTTCTGTTTTATATTGACTATAATTTCAAATTGTAAATTTAATTATATTAAAACAAATTAGGAAGTACGTTTACTATTATTTTACTTACTCTTCTAACTAACTTTTACTCACCTAATTATGGAATACATTAAATCATAATTTTTTGTGACTTGTTTTGAACATGTTTCATTTGTACATGTTGTTGAAATAAACTGTGTCTAGCTATCTACCAAGAAGGGATTTTTTTAATCAAAGTTGTTGGGAATGTTTAGCTATTCAAGGGTAATTATTGATTCAAATTTGCAAACGAATTAATAAAAGGCAACACAATTTAATTTTATTTTCAATAATAATGTATTGGTTTCACTTTTCGAGACATAGACTCTAGTATGTGGTCAACGTTGTTTTGGGCTATGTTGTCCCAAGGAACTTCATGCTGGTGAATTTTCAGTGTTTATGAAGTATTTGCTAAGTTCCCCAGCTTTTTTCCTATGCTATCCTATGTGTGTTCTATTGGCGAGAAGTCTGGAGACCTGGGTGGCCATGGCAAAATATAACATGGGCCCCTTCGAACCGATTTAGAAAAAATATCCTGCTGAAGAGTAGGTCTTCTAGCTGGTGAAGATATGAAAGAACATAGTTTCAACATCTTATCCACGTAGCGTTTATGGTGTCTCGGAGAAACATCATTCAGATTCCTCCCACGTCGCTGAATACCACCTTATGCAACTTGACGTTCAAGTGCATTCACAACCTACACTATTCCAAACTTTGCTGTCGATTTGGTTTGGCGATAAATGATACAAAAAGGGTCACATGGCGACCATCATACCGTAACCATTCAACAGCAATCCACCTGATACTGGAGAATGGTCTTTGACCATTGGTTCCTCTTGGGCGACTGTCCTGTCTTCCTCTAGTCCATGACTGATAACAAAGCATGATGGTGGATTGGTTCTGGTTAAAACGATTTTCAAAATTTATTAAGCATAATGCGAACATCAAAATACATGATGGTGGATTGGTTACGATTAAGGCGATTTTCAAATCCTATTAAGCATATTCCAACCCTCAAAACACGTTAAACTAACTTGTAAAAAGAAAAACCGGTGAAAATTGAATAAAAAAAAATTACTAAAAACACAACTTTGAGTAATGTCAGGAAAGGCTGCATGAGCTCTCAGATTTGCTATGAATACTTGATCTAGAGAAACAAAATTTTAATTACTTATTATGTTTGAATAGCTAAGCGTTTCTGCTAAGTTTGGTCAAAAAAAATCGCACCCCTCTTGATGGTGCAGCAACTTGGATGTCATGTACTATATAAAAGAAATATTTTTCATTTTCCGGCATTTTTCCTTCCTGACACTACTGAGCGTCATGTGCACTACATTTTTTTCCTTTCTGGCACTAATGAATGCCATGATGCACTAAATAATTTTGTAAATATAAACGGAATTGTCAATGATTTAAAGATGCTTTTTCGTTAGGAATATAGTGAATAGAGATTACTTTATCGATGCAATCTTCATATTTTAGAAATAAAATTCCCACATCTTATTATTCGGTGATACGATTCGGAAATTCAATTACATTTAAAATCAAGTTCTTGTATTCCCATATCATTGAGTATATCCAGAAACTAACGCAATTGTGAATAACAAAAAGTGGTTTGTATGAATGTATCCGCATGCATAACATGGAAACTCTCATGGAAAACCAGACTCCTTTATCACGTTAGTTCAACAGATAAATTCGCTTATCTGTTTTTAAACCGGTTAGTCGTTTCCTTCTGGTGAGATTTGCGCCTGTATTGTGTTTATATATGGGTCGGAGTCGTTGAAATTATGAATATACAGTATGTTATACATATTAGTAATGTATATAGATGTATACCTTTGTATTATACGTATGTAACCAAGCATACCTATACAATTCACGCTGGTTTTCATCATAGAGTTTGAAAACTTTGCCCCCTTTTCCGATTCAAGGCTAACATTGCGGTTTATTATTTAAAGATTGATTACTTATGTATTCTATGCATGTTTTCATCTGTATAACAGCATATCTTTCACGAGTTTCGGGAAGTACTTATGAATCTTCCGTTGCCCGACTTTCGCGAAAATAAACATTGCATCACTTCCACCTTTAGGAATAATTCATGACAGTTCCACGTGTAGAAATGGGTTCGTCTTACTTAATCTATGTATGTACGTGTTTTTATGAATGACAAATAGTAAAGATGTATGTTTGGTTTAACAGTTATCCTAATTTTAATTTCCTTTATTCTTCTTTTATTCTTCCGGTTTCTTTATATTAGTGTTCTGGAGTTCTTTTTTTTTTCTTTTTGCGTTAGAAAATAGGGCAACTGTGCTAGTAGTATCTAGGTGATCAAACAGGAGATTTTATTAAATATTTTAGCTTTCCTAATTCAATAGGCCATATTATTACTTCTGTGCCTTGAGGCAAGAAGGGCCAATGTCAAAATCCAAGTGGTTTTGAGATAATTAACTGGAAAAGAATTTGTTGAAATTTGTAGAAACATAAGACATAGAACCCAAAACCACAAAAACATGACATTGGCTCTTCTTGCATCAAGCCACATAATTAGTGCTAAAGTTTACACCGTTAACTTTTATTTTGTAGAATGTAAATGTGATTGTGTGTTTACTACCCACATACTTGATAATTTTTAACAGATTACCTTATAAAAGATGTAAATGGCGAACTTATTTGAGTGAACACCGATGTTATGTTTTTTTTTTTTGATAGATTTCCTTCCTACGAATTTTCTCCCAACTCTGGAGTTCCTCAACGCTTCATCTTAGGTCCTCTTTTATTCAGCTTATACAACTATGATCTGTTCTAAATCTTCAAAATCTTTGTGATATGCACCCTATTTATACTGGTGAATATCTACAACTAGATTGTATACATCGCAACTTTTTAAAATTCTTGTTCTACAAATGGATGGTGTCTATCCCTCAAGAGGCGTCGCCTCTGCTGATGTTTTCACGCGTTGTAATCTGTTCTCGTTAACTCTCAGACGAGAGACGTTGTGTTTAAAATTTTTATGCAACTTGCTAAACAATAGCTCCTTCAACTTATGTTTTTTATAATAGATTTCCTTCCTACGACTTTTCTCCCAGCTCTGGAGTTCCTCGAGGCTCCATCTTAGATCCTTTTTTATTCAACTTTGCAAAAATTGCAGGTTGAGGTCTTTAACCTATTTTTCAACATCTTGCTGTAACATTACCTTTTAATTTGTATTGCTGCAAACAAGTGAGCAATCTCTACACGGTTAATACAAGAAATTTATTTATTTTTTATTAATTAAGCTTATTAAGTCTATTTACAAATAATTTTGCAGTGTAGGTATAAACCTGCATAATAGAAATTAATTAGTTAATTAGAAATAGTTTTTGGATGTTACAGTTAGTCGCCTTGAAAAACGGAGACAGTTGTTAATGGTTTTGTTTTGAAAAATTATGTTAATTTGTCAATGAAGATATATCATCTAGAGAATTGTGAATACAAAAATTGTAATTCGGGGCAGAAATTTTGTAGTTAGTAGCGAATAATATAACATTTTTGGCGCCCAACGTGGGGCTAAGTACTAGATATTTTGAGATCATATAGAAAAATAAAGTGATTTATAAAAACTAATGGAGATGGAACAGAAGGAAGCCGAAATATTAATATGAATAAATGTCAGGATTAATGTTTACAATTTGATATATAGGTACTATATAGTGAACTCACCAACGGAGATATTTGTAATTATTTTGTTTTGAAAAATTATGTTTGAAGATATGTCACACAAAGAATTGTGAATATAAAAATTATGATTCGGGGTAGAAATGTTATAACTAGTAACGATAATATAACAATATACACATATATGTTATATATGTCATAATAATGCAAAAAATTAACCGTTTTAAAGCATCCTTTTTAAAACCGGTTAACCGGTTTGTAAAAACTGATTCCAACTGAAATACTTTATACTGGTAATAGAAAAATAGGAATAATTTTTGACACTATGTAGTAAACATTAGTAATTTTAGAGGCAATTTCTCAGTATTATTAGAATTGTGTCATTACAATTTTACAATGCTATTAGTATTGCTGAATAACTAGATAAACTTATAATTTTGATATTCTTTAGTAATTGTTGTACCAAACTTATTTTTTTTTTTGTATATAGATTTACAAACAAATTTACAGTGTATATATAGAAGAACAAAACTGGAAAAGCCTGCTTGATAATTAGAATTATCCTAAAGTGTAGTTACTGAATATTTAAATTTAACCACTCTTTTGCCCGGTTTTTGTGTTATATTTTTCATTTCCGTCATAACGATATCTTTGTTAATAACACCTTTTTGGGATTAAGTAGTTGAAAATAATGAGTGTCCGTCTTAAAAAGATTTTTTTATTATAGATATAGTCTCTCTTGTCTAAAAATTAGAATGATTTCAATAGGCATTGTGCAATATTTTTAAATTGTTACATACAAACAATAATTCGCGTCAAATAGATCGTTAAATATGCCAACGTTGCCAATTATAAAATAACCCTGCTATCGCTAGTAGCTTGCACAATCACATAACGCGCTTTCGAGGAACAATGAACACGTTCAAACCGTTGACATAAAGGTGCTCTTGGAAAGTTCACTGGATGCTATCGAATGTGAGGGTATTTGGGCGCAATATTTAAATTATGATAACCTGAGTCTATTTGTTATTTGCCCAGCTTATCGGCTTCGCCCGCCGTTAACCGTTGAATACATCGAACGCGCCAAGCGTTCTCCAAGAAAGGTATTCGCATAATATACATACATGAACTGCTGAAAAAGCGTTTATACTGCCAATAAGAGGGGAAGAATTAAGTTCAAGCTAAATATACATTTTATAGAAATGTTAATCCTAGTAGCTTATATCATTGCTTTCCAAATCATCAGTTCATCATATACATCTTTGTTTTTTTTTTCGATTTATTTGAATTAAAAAACGCTGTTGCTCTGCAACAGTTTCTATTTTTCTAGAAAAACTTTGTGCCAGTTTATAAAGTTATGGTTTGTGGTTTTGATTGATGGTTTTGCAATTGTCGTCAATCATTTTAAGAAATAATAATAAGAAGTAATAATAGAACGAATGAAAAAATAAGCTTACTTATGTAATATGAAATAATGAAATGTTGCACTGGATTGAAATGTATTTAGATTCTAGTCAGCAGGTCGTAGAAGTAAGAGGTAAAATATCGACACCCTTACGTATTACAAGGAGTTCCACAGGGATCAGTAATTGGACCCCTACTATTTATACTATTTGTCAACGACTTGCCAAAATTGCTGCGCAGAGTAACATCATTTTATACGCAGACGATACTAGTTTCTTGGTTTGTATTGCCACTAGCATCCAATGTACTTCAGAAAGCACAAGCGGTGTTAAACAGGTTCCTAAGTTGGTTTGAAAAAATGAGCTTTACTTAAACACGAATAAGACCGTTTTTATGCACTTTACTCTATCCTTAAATAAGATTACTAAGAGTCATTTATTACGAATAAACAGTAAATGGATCAACCAAGTGCCAAACGCTAAATTCTTAGGTTTATACATCGACAATAGTTTAAACTGGGAATCGCATGTTGCTAACTTATCCGCTAAATTATCACCTATATGTTATGCACTTTACAGGCTGAGAAATGTAGCTAGCATGGAGACGGTTCTTTCTTATTACTATAGCAATTTTCAATCGCGACTGATATATGGAATTATTTTTTGGGGAACTTCCTCTTTTGTTGAAAGAATGCTGCGACTGCAGAAACTAGGTGTTCGAAATATTGCAGGTGTTTCGAGAAACACTTTATGTCGCCTTATCTTTCAGTCTCTACAAATTCTCACTGTCGTTAATCTTTATATATGAGAAATTGCTGTTTATGTAAAAACAAATGAAACAAATTTTGTAAAAAATAGTGATTATCATTCATACCTCACAAGAAATAAGGATTATTTATGTATTCCTTTACACACGTTAACAACCTATGAAAAATCACCATTGTACATGGGAATTAAAATTTACAATCCAATTCCTTCAGAATTAAGAACCATTAAAAGTATACACCTATTTAAAAAGGAAACACAAGTTTTTTTTACAAAATAATGTTTTTTACAGTTTAGGCAAATATTTTAATTTTAATAAGGGTTAATTAATAATTAACCATTATTAATTAATTAATTACAATTAATTAATAAATTATTATTAATAATATAAAATAGCCCAGCTGAGATAGCGATTTTTTTTTGTTTTGGATGAAAAATTAGGACAGCCTTTATTTTGGATAACTTTTTATTCTGAATAACCTTTTTTTTAGTAACCTTTTGGTGTATTGTAAACAGAAAAAATACTTTACCTGTGGCAATATTAACAAAATCAAAGTAGGCCGATCGTTTTGAAATTTTGCATAACTTCATAACTTTTCATTCCGAACGATATTTCTTAGTAATATTTTGGCATACTGTTAACAAAAAGATACTTCACCTGAAACTATAGTTTTTGCTTAAACTGTAAAAGTAGGGCTTATTTCCCAAATATGAAATTCTTACGCAATTTCTTTTGTTCATTGTACCTATTGTGAACTCAAACCCTAGATATTTTCGAAATCCCCAAACTATGCTGAATCAAAATAAAAAATAATATACAGGCTGTTTCATTTAAACAATCTGTTTGAAAACAGTTGCACTTAGAAAGAAACAAACTACGTCACTGAATTTTACGTAAGAAGCTGGATTGTACTCTAGTTTTATATTTTCACTCACTTCCATAGCAACTGAGATACGAGAAGCATCCGGAAAATGAAAATTTTCACGTTGTATCTCAAAAACTAAGGAGGCCAGGAAAATCGACTTGCAGCATCTTTTGTTTTACCAAAAAATAGGACACTGTAACAAACTTGCAACTCTCTATCTCTATTAATAACCGAGATATCCTGCCAATGTACCTATAATGGTAGAACTACACGTTTTTCTGGGATACTTTTTGGATGCTTCCAATTATATATTTGACTGTATTTTGCAAGTCCAGTTATAGTTTCAAAAAATAATAAAGTGGAGCATGAAATGGATAATAATGTTATTATTATAGTGGCGGAATCTGATTATTTCCGAGTAAATACGTGAGAAAATAGATCTTGTATACCTTTAATTCAGAGATTGAAAACATTTTATTCACAATTATTATTGTTTTTGCATGCAAGTACAAACAAGCCTGGTACAAAATTTGCTGGCAAATAGAATTTACCGTTCCCAGTGTACTATTACGTCTCCGACGAATAAGCGCGTCTCCTATGTTGGTTGTATTAAGTCGAGATTTTCAGAATTGTCAGCGCATTCTTTTAACTGATTATGATTAATATAATGCATGTTACGTGCGCCAGTATCAAGTTAAAGTAAATTGTCTCGGTATTTCTCTCGACGTGCTATTACTGATTCTTTGTTAAATATTAAGCTGCCAATAGTAATAAAGTTGAACTTTTATCTAACGCATTGTCTCAATAATCCAATGTAAAATGTACAAAATAAAATTTATATTGATATTTCTAAAAGTTCAATAAACATGATAGGATCAAATTTATACTATGCTAAAGTATTAATTATTAATTAATTAATATTATTTGTAGGAATATCAGTTCATTTCAGAATTCTACCCAAAACAGAAAAATATTGCACGTTTTCAAAAATATATTTAGTTATTAGTACCTAATAATTAAAGCACGGACAAACGCGTTCGGAGAAGCCGGGAAGCGAAAAACTCAGTGGCGTCGCCTACACGCGGTCTATGCCTAGGAACTTGCATATGTACATATGTACCTACATAGTTTTGTGAAGTCAGATTCACAAGAGAACTTCATATTTACAAAGGAAAATCTAGAAAGCATTATGTGGTTACAAATTTTAAAAACTTATTAACTTACAATGAAAAGTAACAATAGTTAACATAATTTAGTGGAAAAAGCTTCCCCTGTTTTTGGCCTAGTTGCATCAATATTTTGAATAGAAGTCTCGATGTAGGGGCCTTCATAGGATTTATTAGGATTTAATACATTTTTTTGATAATCGTTTAAATTTAACGTGCCGCTTCATATAACAAACTTACCATCATTTTCAAATATATTGTTGTGGAAAATTATAATGTTTTGATATTGATAATACGTGAA
This sequence comes from Protaetia brevitarsis, assembly GCA_004143645.1. NCBI lineage: Eukaryota > Metazoa > Arthropoda > Insecta > Coleoptera > Scarabaeidae > Protaetia > Protaetia brevitarsis. The sequence continues at coordinate 423,425 of RXPK01000194.1, read as the reverse complement.
TTATTTCTAATCAATGATAAAAAGACTTACTAAGTTTTTGTTTTATTATTTTAAATAGTTAGTAACTTTTTATTCCTGCTTGTTTTATCTTTTTTTTAATAAAATATAAGAAATAAAGAAAATGTCACTATTACCTATTTAAATAACTAATGCAATTATATATTTTATCTTGTTACAGTGCTTAAAACGTATTCATAATATAAATTATTTTAGCAATTCTTACTTTCAATGAAAGCCTGAACGGATATATTTGAGTGCTGCACAAATATAAATAAACAGCTACATCTAAGACGCCGCCAATGCGTGGAATATTGCGAAAACACAGCTGCGTTGTGGTTCGTGTCGAACAAATAAGTATGTATATATGCGTCATCGCTGTGCATTGAAATATTCCACGTGATTTACGGGCGCATGTAGTTTTGATACATGGGTGTGTTTTTCTTGCTCAATCAAAATAACTAGAGGATTTATACGGGCAATCGCGTAACTTTCTATCGACACCCATATGTGCGTGTGTTCGCTCCGAACGCAAACCTCCTTGCTTTGCTAATAATCGGCATTTATACATATAGCTATTTATTAGAACAATTATCTGATAATTTAATTAAAATCATAAAGAATATTTTTATTTGCACCTACTGGGAAAAGGAATTTTCTTAATTTACATACTTTGATAGAATTTTATGCGGCACAAAAACATTTAATGTAATATTTGTGTTATTTATAATTTACAAAGAATGTTACATAGACATGGCAGGATATGAAGAAAAACGCGAAGGCAAAAACTGCTCAACTAAAAAAGCAACCAGTTGAAACAGGCGGAGCTGAATCTTCAAACATTATACTAAACGCTATTGATGGCAGGATCGCAAATGTGATTTGACTAATACCAGCAGTAATATGCTTTCCACTCTTTCTTGATAAGTTCCGTGGCCATAAAAATGTAAAACAACAAGTACCCAATAAAATATATATTAAAAACTTACATCATTAAATTGCATAAGTGTTAATATACCTTAGTTTCTATTGACAAAGCAGATGCCCTGGATGGTGGATTCATAAATGGAGAGATCAGTTCTTTTAGTACACGAGTCAGTTCTTTTGTTGAACGAATTTTTTTGACAAATTGTGCGTCTGGTATAGCGAATGCATTGTGTCTAACAACCGTTCCCACTCATGGAATCTCTATAGGGCTTGTTCCTTAGCTTCCAACAAATCAAGATTGACTTGATTAATTATCAACACTTCCTCCACGTCCATTTTTGAGAAATGATGATAAAACGAACGGTGATCAATATAAATTTTCTTATGAAGTATATTCACTGAAATACGCACGCCGTACCAACAATAACCATACGCAAACATGCAAAGCAAAGATGGAATAACAATAACGACGTGAGCAACGTGAAAAAACTTTAACTTCTATCGCCCACTTGGCACCTGTTCATTTCTCTTGAAATTTTTGCTTTCGCCTACTCCGGACCAAGCGAAGTACGTTCTCTCAACTTTTAGTAGATGTGAACATGCGTAAATTTCAAGAATACGGCTTTTCTAAAGTGGAGAGAACCACGCTCTCTGTTCTCACGACTCAAGAATAGGGTCCCTGATAGAGCCCTGTCGGTTAAGATTTCCCATATTTTGATGACGCAACAAGCCAGAAAATAGTATTGACACAGTAAAATAATATGTATACTCTTTTTCTTTCTAACAAAGAGAATCGCCTATCTTCGCCACCTCATGCGCGTTCACTTGGTATATATAAATGCAATTTATATGACCTTAATATTCGTTTGCATAAATATTATATTTGTTTATCTTAGCATTCTGATTGTAAGATATTAAAACTTGGGATGTACAATATATAATTCAAGGAATTGATAAGATTTAGATAACGAACAGAGTAACGGTATATATGCGTCATTGTTTATTTATTGTTAATAAATTTCAACGGTAATGCGTTTATATGAAGGAACTGTTTTGGCGCCTTCGGAATACTAAGGTCAAATTGGACGCGCATTGCAGTTGTTTCGAAGTATGCGTTAAAAGTCTTACCGCTAGGGTCACCATTTCTGTATCGGAAATCGGAACTTGTCTTGGTGTCGATTCTATGCGTGCATGGATTCTTAATAGCTGGGAAGGTATCGATACTCAGAAATGACTGCAAGGAATCTTCACCTTGCATTATTTTCAAAAGTATCGCTAAATCGACTCTAAAGTCCTTACATGATATGTAGAAGTAAAAATATTAACCCAGATCAGTTTATAAAATTATGTTTTGATTAAAATTCGCTCTTGAATACTTAATTATTGAAGACCAAATGAACGAAAAATGCAGCAACAAACTGCCATAACTGAACTTAGCAAGATACAGAGGTTTGCGTGTTATAGTTATTAGTTATAGTTCTTCTGGCGCGTATGACTTTTTGACACCACTAAAATTTTCCAAATTAAAAAAACTTGATCAGGGATTATTACATTGGTTCCGGAATTGTTTGGCAAAAATAGCACATCCGAAAATGTAAAAAGAAAAATAACATCAATAAATACTCCTGTTGTATTTACTAACTTGCTCACTCCAACCATAAATTCCATAGAAATCCGTTTGCAAACAACAGAAATAATCGACCCCTTCTTGAGTTTCCCATATTACCACTCTGCGTATCTAGATATTATAATCACTTCCCCATCGCAACAATATTCCGTCTTTCTGTGTAACTAATTAACCTCTGGTGACTTCGATGGGGCACCGAATGCAAAGGTAGCTTCCGTTGACCCGTATAATACTATGAATATGTATCGCCTACTAACAAGACAGCTGTGTTGGCATGTCCATTATGTACGTTGAATAAATATTTATTGCCGCAGAGATGGTTTTCTCTTTTTTTTTACTAAAACGTCTCACAGCTATCGTGAATGTATAAAAGGGATCCCTGTTAAAGCCCGCTAAGTGAGCTTGTATGGAATACCCACCAATATGCGTAATTGACAAACCAGTATAATTATATGCTGGTATAATTTGTCACAAACATTATTTGCCCTTTGTGGGCTTATCGAATATAAATTGGAAATGATTCGGTTGTAGAAATGATTTTGATTTGACCATAGATGGTAATTTCTATCTATCTATATAATAATATAATAATCTATTTATTTTTTTTTGCTATTTCATAATTAATTTATTTTTGTGTATTTGATTTTTAAGTCCTATGGAAAAACAGTTTTCTCTTGAATACATTTATTAACTAGCTACGTTTCGTTGTTTTTTCAAGGTAGCTAGCCAATAAATGTAATTAAAAGGAAACTATTTGTTTTTCGATAAATACACGTACACACACAAGTACAGAACGAACGTCCCATGATTTCATGCGACGAAACACGTACGTTTTGTATTTATTTACGCAGACAAGCCGGAAGCCACATCCAGATCGGCTCCGATTTCAGACGGTTTGTAGGTCTCTGCGCGGAGCTAGCGAAAGAGGGGGTGGTCGGACTACACGAAAAAAATTACATTGAAGTGGGGCCAGCCGTATGTTGGCCCGCTGTCCGCTGGTTGATCGAGTTACGCGGTAATTAGCATATATGCATTCCCAAACGCGAGAACAGTATACGATACCGCAGGGAAGGGTATCTCCCACTATCACGGCGGGAAAATCTCAAGCAAGCGTGTGAGTCAGACGGCCATCGAAGACACTATATATGTTTCTATTGAATCGTCGCATACTTCTGTTTAGATACTTACCCGCAATAAAAATTGTCTTTAAGAATATTTCTCAATTATAGTAAAAAAAGTGTATTTATTATTCTAGAATGACTTCGCGCGCAAACTACAGTATTTCAAAGTGAACCTACCATTCATACCTTTCTTACGGTAAAAATTATGAAAATGAAATTATAAATATAATAAGGGAGTTGTTCCTGAAAAATTCATCATAATAGTGTTTTAAGTAAAAAAAAACAACCCATTTGCTTGAGTAAACAAACAAAGAGAATGAAAATTGTGTTTGCTTTTCTTCGTAAGAAGTCCGCTTACGCTTAGAATATCCATAATATTTTAAAACAAACAAGTTTTAAACAAGTGGCCTGTATACGTGCAGTTACAAACTAAATATATGCAATTCCGAAGGAAATTTATATTTCGGTAAATAAATATTCCCGATATATACTTAATGTATTTTTCATTTTAAAATGGCTTCTAAATTTGTATATATTGAATTTTTAGTGTCGATATTATTTTAGGGCGCGTACCGTAAATATAAAATTGTACCCAAATAGTTAGTTGCGATTTATTTGCGGTTATTAGTGATTGCCGATTATTTCAGAAAATTTACGGGACACTTTGGTTGATGTCAAGTATGTTTCTAAGTTTTTTTTTTGTTTTGTACCACTTTTAAAGATAACCACCATCGTCCATGTGGTTTTAGTGGATGCGACGCGCTTTGATTGACCACGTTTTATGCATAGATAAAGTAGGTTGGTTTATGCACAGTATGTTTCCGCAGTGGAGGGGATAGAAAAATCAGAAAATCGTAAAATGAGCGAGGTTGTTTTGGTGACAACTAAAATAACCAAACTTCAGCAACCGCGTTCCGTAAATATCATAATTTTCAGGAATCTGCTATATTCGGGACACAAAACCGAGAATTTTGGTTGCTATTTGTCAATTACGGTACGCGCCCTTAGTTAGCAATAAACTAGCTAATAATTACTGCCAAGCTGAGCTAAACCACAGGCTATACAGGTTATGTCCTGTAGGCTAAACTGATTCAAACACTTTGTAAAATTAAAACATGGGGAGCGAAAGGGGGAGTTGGCCCGAGATTGGTTTCACCACTCAATATTGTCACGAGCCGCCACTGTTTTTACTTATTCTGGAGAAAAATCTAATTTTCATAGACATTTGTGGCATAGTGCTATCTACGTCTTCCGAAAACATTTGAATAAAGTATCCATTTAACAACACTGGATATAGCATAAACATCTATAATACTAGGCTGGTTTAGATACCTAATATAAAATAAATAAACGACTTTGTTAAATGAGAAGAAACACAATTGTAGTAGAGTTTGGTTTTTTCAATAACCTACATATGACTTGGCAACTTTTTATCCGTAAGGTAGGGTTGGCAGTAGTGCTATGCACTTTAACCGGATAATCGGTTAACCGGTATCGTCCTAACCGGTTAACCGGTCGGGACGGTGAACCTATCAATTCGATGAGTCAAAAATATATTGGACATGTTTTATAACTAGCCGATTAATGCCGATTAGTTTGCCGATTAATTCATTGCCGATAGTGCTCCAAATCACAATGTTGGTGCAAAAATGAATTCAATTAAAGCCTGAATTAAATACATCGCACATTCTAGAGGTCTAGAGACTTGCTTGAGTAAGTACGGCATCGTGCGAGTTATAAGTACGTAACATGCATACGCATAAGTTTTTGACCAGTATTTACATATATTACGATGTGTATTATCCGTAGGTATAATTGCGCACAGGTGTTGTAGGTAGTAGTATCGTATGATTAGTAGTTGGCATCGTCAGGAACAGTTGGAAACAAATATGTGCTAAACTGTTTCGTTATTTTACTTTTTTTTTACTTACGCGTAGATAACTTTACTACCTTATATTTGGCGTGGCGAATGGCTTGTCTATTAATATACTGACCATTTAAAAAGAGAGATTGGTAATTTTACTTTCGCGTTTTCTACACAAAAAGAAAAACATTAGCAAAGTCCTTAAACTGTTTCAAAAATACCTGTTCAATTTTTTACTTAAATGAAGAAACAACAAAACTATATCTTATATTTGTTGAGTGATATTTTTGAAAGTTATAGAATATATCTATTATAAATATTATATGGCATTCCACCAATAACAGTTTAACTGACAAGACATGGAAGTGCAAATAATTTAGGTATAAATAAATTGAACTAGACTTTTTGGACTATGGAAATAAATACGATAACACATGGGGATACAAAGTACGTTACAGGAAATCATGCCACTAAATGATAACCAACAAGTAGTGCCGCAGACAATTATTGTACCCTACATAAATGATTACTTACGAGTAAGTATTTTACCTACTCGTATTGTTGGGTAAGGCACTCGCCGATTGTTAACCGAATACATTTTTATTTACTTGCGAGGTGTCGAGTACATTTATAATATGTGGATTTTGTTTCAGTCAATAAGTTGGGCTTCAAACTACTTATCGCTAACAAGTAACTATTTAAGTATTGGAAGGGAAATGTGTTTGTAATACACTCTCTTAAAGGTAGATATAATAATTCGTAAAAAAAAAGGAAATAGGGACTCAGAAAATCGATAAGAACATCAAAAATACTTCCAAATAAAAAAAATTAACATCTAAGAAAAGTGATTTTTTTATACATAAATGCAAGTGTGTCTCTGTTAGGCCTAACCTAAACTGATACGCAATATAATGTAAATTTATAAAGTCCATAATTAGTGATATGCTGAAAATAAATTCACATTCTTAAAATATGTTCAAGGATGAAACAAGTTATAGCAAACCTTAAAAATAAAACATTAAGCTGACGCCTCAATTTATATAACAATATTATTTTTGAAAATTGTAGCAGACATGTATACACAAAAACGTTATAACAACTAGTAAAATAACACTGCGTAGGCTTTCACGGCCGGTGTAACTATAACTAACAGCTTCTTGCGGGTTTCGCCGTGTGACACACGGCGAAACCCGCAAGAAGCTGTTAGTTATAACTAGTAAAATACTTATATGAATACAGATATACAATAAATAAAACTGGGTTTCAATGGATTATTCCACCAAAGCGGATAATCGGTCAAGACGGTTAATTGGGTCACGGCGGTTATAATTGGTTATAACCGGTTATCCGATTATGTACGTACGGTTAACCAGCTATGAAATCACATAAGCAGAACCAGCTTTGTCGGTTGGTAGTGGGGACCCCTTGGAGCATTTTTGCAAAATATTAACCATAGAAGACCAGGCGTTAATTTTTTAGAGCCCAAAATAGTTTTACATCTCACATAAGTACCTAAATGGGCGCCTAGCTTACAAGTCCTTAATAGGGTAGGCGTAAATCGGCTAGACTGTATTCGTGTGCATGGACTCGAATCTAGTAGTGGAAAAGTTTTTTTTTTACGTTTTATTCTTTTCAAATTGAATTACAATAGACTTTCTGGTTTGTTTAGATGTACACGTAGTATATGTAGATAATGCTACCCGATAAAGTTTCAACTTTTTTTTTTAAAACATTTTTTCTTCCAAACAATGGCAAAAAAAATATTGCCTATAAGTAATGATATTATTACTTGGTAAATAGCCTCAAATTGTTATTGCCGCTTTTATTAAATGGAGCTGTATGTACTATATTGCCTGAGCGATTATTTATTTTTGAGTTATCGCCAACGTTTTATCAGGAAGTACTTATCTCGCAAGTTGATTTTAAACTAAACTCGTTACCCATTACGGGTAACACAGGAAATGTTGAAAACTAAGGTTAGATAATGAATAAGTATACACAATATTGTATGTTGGCATTCTCAAAGTTTTTTTTTTTTTTTAAAAAATGGTTACGAATATAATTACTCGAGACTAACTACATACGTACTCCAAGTTACGATTATTCTCGTACTGATATATTGCAAGTATTGTTATTGTTTGTGCAGTTTGATCCACTTGAAATTTAAATTTGATGACTCATTTACGCTTTCACCTTGTTTTGTGTGCACGCACAGTTTATTGGTCGGTAAACGTTAAAATATCGGTGTGATAGTATTGCTAACTTTATCTATTCTTTTTAGAATGGTCATTCCCAAAGCAATGACAAATGGTCGTGGGACCCTCCTGATACAAGTCACCAGCCTGATCCACGAAATGAGGATCCAAATATCATTGAACACCTAAAAAAACGGATTTCGGATTTGGAAACTGATAAAAGAGAATTTGACTGGCAAGTTTGGATCAGTTGGATTTGGATTGCCAACAAACCACCGAGAAAGTAATAAACATAAAGGACGCCCTGCAACGAGACTACGACGATTTGAGGGTAGAACATGAATCGATTTTGGACGAACGCGACAATTTGCGAAAAGAAAACATCGAAAACGGAAAATGTTTGCAGCAATTACAAACGGAAAAAGCAAAATTGCTCAAAGAGTTGAACAAGTATAAACGTACGGACAATAATGATGCTTTTAAAAATAGGGTAGCTGAACTAGAAGAAATAAATTTAAAATTGCAGAGAGAATTGGAAAAGCAGCAACAACTAAAGAACCAGAGCACTCCGCAACAACAGAAACCAGTGCGGAAAATACAGATGCCGCCAAAAAAGCCTTATCAAAAGAAATAAATGAATTGAATATGAAATTGCGGGAATACGAAAGCTGTCACATTAATGATCGAGAGGAGTACGATAAATTAGCAAAAATCTTAGAAGGATATGAGCAGCAACTGAAAAGCTACGAAGAACAAAACGAATTATTGCAAAGCGAAAATCAAAAACTTTTGGAACGGGAAAATGCCATCGTTTTAGAGTTGTCGGCTTTGAAAGAAATCCTGGATAAAAGCAAAAGTAACGAACTAAATTGTACTCGCGAGCTCCACCAAAAACATTTAAATTTCTTAATCGATTCCTTTAAAAAGTTCATGGATTATCCTTTACCCATCGATCGCAAACAATAAGCAAAATGAAAACTCTTTTATGGATGCAGTTGAGGCTACTATGAAAATTTTACTGGACTTGAAGTGGAAGACTGAAACTCTAAAAAAAGAAGTCGACGACATGACAGAAGAAAAGACTAGGATATTAACTGCAAAGAATCACGAAATTAATAAACTGCTCGAAAATTCAGAGGTTCTGAGTCAGGAGGTAATCACGAAAACGCAAGCTCTTAAAAACTTCGAAGAAGAAAACTCTGAATTGATTAAGAATAATGACGATCTAATCAGTCAATTGGAAATGTACAAATTCAATACTAGAGGACTTCACACGATTTCCGAATCGAATGAAGATAACCTCTTGATACTTGAATCCCAGTTGGAGAAATCCAATAAGAAGATTAAAGAACTAGAAATGACAATTTCTGATTTAGAGAATTCCAAGCAAGAAGCTACGCTTGAAGTCCAATCAGAATTGGATTACATCAAGAAACAATTAAATTTAACGGGAACCGAGTTGAGCCACACAAAAAGTGAGTATCAGAAGCTTCTGGAAGAACATAAAGAACTGCAATTGGAACATGTGGGGCTTCAAAACGTTTACGCTGAAATGAAAACTTCGTACAGTAAATGCTTTAACGAAAATGAAAGTTTAAATACCACAGTGGACAAGATACAATCTGAAATTGAAAATACTGAATATAGATATAGCGAAATCAATATAAATATGGAAACATTAAAAGAAGAAACGGAAACGTTAAGAGGTGAAATCGATACATTAAGAAAAGCCAACAAGAAATTAGAGATGCTAAATGTAGACTATGAAAGTAAGAACGAACTTATACAAAATGAGGTGGACGATTTGAAACAACAGTTAATTACGGAAATTGATTCGAGAGAACAACAGGATATACAGATCAGGAGTTTATCAGAAAAATTACAAAACGCTAAAATGTCCGAAACCTATTTCAAACTGCAAAACGATACATTGCACAAGGAGTTGAAAAGTGTAACCGAAAGTAATCAAGATTTAGCGCTGAAGTATAAGAATTTATTGGAAAATTATGAAGAAAGTAAGAATTGCCTCAGGAAGTATGAAACGGAAAATCTGGAATTGGTTGCGAAATGTAAGGAATTTGAAGATACTAAGCGAATTAATCAAGAATTGCAAAGTAGGTTGGCTGAAATAAGTGAGTTAAAAAGTAAAAATGAGAAGATATTATTAAAGTTAAAAGCAGCTGAAGATGAAGTGTCGAGATTAAAAGAAGATAACGAAAACATAAAGAACAATGTTGTATCTTTGGATTTACAAGAATACGAGAGCAAAATTTCTGTTTTGGAAAAGAAATATGCCGAAGTGAAGGAACAATTAGCTTCTTCAAATCAACGAATTTCAGATTTATCAAACGAGAATCAAGATTTATTAAAGAGGTTCGACGAAGTTAATAAATCATTTGTTGAGAGTTCTGCTTCTCTTCAAGAATCGGCGATTAAAATAGAAAAATCAGAGCGTTACATTCAAGAGCTTACTAACACTAGAAATGAAATGTTAAACTTCGTTAACGCCAAGCACCAAGAGAACATCCAATATCATAATGAAATCCAGCGCCTCAATCAAGTGCTTGTTTTACAAACGGAGAAAACGAATAAGTTTGAGAAAGAGTTGAAAGAGATGACTGACCACCAAATGAATGAAAGTAAACACGATGAGAAAATTGCAGCATTAGAAAAGGAAAATGCTAAAATGACGGATGAGATTGAGAAGCTGACGGACCAAAACGATTTTCTCAGGAAGAAATCCGAAGTGCTCGCTCAAAATTTACTCGAAGAACAGGCCAAGGTGCAGCAAGTGATAGCAGAAAAGAATAACACAACTTCGGAAAAGGAGGCCTCGCTAACGAAAGAACTGCAACGGCTCAGGGAGCATCTTATGGAGATGGAAGAAACGCATACACAGGAAATGGTGCAGGCTGAGAAAAGAATCCAGGAGATGGTGACTAAAGTGAACGAGATCGAGCACAGGGAGAAGGAATCCAGCACACATTATACTTCTGTAAATATACGGACCAATCAACACGTGGAGACGTTGCAGAATCAACTGCAGATGGTTACTAATCAGCGAGATGACCTTAGGAAGAAGATTTCAGATGCTGAAGACCAGATAAGTAAACAGACAGCAGCCTTGTCGAATTTGCAATTCGTTTTGGAGCAGTTCCGGAAAGGTGAGTACCTATTTTTAAATTAGATTTGAAGTCAAGGTTTCAAATTACATATTTCAGATAAAGAAAAAGATATTTATCTCGAAACAGAAAGAATTCGGCGACAAGTGAATGTTGAAAAGCAGAAGCAGGATGATTTACAAAAAGAAATAGTTAGTTTGAGAAATCAGTTGGGAGAAAGCAAGCAAGGATTGTTAGCTGCTTCGCGTCTTAGCAATCAAGTCGAAAGTTCCAAACAACAGGTGATTGCTATGAAAGATGAAGGTTTGTATTATTTATTTTAATTCGAAAACGCGAGCTTTATATAGGGCGAAATTTGAAATATTTCAGCGTTGCAGCCTTTAAGATCTATTCAAGTTATTTACAAACTGTTCACAGTTCATAATTTTAACATAATCCTTACATATAAACTACTACTTATCATAAAAGTAACGTCGTAGTTTTAAGAAATGACCACCAGCTTCAACTTTTCTTTTCTATTGTCAGAAGATCTGCTGAAAATAACTGTTAAGGACCCCAAACACTTCGGTTTTCCCATCGTGTTTAACCGACGTCCAACCCGAGAGGTCCAAACACACAGATGCCTTTTGCCCGTTGTGCAAAACGGTGGTCGAAACCAATGGATAGCCGCCCGCATATGGGCTGAACGTGCTTACCCGTTGTGCTTTCAACAACAGCATCGGTCATCGATTTTGCACGTCGGTTAAACAAGACGGGCACACCCAATGAAATAGACCGAAATGTATGAGGACCTTTACATTGCGATTTCTATAGCATACCTCCAGAAGTGAGCTTGCATGCATGAGCGATTTAATAGAACATTGAAAATACGTATTCAGAGTATTGCACCAATCCTAACGCATAGCGCTTCCGTGCTACCTAACTTCTGAAAGTTCTAATAATTTAAAAATATATTTTATTCTTTAAAAATAATTAATCAAATATTTTCGAACATTGAAGTAGGTGGCATGAATGGTAACATTTGTAATAATCTTCTAGTGCCGGTTTGTATTTGTCTTTACCCAAATTATAGGATCATAGGGAGTAAATAGTGCAGACTTTTTGCTCTCAGCAAATGTTGGATTTTGTTGAACTTTTACCCAGATAAATGTGAGCAAGTTAATAAATTGTACATATAACTGGAATGAGTACCCATTTAAACATTTTCGAGGACACAATTTAATGTGTTCGGTGGGGTGGGTGCTATCTCAATTTTATAATGTTTGGGTTTTTAGGGGGAAAAAGGCAATAGTAAACTGTGGACAGATGTGAAATGCTGGTTCACAATACAGGATTACTTTATCCTAATTAATTATATTAAAAAATATCTCACATAATTAGTAATTAGGAGGTAATGTGAGGAAATATAAAAGCCTAATATACGACATTTGTTTCTAGATGTTTAATCAACGAGGTATATGACCATTTTATTTAGGACTTATTTTAATAAGTAATAGTGTAATATAATTTAATTCTTCTCTAATTCGTGACCTTCAGCATGGTTATTAACTGCTATTGGCTAGAACAAAATCAAAAAATATGGCGCGCGCGGATTCAAAATTTGCTACGCGTTAGGTTGACATATTCCTTTCTTCGTTTCCATATCAAGTCATAGTTGTTGTTCGCTTGAATGTACACTATGTAAAAATTAAATACTAATAAAGGGGGCGTTATACATAGGCAACCAATCTAAGGAAGTCATATAGTTATGATCCGTAAGGCACAATTCTTCTTTTTTTGTTGACGAATATCTTTAAACCATATTCATAAATATTCAAAATCGTGCGTTTCATTGTCGAAATTAAGACGTTATAAGGATTAATGTTTGAATAATTTTCTCAGTGTTTGGAACTGCCCCAGGACGGGTTTTAAGGGTGTATTTGAAGATAGTGGGAGTAACAGCTGTCAAAACTTGACGTATTGAGAAATGAAGGTAACATTAGTATCTATATTATGGTATTTGCAGTTTATTGTGCGGAAACACAAGGAATAAATACGAAAAAGTATTCACATGGATGGGTGTAACAGAAAAACATGTTCTGCAACAAGATCGGTTTGCATCAATGGCAGCGTCGTTTTTGGGAATGTATAGGTATACTTTTATAAGCAACATTGAATAATTACAAATGTTTTATTTACTGAGAATCAATAATTATATGTAATCCAAAAATTTGTATATTACTTATCTAGAGATTGGAAGGTAAACGTGAAACCTATCAATTGTTTGAATATTTCAAATTTTAGCGTGTTCAATACGAAGTAAAAACTACATTTGTGTAATTTCAGATAATTTTAAATATTTATAAATATGGTTCAAGGATATTCGTCGGCAAAAAGAGGCCTTAAGTGCACAATGAAATGCAAATCGAAATATTAGGTACAAGAACCATTGTGCATTACAGATCACAACTATATAACTATATTAGATTGGTTGTCCACCTAAAACAATCCCTTCATACGCATTTAATTTTTAACATTACGTTTATAGGTTATAAAAACCTCGAAAATTGTCAAAAGCTTGTCATATTTATTATGTTTTGACAACATATTAAAATATATCAATCAATTGAAAAGGAGGCGACTCCGCGGAGTTAAAATTTGCAATTTGTCCGTTCTTGCTTGCATATTCCCTGGTTATTACTTGTGGGAGTAAACCACAGCTAATTTGATACCGACAGTTAATTTGGTAAAAGTTGTTGGTTTTGATATTACGATATTACTTAACTGGGAATTAGGATAAAGGTATATAAAAATGTTCCCCCATCTAGAACAAACAGCGTCTAACTGCTTGAAATCGCCATCTTTCATGCTAGTGAATAGTTTTGCCAAGCCTGGCCAAGCTTTGCTCTTGTAAAAACAGTTTTTGCCGGTCACTTCATAGTTTCCGAAATTTTAGATTTATTAGTGTATATTACTGTTCTGATATGGTTAAATGTATTCGTGTATTGGAAATGAGACTATGTTGATAGAGAAAAGGTTCTTTACTTAAAAAACACAATACAAAAACGTGGGGTAATAAAAACTGGCGTCAGAAACCGTTATGTACTGTTAGAACCCTTGTATTAGCGCGGTCCGTTCAAAACAAACGTAATCGTTCTATGCGCCATCTAATGAGAAATATAAATACCCTTGTAAAGCCCCAAAACATCATTTTTACATTAACAATTACTACATTATTTTAGCTATTTGTGTTTGAGTAAATAAAATGTGTTATAAAATCATCTTCAGATGTACGTTGTCCTAGAATAATTTATAAAAATACACAACGATTAAATAAAATTAAATAAAACGATAGTAGTACAGAATCTGTACTACAGTTTACTGTAAAATATTTACTGTTTATTGTGAGAAAAGAGGACCGACCTTCAAAGAACGCATTTTTGTCCCACATAGCCCCGTTTGATCGTACCATTTTATGATTAAATACTTACATAGAACTGAAAAAATAAAGCGTTATAAAGCTATAGATCTACATTATGGTAGTTCAATTGTGTCATATACCTGAGTTGCTCTGGAGCTATTTAGGATTAGTTCTTTTAGACAAATAGGAATATATTATTTTCTCTCGTGTAAAGTAGTGCCCACCCTTCTTTTGTTGAACACTGAGATTAATTTCTGCAAATCATATACTATAAGCGTGCTCATTCCAATGTTATCCATAATATTGTGTAGGTCAAAAGTGTAAACCCTAGAACTTGAAATTAAAGGACTGCAATAGTTAATAATTCTTTTATACCATATTACACACATAAGTAAAATGCCTGGATGTGAAATATCAGCTGGTAATTCTGGGTTTGTTAAATACCAGGGTATCAGTTGGTATTATCACATACAGTCATGCATACTTCAGGCTACCACTAAAAAACATGCTTGTATATCAAATTTCATTTCAGTCATGTAAAATGCTTTTGTACTAAATTAACGTTCGTTCGACACATAATTTCGTTTTTAAAGTGCCTTTATGTTATATACATCGTATATATGTTACCTTTTATAATTACATTATATCTTTTTAATCGGGTAATAAACAATTTTTTGCTTATGTCTTTGATGTATTTACGTTTTTCCTTTTTTTTTAATGTTATTATTTTCTTTTGAATTTGTTGCTTATTTTTATTAGATATCAGTTTAGTGTAATGCACCTGTTGATTTTATCTTACACATTTCCCGAGTTTTCTTGCGCCTCCCACATGCACGCTTTTTTGACTGCAATTTTTTAATCTCTGTAGTAGCTGTGAGGTAGAATACACTTCCCCACGTTATTATATGAGATCCGAGAACTGTAGTTTATGTTCACGATGAGTTATAGTTTGCAGCTGCGCACGTGATGTCAACACCTTAGATTTACGATTAATATTAATTTTATTTTGTTTTGCTTATTTACAACGCTTATCTCCTGTAATATACACGTTTGTTTTATTTTGTTTGTTTTTAGTTCTTTTTTTTGTTACTATCAACGACAAGAGTTGCACGTTTTGGACATTCTTTAGTTTTTATTGTATTTGATATAATAAATCATCTAGAATGGAGTTACTAAACAAAGTCTCTTCAAATGTAATATTTAGTAAAGAAACTTGGTTTAACCTATTTCAATAATTAATATTCATATTATATAAAAATGCATGAACTTGTTTTACTAGAGAAATTAGAATACGATAAAATTAGGTTTAATGAAGCTACCTAACAAAAACTTTATATGTTGTTTGATCGGATATTTTTGCATATCGTTGGCGTAGCTATTTACAGTGGTGGTCAAAAAATAATAATAATAATACAGTAGAAAACATCGTTTTTGTTATTTAAATTGGATATTTTTTATCTTTCTTTTATTCTATATTTGTTAGACGAGAGTACTGCTGTCAAGTCGCATCAATTTAACCTTTGTATCAACCATATACAGTGGAACCTCATTAACCCGGATCAATTGGAACCAGGACCGATCCGGGTTACACGGGCAATAGCGTAAAAAAATGAGATAAGACAGTAGTTACAGAAAAATGACTTCATACTTCATTTCGTAGATAAACAAATACACGCACAAAACAAACCGAACAATTATATTTTTAAACTCATTTTAAACAATAAGGACAAAACTATTTGGTACAAAATTATCCGTCAAAATTGATCCGGGTTCACGAGGTCCGACTTAACGAGGTTCCACTGTATATGATATTTCTCTATTTTTTTTTGCCATCTGATTCGGCATAGGTTTTTGTAATCATCAAAATGGATGAACTTTGCCGTTATTACTAACATTGATGTTAATTTCTTTTATTATTATTATTAATATTGAGAACGAATTGTGTTTTACTAAATACTTAATCTGACAATATAACGATGTAAATATGCATGGAATTGTAATTCTTTGTCATCTCTATTTTATTTTGTGATTATTATTTCTACCATTTAATATTTAAAGGTAATCATATAAAAAAAAATACCGTTTATCATTTTTGTAATTTCACAAATCGTTTTCTCTTTCTGTTTATAATTCGTAATAATCACTCTGGTACATTCAAACAATGTTTGCTTTGGCCCATCTGAGTATGGATTTGATGATTTACCTATTATTTTGTCCACCTCTGTATAGTGCTTTCCTGAAATATTTTGTTTAGTTACTAATTTATTTTCTACCATACATTATTACTATTAGGCAAGAAATTTCTATATTATCATTTATTTGTTACAAAAATCAACAACATATTTTTGATTATATAATTGGCAATAATAGCATTTTGTCATTGTAAAATAAATATTATTTTCTTATTTTAACATATTATTTACTAGTAGCAGTTTCAGCTTTTATATATAATATTAGTATTGTATGTGGACAATATGTAGTGTGATTTTATACCAAAGGGGCAAATGGATGAACTGTACTAATCATAAAAATGTGATTCTGCGCTTATAGATAAATTTTAATTTTGTGCAAACGTGACATTTGATATCAATATACTGATGTAATTAAAACTGATTTGTAAAGAACTATTCTAAGTGCTCCTACATCCACGTACCCCTTTAAGTAGTAGTAAGCAATGATGTATTATTGATATTAGCTTTAGAATAATATTAAATTTGACATTATTTCTTTATTGTTTTACATCATTTGGTTGAGTTGATAATTTGCATTAAACAAAACGTAACTAACATAATCTAAACAAGTTGGGCATTTCAGTCGTTTGTGTATAATTTATTTTTTGTAGAAAGTTGTCACTTCACTGAAGCATGTTGGAATGGCATGAAATTGCATGCTGGAAGTTTGGGTTGTGAGTATTACATCAGGTACTGGTTGATTTTTAACAAATCGGTACCTGAGTAATATTTACGGCTCGAAATTTCATTTTGCATCGCTGCAGTGGTTTTATAAGATACTGTATAATGGTATATACATGATGTCCCATCAATCATCACCTGCATAATTGTGCCTTTGCTGGATATATACTATCATTCAAAAGTTTTTAACCGACCATGAGTTTGTATTACTATTGATATAATAACAGATTGTTTTCCCTCTACTTTCTTTTGAATGATAATTAAATTGTTGTGATTATATATGTTCGTGTTTTACAGTGGCCAAATTAGAAGAGAAACTAAAGAAATCTGAAGAAAAATATAACAGCTTAATTAACCAAACTGACGCAAAAGTTGATAAAATGTTAATCAAAAACCTTATTGTCGGATTTATAAGTTCTAATAATAATCTGAATAAAGATCAATATCAGATATTAAAAATTATAGCGACAGTATTAGATTTCAATCACGAAGACAACGAGAAAGTGCACATTAATAAAGTAACCCAAGGCTCTTGGATGACTTCCATTCTTCATCCACAAGTAATTAATAGGGGACAGGAAATAACCCAGGAATCGCTATCGCAGGCATTCGTCAGATTCTTAGAAAACGAGTCGAAACCTAGGCAATTACCAAATTTGCTGGAAACTACTCCTTTGGATTCTCCGAGTTCCGCTTCCTCAAATGAGAAACCGATTTTAATGAGCGAAGTTGTTTTACCTACCTTTGCTGATTTTGGGCAAAATCGCATTTCAAGTTCCATTTTAAAGGATGTTCTGAAGGATAAGAGTTAATTTGATCCTCTGTATATTTTATATCAATTTGTAATAATATTTGTATTTATTGAGCTATTATGTTATTGATTTGTATATGGGAGATATTAAATGTAAATATTTTATTTTTAATAAATATTTAATTAATACCTTTCTCTTTTTATATTTATGGCCTTAAATTAAAAAAAAAAATCTGTTGATAGAATTAACTTGATAATAGAAATGTAATTATATTCAATTGAGTTTGGCTCCTACAAAAAAGGATAGATTTGGAAAATATTAGGGATAAGTTACTTGTAAGCAACAGATTTGAAAATATTGCTTATTTAAGAGTAACAAAAATGGAACACTGAAGTATTTTTTAGATAGATTTTATACTAAAGCAGTGCTGTAGATGCACGAATTGTTCATTACCTAATACTTAAAAGAAAACCCTCCTTAAAAACAAAAAAATGCAACATTGTTTTTTGGAATCAAGTATAGGTACTTAAGAAGGTATGTACTATAGTCCACGCAATATGATTATAAGATGCATATATGTCCCTATTCACAATATATACATCCTACTATATCTTTCTCAAATTAAATGCAAATCTAAGCCCAATAAAGTCTTGATTATTTCATGCAACCAAAAATAGAATACACTTAAATGTTAATTAAAAGTGATTGGGGAACAATTCTGCACTACATATTCCCTAGCTATTTATTGCGCAATTTATTGACCAATTTAAAATTTTACGTGTATAACACGGATTAAATACGTGTTATACACGTAACAATTTTAAATTGGCCAATAAATTAGTAATGTAATGAATTTTTATTGACTTGTTCTACATTTTCGTGTATCAACAGAACGCAAATATAGTTTTTATTTTATTATTATGTATTATGTATTAATAAAAATGTACGTGATTGTTTTAATTTTTCCCCCTTAATAATTTCTTAACTTTAAACATGTAGTTTCAAACCAAAATTAATCTTAAAGTTAAATAAATCACTTATTTCGGAAGTTGCGTTTTATCACAGGTGGTGAACGCACGTGTTTTCTTTGCGTGGTTAAAAGCTTCTAATTTTTGGTGGTTTTTAGTTTAGTTATTTGTGTAATTTGTGTATCAAGAGGTTTACTTTCCTGCGAAGATCAATTTCCAGTCAGCTAAGTCCTAACAATCGTTTATTTTAAGAAATTAGTATTAGTTTTCATAAAGCATTGAGTTTTCTTTTTAATTTCCTTTTCACTTTTCTTAACGCGTGCGTGTTCCCACCACTCATCTGTTCGGAGTGGTGGGACTGCTTTCCTCATGTATACATACGGTACGCGGTAGAAGTATATTTATTTTATCATATTTGTGCGATGGAAGGTATAGGAGAAAAGAGTATTGGCGAGGATATTTCTGTGGACGGAGATATCGCGTCGAATTCTAATAATGACGACCGTGTAGATATGCCTACTGTAACTTTTGCATCTGCTGTAAAAAGTGCGAAACCCAAAGTATCAATTCCTGATCGTAACCAAGCGGTTATTTTTGATAGTATTGATAACACTAATAAAGACGACTACATTATCGCTACCGGCAATATCGTGGGCCCAAAAAATATTCTTTTTGCTTCGCGGGTCTCAAATAACAGAATATGTATTTATTTAGCATCAAAAGAGGTTGTAGAATCATTTCTTACTGTAAAACAAGGGATAATGTTAAACGATACTTTTATTAAAGCGCCGAGATTGGTTTCTCCTGCAAAACGAATAGTTTTATCTAATGTTTCCCCATCTCTGCCAAATGAAGTTATAATGGAAGAGCTCAAACGTTTAAAATTGAATGTAGTTTCGCCTATTACCTTCATAGGGGCAGGTCTAAGTAATCCTGAGTATAAACATGTATTAAGTTTTCGGAGACAGGTTTACATTATTTGTGAGGCAAATGATTCCCTTCCAGAGTCTCTTTTAATTTCATATAAGCAAAACTATTTCCGTATATTTATATCGTCAGATGAAGTTAGATGTTTTGCTTGCAAAAAAATAGGCCATGTTGCACAAAAATGTTCTATGTCACGACCACAAACTAATGAAGATGAAGTTATTAATGCAGATAATTCTGATTCTAATCGTCAAACTGAAAAAGTGATCACCGATAGAACTGACTCAAATAAACAAGATGATTCCGTGGTAAAACTTAGCGAAGCTCAGTCTTCGGCCACATGCGAGGAAAAAAATGTATTTTCACAATTATTCGAATGCATCTACTATTTCGTTGGGTTTAATACCAGAATGTCCTTTGATCCAATAAAGCGAAACTTGGAAGCCATTGTGTTTCAAGTCTAACAGTTTTACAATAATCTTGAGCAGACTAGGATGTGTTTTAAAACGATCTTTATTGAAAATTGCTGACAGTACACTTTTTGAATCCGACATAATACAAGCACTGTTGATATTAGCCTCTTTAATATAATCCACAGCCAAGCTAATGGCTTCTGCTTCGGCCGCAAATATGGAGAGATTTTCCATTAGTTTATATGACTTTCCAAAAATTATTTTTTGGATCATAAATGGCACAGCCACATCCATTCTTAGTTTTGGAAGCGTCTGTATAAACGACTGTAATATCCATTCGAGCTATAATGTCAGCATGCTTACTCGCGTCAGTTCTTGGAACACCGGTATACAAAGGAAAATTGACATCCAACTTTTTAATAAATTCGAAGAAAGTACATCTTATGTCTTCTTTTGGTATCAAGAGATTATCGTATTCACTAACATACTTGAGCGCCTTTACTTGTAGAAGTACTCTCTTTTTTCTCCAAAAACTACTGATCATAGATTGTCTCGCAAGCTTATTGATTGAAGATATTAAGTAAACTCTGTCGGTGTAATACAGATGAAAAATAATGTATTTAACCGCTAAGAATAGCCGTCTCAAATCTAAGGGAGGTTCCCCAGCCTCCACTCTCAATGCCTCAACAGGCGTCGACCGCATGGCCCCCACGCAAACACGGAGAGCCGAATTCTGAATAACTTCCAAACAGTGTAATTGTTTTTCAGTCGCTGTTGCATATAGTAAGCATCCATAATCAATATATGGTCTGATACAAGCTTTATAAAAATTCATGGACACCAAAAAGTCAGCTCCCCATTTCACTTTTGTTATAACCCGTAGGATGTTTATAAGTTTTTCACATTTAGATACAGTGTAAGAAATATGATCTGTCCATTTAAATTTATTATCGATAATCATTCCAAGATACTTCGCAGACGCAACTATAGGTAGAATTGTATGATTAACATCTAAGCTACCTTGGGGAAGGTTCAATTGTCTACCAAAAAACATAAGATTTGACTTATTTATGGATAATTCAAAGTTATTTTGCCAAAGCCAGGTACCACTTTGCTGCATCGCTATAGATAATTTGTTCTTCAAACGTGCGATATATTTATCTGAGACTGTTATACAAACATCGTCAGCGTATTGAATTGTATGGACATTTAAATTATATGCTTTGTGAAAATCACACGTATACAAATTAAAAAGAATTGGGCTTAAAATAGATCCTTGTGGAAGTCCTATTGAACAGTATTTTGGACCATACAAGTTATTACCTCCCGAACGAATATAAATTTTACGATCTCTATATAATTGAATTAAATTACAGACAGTTTTAGTTGGGATGCCAAGGCGTACCAATTTAGTTGCTAAAATGTCCAAATCTACATAATTGTAAGCATTTTTAATAACCAAAAATATGCACCCAACATAGTTTTTCTTCGCAATGTCAATATTTACATGGGTATGCAGGTCCACTAAAGCATCTCTTGTGCCCTTACCTTTTCTAAAACCATTTGGCTAAAGAGGCGACTACCGCAGGTTCGCAGATTAATGTAAGGCTATTCTGGAAGGATTTGTTGAAGAAAGCAAAGGACGAATTAGTACATTTTCGCGTGCGCTATCTCGATGCAGCTAATACTACGCTGAAAAACCTATCAGTATGCGCTTGTACACCCAGATATACACAACAACAAAATGTATGCAATTCAAAGCGGTATTCAGATACTTTTATTCCCCACCATTAACGAGATTAAAGTTTGGTCACGCGTTCAATTCTCGGTGCATTTGTTTAAATTAAAGATGATAGATTCTCCTAAATGTAATTGCGGTAATGATATTTGTGATTTAAATCACCTGATACTGGAATGTGGACATTTTGTGCAACAAAGGAAAGTTTTGTTAACATCTCTAGTGGAGCTTAAAGTCGCCCAACCAACGAATATTGTTCAGATTCTAAGCCAAAATCGGGTGGAGATTTTTAAGGCATTAATAGTTTTTATTAAAAATTCTAAAATCGTAATTTAATTTAAATTTTAGCTATCCTATGTTTTCTTCCTATGTGGGGCTTTCCTTTCTATCCGTTGGCCTATTAATTGTTTGTTATAATGAAGCCGTTTCGACAGGCCCCGAAACGTGAAACTTTGTCTTATGTTTTACCTTAGTCTTAGGGAGTTTTTTTGTCTAGTATTTGGTGGCATATGGGCTTGGTTCCCAAAACGTCATAAATAAATAAAAAAAAAAACATATAGCAACAATATTTATTATAAAGAAATCTATAAACATGTGATTTAAATTCTTGAAGTTGTTTAATCCATCCTGGAATCTCTACATGCTTTCTATCTAAAATTAAAGAAAAAACAATTACTACTTGTTTCTTGTTTTAATAAATTACTACCTTCATATTTGCCATGGTTTTCTGTAATATGCCCAATGAATCCTGTATAGGCCTTTGCACAGTAACCTCAAAATTTGGCGGCTCGCATTCGCAAATTACACCATAATATATTACTGCGTTAATTGATCGTTGTGCGTGTATAATGGGAGCGTTCCGTGGGGATGTTTTTCTAATATATTAAAATAATTCTTTAATTCATCGCCTTCTCTCGGCAATAGCGCTAAGCCGCTCAACTGATATTCTACCCGCCATATACAGTGGGGTTCTGTTCTGGATCTCTCCCAAGTGACATTTTTAATTAGAAATTCTTTAGGGCAAATTCGATCGAACGCCATTTTCGCTTTATCTACCTCTTCTTCCTTTGCGCAACCAACAGCATCCGGTAATATTTCTAAAATATTATGGATAAAGTTTAAGTAAAAATTACTAAGCAATTACTTACGACTATATAAATTTGGATAGGTCTGCAGCTCGAATTTAGTCGCTTTCCAATTTTCATACATTTCAAATTTCAAACTGGTATTCACACTTACTTGAATGTCGTGTTGATCGACCGCAGCAATACAAAGAGTAGACTGTTGCGCAGCTACGCCTGATTATGCGCTAGAGAGTTTATTCTTAATTCTTATTCCACATCATTATAGAGATAACTTTTAGTAGATTACTAAATATCAAGAACCATAGACTTAAAAATAGAAGATTATTTTTTTTTAATTTGAAATGAATTAAAAAATCTGTACTTAAATAAAATTTTATTTATTGGTAGTTTAGGTAATGAGTTATATGAATTTATGTACTTCGTCGGATCATTATTAAGTGATTTAATTTTCTCCGTGTAACTTTTAACAGAATCCATTCCAATTTATTTATATTTAAAATAATTATGTAACTAATTTATCTTTTACTATTGAATATTTTTATCAAAAAATTAATTAATACTATGAGATTCAAAATGATTGTCAATTTCGCTCCTATAGATAGAGGCAGGGTGTAAGTACGTCGTTTAAGTATGTCGTTTGCCAAAGAATACCAAAATTCAGTATCCCGCATAGACAATACATCGTAGAATACCATCAAAACAAAACTTAATTAAAAAGATCAATCTATATTCTGCATCTTTTCAGAATAAACTTACTGAGACTGTGATGAGGCAATTTTTCATATTGAGGTATTTAATTCTCTATACGTTGTGCATAAAATTTAAAATAAAAAGCATGCTTCAATACTGCCAACTAAATCCTGTTGACACATGCATAACACTATTTGGGTGCTACTCGCCATTCGTTTTTATAACACAAATAGATATATTTAAAAGTATATGAAAACAGTTTGTAGCCCTCTAATTAAAAGTGATGAAGAAAAATTGTGTTCAAATTAAAACTAAATACCAATTACATTTTAATAAAGAATAGAATGACAGTTGTCACTTGTGCGGAAAATAACCAATATGTCTGACTAATTCAGACTGTCAAATTCACGTAAACATTATTGCGATTTATTTAAAGTTAATTAATAAAATGTAACAGCTTCGGTAGATTTTAAGAAATGGCTCAAGGTGTTCTGAGCACGGACATTTCGAGGAGAAATCCTCAAGATGATTACGAGCTAATACAGAGGATTGGGAGTGGAACTTATGGAGACGTCTATAAGGTAACGGTGAAAACCGTTCTTTGTTAGGCCCTTATAAGACTAATTGAAATTATTTTTAGGCCAAGAGATTGTCGACAAATGATTTAGCAGCGATTAAAGTAATAAAACTGGAGCCAGGTTTGTTAATTCTCACTCATTTATGAAGGAGAAAAAAATACATAACATTATAATGTTTTAGGCGATGATTTTGGTATAATTCAGCAGGAAATATTCATGATGAAAGACTGCCGTCACCCTAATATTATAGCATACTATGGTAGTTATTTACGTAGGGATAAGTTATGGATTTGTATGGAATATTGCGGTGGAGGCTCTTTACAAGACATTTATCACAGTATGCTTTATTATTTATTTATTTTTCTTATTAATAATAACTATTTTTAATTATTGTAGTTACTGGACCATTAACTGAACACCAAATAGCTTATATGTGTCGTGAAACTTTATTAGGACTTTCATATTTACATAGGATGGGAAAAATGCATAGGGATATCAAAGGGGCTAACATATTACTGACAGAGGATGGTGATGTTAAATTAGCCGACTTTGGTGTATCTGCACAAATAACAGCTACAATAAATAAAAGGAAATCATTCATTGGTACACCATATTGGATGGCTCCTGAGGTATTTAACTTTAAGATACTAATTATTTATTTAATGCAATTGTGGTATGCAATTGTTAATAGGTGGCTGCTGTAGAAAGGAAAGGAGGGTATAATCAACTTTGTGATATTTGGGCCATTGGTATTACTGCAATAGAGTTAGCTGAATTGCAACCACCTATGTTTGACTTGCATCCAATGAGAGCTTTATTTTTAATGTCAAAGAGTGGCTTTAAGCCACCGACGCTAAAAGATAAAGATAGATGGTAAGTTTATCTTTGTTATTATTATTTATCAAATCTTTAACATTATTTCTGTTTATTATACAGGAGTCCTACATTTCATAATTTTGTTAAGGTAGCTTTAACTAAAAATCCTAGGAAACGACCAAATGCTGAGAAATTGTTGCAAGTATGCTCTTGTTATTATTTGTTGATTAATAGTTAGTTACATGGAAATCTTTAATTTTAGCATGCGTTTTTTCAAGGAGATATGAGTAGGAGACTTGCCTTAGAGTTATTACAGAAAGTTAATAATCCATCACATATGTTTACTGAACTTGACGCTGACGAAGATGGGGTAAGTTATCTTATATATATATTTTATTCCTGTGAAAATTAGAATACTTATAATAACAAATATATTTCCCTTTAAAGTAATTGCGAATGTTTTAATATCTATGAAAAGCTGAATGACGAATTTTGTTGGCTAACTTTTTGGATTAATTAAATACTTATTTACTTATTTAAAAGGAAATATAATAATTATTATAGCTTATCTGTCTGCATATGCGGGGTCATTGTAAGTTTAAATGATAAGTTTATGGACAAATTATATTTATCGCGACTATATAATGATATCACCCTTAAAAATATTTCTCAGTGTCACAGCTTTTGTGTTCGGTATTCGTGTTTTACTTTTCTAAAGTTAACAGCTCTTAAAAGTAATGATTATTTCATGTGTTTGCTTATAATACATCACACAATACAAGTAATTCAGTTATGCCTGGTCTACAAT
The DNA here is from genome assembly GCA_004143645.1 of Protaetia brevitarsis. Lineage (NCBI taxonomy): Eukaryota > Metazoa > Arthropoda > Insecta > Coleoptera > Scarabaeidae > Protaetia > Protaetia brevitarsis. The sequence goes on along the minus strand of RXPK01000194.1, from coordinate 397,485 downwards.
AACCTATACATTAGTAATGAATAAGCGTGTGTACACGTTAATATTTGCTATAACGGAATAAATGCTACTTTTTGCAAAGCCTTTTTTTTTGTAATAACGTATCTGTAATTTGATGACTAACCGCAGCATGCGTCATATAAATCAATATATGTATGTAAAAGCACTGCCGCTTTAAACTTTATTTTGTTTTCATTTTTTTTATGTTACAATAATTAATGTTGCGTGATCGTATTAATTAAAATACTTAAGAACGATATTCTCTGTGGCAAAATTGGTGTTTATCATTCAGTTGAGACAGTAGACTTTCTAACTTTGAAGTTATAAGTTGTGATTTTTAAATTAAATTGATGATACCTGACGTTTCTATTATCTGTGTATATACCTTCGTGTCATTGTTATTAAGTTACAGCATTTGAATGTTATCTCTATATAACGGTAAGATATCAAAATCGAGTATCTGCAATCTCATTCGTTATAGAGGAAAATAATATTATTTGAAAAATTGTTGAAATAATGTACCATAGGTTTTAGTAAGCGTAGGATTAGTCATAAGAAAAGCGAAGGATATCAATACATTAACAATTGTCTTACAACTTTGTCAGGTATTTTGGATACTGTAGTAGTTTTAAAAAAAATGGTGTGTGAAGGTGCTGAAGGTGATTCAAGCTTGCAAATAACCTTCGTCTCTGCCTTCATCATACCTGTATGATACCTGATGTCAAATTTATACTATCTCCCTACTTTTGTAATAAATATTTTTCTGTATAGTAATGCTGGTTACATTTCACGGTAAAAAAAAATGCCTGCTGCGACCGAGGTTGCTTTTTGTTACCTGTGCGATGTGCAATATGTGTAATGATGAAATATTGGACTGTCACATTTTTGTTACATCAGATAGCGTCTTTTGCTTATCCGTAATTATAAACTTTCTGATTAACTTCAGCTGACATCTGAACCTGGCAACATTCAATAATAAGACCTTATTAACCAAAATTACTTAGTTAGAGTAGAGACATTTTAATTTTTATGATGGAATCAATGTAGTACTTAGAATAGGTAACTCATGTGGTAGAGCACACACAGGTGTTAGGTGTAGCACGTGGTTCAGGGTGAAGGGTAATAAATTAGGTTTTCAAAAAGGGTTAAAGTCCCAGAGAACAGAATTATTTGTAATTACAAATGTTTTATACAAGTTATTCCAAAAGTAGGTAGATGCTACGCTCCTTTGTTATCCTAAGTGGAACATTCTGTATATTTTCATTCTAGATTTAAAAGTAAAAAACCTTCATATCAATACCTTTAATTTTTGAGGCTAAAATATAAATGTTTTTATTTATTTATTTTTTGATTTAACGCTTAGTTGATTTGTAATACCATCAAATACTACATTGTCGCGAAAATGTGTATAATAACTATAAATTAAAATTTCAAGCATATGGCACAAAGTAAATACAAAAACACAAACACAATAATTAAATATAGCATTAAAATATAAACACGATTCTAATAGTTTTAAAAATTCTTTACGGGAATAAGTTGAGTTTTCTAATAACAATTTCTCCAATTGCTTGGAGAAAGCTTCTTCATAGAAACTATGATTGATGAATCTTAGTTATAGCACCTTAAGTTAACAATTTTTTTTTAACAGATCACTATTTAATGACACAAATAATAAATAACTTTTGCTATAATAATGCCAACATAAAGTCGCTTAATTGAGAGCAATCTAGAGAGATAAAACATTACTCTTAATAATAATACTTTTACTGTTACAGTGAAGTTGAAATTGCAAAAATTAAGTATTATACAGACTGTTCCGTCTGACATAAAGAAGCATATTATAGTTACTTCTGAAAGACACTGTATATTCGAAAAAATAAATGTTTATTTAATTTACCTAGTATACTATTCTATAAAACTTTTTTTGGAAACACGATTTTTGTGTAATAGAGAAAATAAGGAAGTAATAAAAAAATCTTCAATTTACTAAAAAAATAAAATAATATTTTTTAAACAATTTTGGAAAGTAACCAAACAACCGAAACCAAATCTGACAACATAATCTTTGTATGAATATGTAACCCAGGAACGATATCCTATTTAAAAGAAAAACAAGATTTTTGGATCTTGTTTCAGTGTCGGACAATTTTAAAGTTGTAGATTGTCATCTCAACCGTAAAATTCTGTCTCCAGTATTTCTGATAATTCTGTATATATATTAGTGCTGTGGCTAACTGATGATATAATATAATTTATGTATCATCAACGAATGTAAAAAAATAACAGTTTACTTGAAATACGGTCGTAAATTTTCAATAAATATATTGTAAATACATACTTTTAGTTAACTCCCTCTTAGAGAGTATTTACTATGATGCTCTAAGTATTGAAAATTATTTCCTATTTGTGCAACCACGTTTAAGTACCTCCATATGTAGCTAAAATAATGTTTTATGCAATGCTGATTAAGTAATTGGTTTCAATTTAAATTCAAATGTAACGTTGCTCAAGGAGATGGCAATTCATTCACTTGAATATATCGTAAAAAGAGTGAAGTGGTAAATGAAATAAGAAAAAGACCCGTTTTCTTATTTTGTATTTCTTCTTTATAGTCAATTCCAAACGTTCCTCAAAGAATAGCATCTAGATTAACGTCACGACCAAAACCACGAAGCGTTATTCAACAATCTTCAGAAATTCAAAGCACAGATGAAGCGAACAATACATTGCAGAGGGCTGGTAAGTCAAACTTTATCGGTATTTACTCTTGGATTATGATAATTTTTGTATAGGCCCTTCGAGCAATGGAAGTGAAGATGTTAGCAAAGCTTGGGATATTATGGATATTATGAACAATGTTACGACCGTACATAATTGCGTGGAACATCAGAATCAAAAATACGGCATAGGCACTGCGTTCGACTCTTTGAATCGTGAAAAGTAAGTTCAATAGCATGCCCATCTAATAAAATATTCTCCCTTATACACTAAAAAATATAATATAACAGTTATTAAGCCAATTGAAAACAGATTTTCGGCAAGTTATGTTGTTTCCACCTGAATTTTCACAATTCGATATGATTTTGCGTTTGAAAAATCCACTTTCGACAAGTTATTGATATGATGTTTTCTTTAAAAGTGCCGAGAGACGAGCAATGACCGGTTCACAGATTTTGAGTATGTCTTTAAGGTTAGAAAACTAAAATAAAACCGTGTGAAAATTCTCTCTATTGTGTGAGTGTGAGTGATTTTATTATTTTTATTTGCTTCTTCGATTACGTTTTTTTCCTTGTCTTTGTTTTTTACTTTTTTTTTTAATGAAATAATAACTATGAGAAACTATTTTGGAGGTAAAAATGTATTCATAAAAACACACACAGCACATTTTAAGATCGTAGATAATGTTGCATGGATATGTACTGCGCATTCAAAAATATTTGCAACTCTTAATGAATATTTTGATGAACACCAATTAAGGATCCAGTGAAAAGGTAAAACAAAAAAGATCACTTTCTGTTGGGGCCATCGATGTTGTCATTAGAAAAATAATTCATTATTTTAGCACCAGATGCCTCAGATTTCTTTGCACCAATCATAAGAAATGTACATCAGAGACGGAAGTGCAATTTGAATTAAATGGCGGCTATTTAAGATCTGTTGTTATCTACTGCATTAGACATATGTATGTACATCTTGTGTGGAATGTGAATGGTATTAAAGAAATTACTACGGTAATTATTACAGCAAAACATCAGTAAATAAACCAAATAACAATAAATTGAATTCAAAAGGTGTTAGTTATGCTCAATAGCCAGCCCAGTGAACGTCAAAACAATTACTCTTGCTGTTATTTAAACGCGTGCTTGCGACCTACCCAAAATGGCAAGTGACCCTTCTTGTCGTTATCTCTTCACTGATTGATCCAGGGTGCGCATTCACTTGTAAATATTGTCAACTTAAATAAACATTTAGAACACTACGAAGTCTATTCTGATAAAAGAGATTCTTAACTGTGTTAAGATATGAAAAAGATATATGAGCTAATTTCATAATCTACAAAATTGTTTAGCTGTTTTATGTTATCTTAAATTATTTTAACACGAACGTTCTGTGTATAAATGTGTAAAATTAAAATACAGTTGAAATATATTTTTAAAAGAGAAAAAGAAATTCTTTGGAGGAGACCTTTAACTTATAATTGTTTCTTATAGTTTAGTTTTATTTATAAAGATATATTTTATCAAAATTATTAAATAATTATCTAGGTCAAAACAAATGGTGGTACGTATCGACTCGTGTTCATGAAACATTCTTATTTTTGAAATTTATATGTGCGAACTTTAAAATCCGCTAAATTTGCTGTAGTTTTTTGATGTCGACGAGTTTTATGTGGAATAGTGATGAATGACTCATGACTTTCTCATTATGAATTTATGAGACATAATAAATCGTCACAGTCTTTTGTAATTTTGAATAAAATAGGTCTTTATAAATAAGATGAAAATATTTCATTTAACTTTTAATTTTGCACCACATTTTAATAATTATTTTACCATTCTACATACATACATGGCTTTAACATATAGATCGTTCAAAATCGAGAATAAAGTTACAACAATGAATGCGTATCGGTATTGCAAACTAGTAAGCGATCTTCGTCATATCTGCATCATGTCTGACGTCAAATAAAATGATTTTTGTGGTAAGATGTTTTGAAGTATATAACAATGCTAGTAACATACAAAGTAAAATATGCTTACGCTGCGCGAAGTTGCCTTTTATTAATTGTGCAATATGTAGAATTGTGACAGAATATTGTACATTTCTGTAACTTTATATAATGTATTGCTATTATCTGCAATTATAGCGTTTTTTTTTATTAATATCAGCTGACATGTGAAATGTGGTTCGGGCAACAATTAAAAGTACGACGTCATTAACTCCCAACGACGAAGGTCACGTGCTAGCTTGAAAAGGCTATATACTTGCGCGGCAGGTATATAGTTTGTACTTTTTTTCTCAGAACTGGACGGTCTATGAACACAAACTAAATAAAAAAAAATTTCCTGGTATGTAGTAACAGTAACAAAAGTTATTTGATTTATTAGTGTTTATTTACATTAAAGACTCTGGATGATAAATCATCATCAAACTATCTATTAATATTATCAATAACAATAGGTTTTTTTTTTTAATATTGAAATAATCCGTGGTTCTGCTTGCAGTAAATACTATATCTTTGAATTCAATGATGAAATAAAAGCATACGTATTTAGGAAGAATATGACATCGGCAAACATTGAAATCCAACTAGAACACTTAAAAACACATGCAATAGCAAAAACTTTAATTTTGTTTGCTGATCTTTATCTATCAGGATATATAACAACCAAGAATGTAGAAGTAAAATTTTACTTTATGCTTAGATATAAATGTTCGGCCATATTAAATTGAAATTTTCTAATATAGTATCAACTCTTTTCATTTCAATGATTTAGCAAGAATGCGTTGGTTGAATTCAATAAGCTGCATGTAAAAGAAAAATCAAAATGCTCTAGGCAAATTATATAACACTGTCACTATTTCAAATTTATTTGAATTACAAAATATTATTGAAGCATTCGTAGATTCAAGTTAAGTTAAATTTAAATAAATAAACTTCAAATATTTGCGTCCTTTAGCCGGCCGGTCGACATCCTTAACAGTATTTGTTTATATAAATATAGGCACAAAAACGAGAAAATAGTTTTATTACAGTTTTCTAGATTGATGCCCGGGAACATAAAGCTTGTATAACCAAGTGATTAGTTAATCATTTGTTACCACTAACAAATTGTTAAGTAAAAGTCGAGTAACATAAACTTATCCATTTGTTAAATGTCGAGTAATAAGTTGACAACTGATTAATGGTTGTTGTAAACTAGTGAATTCTAAGTTTACTAAAATTGATAGTTCATTTTGGTTCCGATAGAGATCCAACTTGAAACTTTGACGTTTTCACCTAGAATATTTCAGCAATTGAGGTTTTGCTTCTGGCTTATGTCAAGTTTATTATAACCATAACGGATATATGAAATGATAAATTATCGTCCTCCAATGAAAAACTATTTGATATACTAGATAACATATGTGCTAGACGACATAGACCACGACTGTTCAGAGAAGAATCATGTAAATATTAGAAAAAAGGCGAATAAAACAATTATTCGGTCTTGTTGGTTGTTCTTTCTTCATAAAGTTGTATAATGTAAATAACTGTTCTTTCATCCTTAAACCAGTAGCACTCTGAGAATTAAATTCAGATGTAATTTTTGCTCATACTTCGTTTTTTTTTTTATTTAATAGATACTGCATCCGCTTTCTTATTTTCAACTACTCCTTTATAATTTTCAATGTTCGCTGACAATGTGTGTGTTTCTTGTTCCGTAAAATTTCTGGTTCTTTTCACGGCATCCTGCATTTTCCTACTCATTACGATGCGCAGTCAAATTTAGTGATAATATTGTCAGAAATCAAATGTTGAAATTACACCTACTTAGCCTCCATAATTATAAAAATGTAATGTAATAATCAGTAAACGTATTCTAAACTTACTGCTACTAACTTATACCAAATTAATTGAACAGTGATAAAATTGACTCAAAAATGAAAATTCTGTCAAAATGTCAAATAGATTTTCCGCCTAAGTATCAAATGTTCCGTCATCTGTTGATGTATGATGATGACATTGGGCACATTTCGTACTTTGGTAAATCTTAACAAATGTGTAACTACCGGAATAGCGGTGGTTAAGTTAACAACTGATTTAACAAATGAGTATCACCTAACAAACCTTTATGTTACTAATTTTTACTGTTATCCATTGATTAACTTTGATCAATTGGTAACTACTGTTTATATTACCAGCGTAACTATTGTTTATGTTAGTGCGATTTACCAACCAGAGTCACAAATGTAAAGTTTTACATTTTTATGGTTAGTTTTCAGGTTTTACGCTAATTACTTTTGCTACATTTAAATAATAAAATTCCGAAGATTTTATGAATTAATTTTCAGTTTAATAATTCACTTTTTTTTTTTTAATTATTATTGATTTGTTTTTTTTTTTTCTCTTATATTTATTTATTAAATTTTTATTTTGTTTATTTTATTAACATTACCCGTCTTCTTGTAGAGTAATACGATTTATTTTATTTTTTAACTGTTATATAGGAGTCTATTGCAGTACATAGATGAAGAGTTAATGATGAGGTAATTTTTGGTTGATTTTCACTCGCATACTAACTCATATAACGCTTCTTTTTTCGTTTGAAAACCTTGACGCACTGTTTTCCTTAACGCTTTTTTTTTGCCTTGGGTGCTTGGTAAAAGTTCCTCTACAGTAATGATAATATTCTGTTTGCAACCAGATATAGTGTTGAATTGTCTTTTTAATATTATAGGGGCACCTACAAATTTCAGTCGACGGATTACACGCAACAGTAAGTTCATGTTAATGTCATTACTCATCCAAATGGTAGACGTATGTTTTCCTTAGTTATAATGTTAGGAGTAATTCGTCTGCAGTGGTTGTTTCCCTTATAACTTTCTCCATTACTATTGAAAAACCATCGCCAATATAATAATGAACTAAAACACTTAAATAAAAGAAAATACATGTTATGACAAATGCGTCGCTAAGACGGTAACGTCTCTTCCTTACTTTTGGGGATCTTATATCTTATTTGGCTGTAAATATAATCATTTGCTTAGGCCTTAGTAATGATTCATAAGCTTTCCTCATATATACAGGGTGAATCGTTAGCTGTGTGACAAACTTTGAAGGCTGAGGCAGTTCTTAACAAAAAATCTTATATGATATAACAGGTCCGATCTTTTTATATTTCAGAGTTAGAAACTCGTTTATTATATTCGTTAATTACGCATGTGACTCTAAATGCACTCTTTGACACCAGTTCTACCCAAAAGATTTAAATAGTATAATAGATAACAATTGGATTGTGGATTTTATAAATTATAATAATTATTGGAAATATGTTATTTTGTCCAATCTTTACTTTGATCAAGCAAAGAAATTCATTTTTTCATTATATTATGTTTTGCTTCATGAAATAAACTTTATTTTTTTTGTGACACTACAATGTGAGGCAAAAGTTTCATTTTTTCTTCTTAAAATTATTTGCTTCGATTGAAATATTTGAAATTATTGATATATTGGAAAGGCATATTTTCAGATATACAATAAAACAAGGTTTTCAAAAAGACTATCAATATTTGTCCTTTCTTTCTATTCTACAATGTAGGGTTATTTTCGATATACTTTCAATTTATGCCAAGAAGCGAAAATATGACTGAAAACGGGTTTAATAGCAGCACCATACGAAACGTGTCAAAATTTTGATAAGATCTGGAACTGTGGTATTCCAGCTTTTACTCACGGCATCGCGCTCCAGGTTTCATTTGTCAAGGTTTGTCATAGATCTACCGAATGACCCTGTATTTTCAATCAAAAACCAATATCTTGTTCTATGTTCGTTACTGTCGTAGGCTCCCATTATTTAGAGAAGTACATATACATCATTATTGTACCGAATATTTCTATTAAGTAAATAATTAATAATGTTGGTTCTGGCCCACCCAACATGATAAGTATTGTTCACTTTACTTTTAGCTATTTATTTCGCAATTTACAGAGCAATTTAAAATTATTGTACACGGTGATTCTCAATATATGCGACAAACTTTAAGAGCTGATTCCTGAGGTTATTTTGATCATAAAAGTTCATATGAGTATATGTCCAAAACGGTTTGGTTTTAAAGTTATTGAATGTTTAATAATAAATTATGAACTATGACTAACACGATATAATATCACAGTTGGTTCTTCAAAAACTATTGTGTTGAGAGGGAATTGTTTATTTGTCATTTCAATATTTGTCAATAGTTGTCAAAGTATTCATTCAGTTTATTGCCAGTTTCTGTTTTCTAAAATGAATTACACGAATGCTGAGATGTGTGATATGCATTTCGTTTACGGTCTTGCCAATGGAAATTCGCATGCTGCTAGACGTCTTTATGAAGAACGATACCCGAACCGTATCATCCCGCATCATTCAATATTTGCCCGTCTTCACCAACGTCTTAGTGAAACGGGAAATTTTAAAAAACGGACGACTGATAACAGGCACCCATCTACAGTGGGAACCACACAAGTTGAAGAAATGCTACTAAATGAAATTGAGGAACATCCTACTACAAGCACCAGAAAAATTGCGTTTGCTTTAAACATTAGTTAGGCCACAGTTTGGAGAATATTGAAATATCAACTGTTGTATCCATATCACATTCAACGGGTGCAGGTACTTTTGCCGGCAGATTTTCCGCAAAGAGTGGCTTTTTGTCAATGGATGCAACACAAAATCGCACAAAATCCTGACTATTTGGCTCAAATATTCTTCACCGACGAGGCTACTTTCTCTAGAAACGCGATTATTAATTTTTATAATAATCACATATGGGACGAAGAAAATCCGCACGAACTAGTGAATGCCCGTCATGAATATCAATTCTCTGTCAATGTGTGGGCCGGAATTGTTGGAGATCACTTGATAGGTCCAAATTTTTCACCGATGCGGTTAAATGGCGAGGTATACCGCAATTTTCTTGAGAATTTTCTTGAGTCGCTACCACTACTGCTGGAAGAAGTTGCGTTGCAATTAAGATTACAAATGTATTTTATGCATGACGGTACTCCAGCGCATTTTAGTTTACTTGCTCGCGAGTTTTTGGACAATACGTATCCAGATCGGTGGATAGGACGGGGAGGTCCACAACCGTGGCCTCCTCGGTCTCCAGACTTACATTTTTTGGACTTTTTTCTCTGGGGTCACCTTAAATCATTAGTTTATGCGACTCCCGTTGAAAATGTCGATGAACTGAGAAATCGTATTATCGCAGCTTTTCAAATAATTCGAAAATACCCCTGGCATTTTGGAACGGACTCGCCAGTCAATACGACGGAGGATAGAAGCTTGTATTGCAGTTGGGGACGGTCATTTTCAACAGCCAATATAAGTTAATTTTGTTTTACTAATTATTTTGTTAATTTATAATAAAAACATTACTTATGTTAACTTATTATTAAACATTGTACAACTTTAGAACTAAGCGATTTTGGACATATGTTCTTATGAACTTTTGTGATCAAAATAACCCCAGGAATCAGCGCTTAAAGTTTGTCGCATATATTGAGAATCACCTGTATGTATACCGGGTGCATGCATGTCAGTCAAAAGACGCGAAAACGAAGTTAGCAAAATAATTTAGTATAATACGAATACATTTAGGTTGGGTTGTAGGAGAGTTAAGATATAATATGTGAACGATCTATTTACAGTTATAAATAACATTGCAAATAGATTGCTAACTCTAAATTAATATTGATATCAACATTAATTTATTTTAATAAGCAATATCTTGAAGCCATGATTCATTTTATAATAAAAGATATTTTTAATTATATCATTTGGTATGCTTCAGTGCTTCCAATAAAGGTAAACAAGAATACTAAAAATATTTTGTTTCGATGCATTGATTGGTCAATAAATTCCAGAAGAATTAGTGCTGAGTAAAGCAATCTTCACAAAATTACTTCGCAATTTTTTTCTGCATTAAATTATTACCGCCATATAGAATTTTTTGAAATAATAGCAAATATTACAACGATGATGTCGTGCTGATTGTAAGAAATGAAAGGTGTTTGTCTATTTGTTTTTTTGAAAAACGTGTTTTAATTAAACTAATAAACGTTAAAAAACAATCTAGTGAAAATGTAGGTTCGCATCTTACGACCGCATTTTGTTTGCCTTTTCGGTTATTCTCTGCCGTTCCGATCTTGCCGATCCGAAGCAGTGCGCGCTGATTTGTTTAATTTGATGCATAGCAAAACCTGTCGATCCAAGTCGACTCAGTGCACATGATGCTTTGTAATAAATGTTCATTGCGATAGGACAATATCCTGCTTGCTAAAAGTGCAACACAGCCCACCCTAATTGCAGTCAACCAACCATTGCTCATATACCCATCATCAGATTGGTCGCGTTCACGCTGTATACATGCGGGTAAGATTTGGCAACGCTATGGGCAACTGAATGTCTGTTACACATTGCCGCAGAATTACAGTATCTCGCTGTTTAAAGTGCTATAAATTTGAAAACGCGTTGTCCTCGTGCTTGTGTTGGAACATCTTTGGAAAGGTATGAATTTGAAGCGCGTTTGAAAGTAATCACGTTTGGAAAATGAAATTGCCATTCAAGCGATTAGAAATCAAAATAATGGTACCTAGAGAGCGATTACTAGCGGTTTGTTTATATTTCAAACAGCAATATGGCTGACAATTTTAAACTAAATTAAAACAATACGTAACGAATAATCTATAGAATCACGTAGACTTTTCTTTGATTGTGTGTATGTAACTTATATACATTAATGTCAACTTGGTAGTACACACAATTTGTAGAACATAAAAATGCACTAAAAAAATATAGGTTTCTATTTATAATATCAAAGTTGGTCATGATTTTCGATGTAACTGGAAGTGCGACATAGATGAATTTATTTTTCTTAAATAGATCATAGCTAACTATGCTTAACCCCAAAGTTTCAAAGTCGAGATAGTACCTATTCTAATATTTAACAATAACATCATCCTAATTATAGGATCAATAGTTTAATCTTATAAAAATATCTAAAATCCAATCTTTAATTAAATTAAAGATTTAGACCAGACGAATCTCTGGTAATAATCACCACGTCTAATTATTGCGATTTCCTTAAATAATAATGCTTAAACTATGCTACCATACAGTCTCTAAATAGGTGTAAAATAAAATTGCTAGAATTTTAAATCTGGATATTGATGTTGTTTGTATGTGTTTTATTATGATTTAAATGTCACGCCGCCATTCAAGACTCTAAGTATATACTGTATAGTCTTCAGGTACTAAATTCGCACAGTTCACAGATGGTTTATACTTTTCTCTCTCTACCCACGTCTCTGTTTAAATCTGAAGCGATATTTTGAGAGGCATAGTATACAGGATGTATCAGATATAGAGGTAAATATAATAATATGTAGCAGCTGTAATCATATACGATCAAAAAATCTTAATGCACATGGGGTCTATCTGTAAGCATTAACGAGAAAAAAAATATTTGTAAATACCGTGGGCTAGAGCCGCACCTGTGCTCAACCTAAATGCTGTCCCGAGTATACCCCCACATACCACTATCATTCAGCCATTACCGCTGTTAGTTTTGTGTGGATCGCCGCTTGGAGTGCAAGCCACTTCGAACATTTTATTTAAATTCTTCCCGCCTCGAAAAAACGATCCTTTTCAGGACCATCATGATTTCATATAGAGAAAATCGAAGCTTGATGCATCGGCAAAAGCGCGGGAATGCACAGATTCATTTTCGCGCGACATCATAGTAAAAAGGCGTGTTTGCAAGCTTTCTGTATTTACATTTATTTCTGTGTAATTCGATTCAATTCATTTTGCGTTATTTGCTTATATAAATCCAAAAGAAATAACTCAGATTCATGTGATGCCGTTTATTAACAACTAACTCTCGATTCGACAAAGCAAAAGAAAAATATTTACGTTTTTTGTAACTACTGAAGTCGCATATCCGGTGAAACTCGAACGTCTATCAGGATATTAAAAATAATACTTTGTAGACCTACGTAGAATGCTCTTAACAAACAAGGAATGTTTATTTTATAAAAAGAAGAAATTTAAAATGCCTCAGTTTTTCTATTTTTACAAGGTCACATTATTTATTCAGAATGACGCTAAATGAACTTACGGCATACCATTAAGAATAATACTAAATGAGTGCAATGTATTTATACATAATATCACGTTTAGCGGGTGCTCAACATGACGTTTCCTTGCATCACGCCCGGACTAAAGAATTTTTGGCTCTACATTTTTTTTTTTTATTTTTAATGATGAAATCCGGTTTCGGCGGGTTTGTGCTTTATATGTCGTGTAGTTAACACCCAAGCAAAATTTACTTTTTTATTTGATACACCCTGTATACGTGTGTAATAACCGACCAAAGTCGTAGATTAGCCGACACGGTATGCATTGTCTGGTATGTATTTCTCTAAATGATTGAAGTGTAACATTTCTACTTGACTTATCAAAACAAAAGAAAAATTAATTATGCTGTAACTCTGTTTACGGTCGCAATATAATTCTGATGTATTGTAGGCAATATCAACTTAGTTTAGCACAACTAATATTGTATTAATTAGTTTGATTTAGAAAATAATAGAAATAGATTACCAATATAAGCACTAGTGTAAATTTTTTAAAATAAATAACATAATAGGGTGCTCAATTCATGGTATAATGAGGTAAAATGACTGCTGTTAGTTAGTATTAGCATGCATAATAAAAAATATTTGTTTATAGTTTTTTATGTTTTTGTTTACAATTTACAAATCCAGTACTTATAGTATATAGATTAGTATGATTAAAAGTTGTCAGTATACCTATTTATTATCTTATATATATATATATATATATATATAAAAATACATATTTAGTTAATAATAACAATAATATTTGTTGAAGATGTGCATTATAGTAGACCTTCTTGATTCTTGCTTTTGCCTATATATTTTTCTAACATGTGTTATTCTAGTTTTTCTTCATTAACAACTATTCGCTAATGACATGGTATGTTGCCGTCATCTTTATTTTCACACGTTTTTAAAACTAAAATGCACATCGCTAAACTTACTATTAGATTGTTATTAGTATCTGTGTTGGTAGCACTTTTCTTTTATAACTTGACATCGCGATATCGTTTTAGGGCAACACTGCCAGTACAAGATTCCGAAACGCACTCCCATTCCAAGTGCGACATCCACAAATTATCTTCTAGTCCTACCAGTGATAGCGGATTGAACGGCTCGCCGAGACGTCGTTCTTCAGTAGACGATATTTTCAGTTTAGTAAATAACATGAGTATTAACGGACAAAGGCAACGATCACTGAGCGACAGTGGCAGAACTGATAGTAATATTAATGGTAAATGTGAGGAATCAGTTTCATTTCCTTTTGACATACACAGTAACAATGAATCGCATTGATTAGGTACTGAACCCGAACAAAATAACCACGATAGTAGTGCACCCGATTTAGTAGCCTGTCCACCCGTGCCGCCTAGGAAGCACAGACGAAGACATACGCCACCAAGACCACCCAGTAACGGCTTGCCTCCTACACCAAAAGTGCATATGGGCGCCTGCTTTTCAAAAGTAAGCGTTCGTGTCTGAGTAAACGTTACAATGCGATGAAAACTTTGTTTCTGTGAAGGTATTCAATGGTTGCCCATTAAGAATCCACTGCACAGTGTCGTGGATACATCCAGATACAAGAGATCAGCACATATTGATTGGTGCGGAAGAAGGCATTTACAACTTGAATTTGAATGAGTTGCACGAGACGTGTATAGATCAACTATATAACAGGCGAACAGTATGGATGTATGTTATTAAAGATGTATTAATGACATTGTCAGGTATGTACCATTTATTTCTCGAGCAATTGACATTCAGATCGAGTAGTGGCTCTCTAGTGTTCATTTTTGTTCACTAATGATTTAAGCCATCTCCAAAAACCGTAATCTAGGGGATTCAAATCGGGGCCAAATCTGAAAACCACAACCAATCCAACATTGTGGAAAGCGATTAAAACAATTAATCACAGTACGACGAAAATGAGCAAGAGTACCATCATACTGATACATGTTTTGTCTAATATTCAATGAAGTGAATGTCCAGTAGACCCATATAATTATTTTCTAAAAATTCTAAATTCTCCAGTAAGACATACCATACTACACCTTATTTTTTTCCATTTAATTATTTAATATTCTGTATTTATAACATGTTTTTATGTTCATAGACATACAACTGAAAAAGACTGAAGTAAATGTCGAAACATTTTGTTTAATTTGGTTTGTCTGCTTTACAATATCCATGATGATGTAGTTTTCAGTATCATTAGTTCTATGCGTAGTAGAGCTGCGGGAAAAGATGGTTTGAATATAACCATGCTGGAATTGTCGTTACCTTACATTTTACCCCATATTACACACTGTAAATTCCTGCATTATGGATGGTGTCTTTCCTGACTCTTGGAAGCAATTTGTTGTACTGCCTTTACCTAAAAAACATTCGGTTGAAAATTGTGGTGATCTGCGCCCGATTAGTATATTGCCTACTTTAAGTAAAGTTTTAGAAAAGATGCTGTATCGCCAGATCAGTGACTATTTGTACTTTTATAATTTGCTACCTTCTTGTCAATCTGGTTTCAGGCGTAATTATGGTTGTACAACTACGCTTCTAAAGGTGACTGATGATATAATTACTGCGGTTGATAGAAATCAAATAATACTCTTGGTACTGCTTGATTACAGTCATGCGTTTGACACTATTAATCACAAAATTTTACTTTCAATCTCGTCACACTTGAGGTTTGGAGGAAGTGCTTTGGCGTTACTTTTCACTTACTTGAGTGTGTCACACTTCGAGGTGGGGAATCGTCTGCTCTTGCGCTGACAAAGGGTGTTGCGCAAGGGTCGGTATTGGGGCCAACACTTTTCTCGATATACACTGCGCTTTTATATAAATGTGTGCGGTATTCTAATATCCTGATGTTGACACAAATTTACAAAAGTTTCACTGTCGATGAGCTCCCTTTAACATTGAGTCAGCTCAATGATGATTAGCACGCATATACAGTGAAATCTCCCTTGAACGGACACCAACGGGACCAACTGAAGATGTCCGTTCAGGAGGGGTGTCCGCAGAAAAGAAATATGTAGTAGATACAACAAAAATCGTGTTTTAACGAAAAATGAATATATTAAAGAAACTGGGACATTTAAATTGTATATGTATTTAAAAAAATTTTTAAAATAAATAAGAAACTTTAAACTTAAGAAAAAAAAGTTTATTTCCTTTAGATATATACAAAGTATAATATAATATGTACATAAATACATAGATGTGGTATGTAATACAAAACAGTGAAATGAATAGTCACTTTAAGGACGCAAACATTCATATATTGTTGTTTGTCTTCTCTTTTTCTTTAAAATGGCGTCTTGAAATCGTATTTCTAATTTAGAAAGAAGCTCCAAAGACTCTGTATCTCCGTGATTTTCGACAAAAACTTTTGAGCTGCTTGGTCAGGGTAATAGCTTTATCATAATTTGGGATAGCTTCTGTTGGCACTGGAACCTCATCGACATCAGAATCTTCCGAAAGTTCTTGTATTTCAACTGGATTTGTTATTTCTTGTTCTGAATCTGGATCTTCAACATACAAATCTTCATCTACGTTCAAAAAATCATTAAGGTTTTCATTATCCGTCAATTTCAATAAACTCTTATTTTTGAGGATATCTGAAAGTACACTAAGAGGCAAATCATCTTCTAGGCCAGATATATCAGCCTCAGTTAACTGGTCTTCACTTTGCATATTTGCATGATTAAATCCTGCTTTGCGGAAGCAATTTTGAACTGTCTCTTTGGTTACTTGGTCCCAAGCGGTTTTTGCCAAATAAACTGCATCTAGTGGAGTAAATTTTTTTATTAACTCAAAAGCTGTACCAGCAGTTTCAATGTTTACTAGCAGATGTTTGAGTATTAGACTTCGGTAATAAGTTTTAAAATTCTTTATAATCCCCTGGTCAAGTGGTTGACAAGCTGATGTACAATTAGGGGGTAAAAATAATATTTTTATATTATTTAAGCGAACATCTTTCGGATGAGATCTCGCATTGTCTAAAAATAACAAAATGTTTCTTTTTTCTTTAGCCATTTTCCAATCTAGGTCTTGCAACCACTCTGTCATAATTTGTCCTGTCATCCAAGCTTTCTTATTGTATTTCCAAGTTACAGGCAGGTTATTTATGTTAATGTTTTTAAAAGCTCTGGGTTTAGCTGCCTTACCAATGATTAGGAGTTTTTCTTTTTCACCCGCCATATTTGCACAATGCAAAATTGTAAACCTCTCTTTGGGATACTTACCCCCAATACATTTTTCCTTCTTTAATGTGAGCGTTTTGTCGGGTAGAGCCCTAAAATACAGGCCTGTCTCGTCGGCATTATAGATGTCTCTCGGTGAATATCCCTTAATCAAAGAAGGACATTTTTTTAAAAACGATGAAACATCTTCAGCATTAACCGAAGCTCCTTCTCCCGAAATCGCTTTAAAACTTATATTGTGACGGATTCTAAATTTATTGAGCCAACCAGAAGAAGCACTGAATGTAGAATGTCCCAAAGAAGCGGCTATTTCTCTTGCTTTACATCGTATTAGCGGACCTAAAAAAAAATAAGTTTTTTGCGTTTTTGTCACGACAGAACTATTGGTAATCTCACTCTTTTTATCTACATACATATTTTAGAATTTAATATGAAAAGAAAATCAACGCATTAATACAAGAAAACCTTATCTTAAAAAGTCATATGCATACCTGTTAAAGGAATCCCCTTATGGCGAGCTGCTATAAACCAATCATAACACAATTTGTCAATTTTAGTACCATCACCCGTCAAAAAGCTTCTTTTTTCATTCAAATTGCTGTTCGACATCCATTTGTTTAGAAGGATTTCTTTATGTTTAATTATATCTGCAGCTTGTGTTTTTCCAATATTAAAACGCTTGGATAAGTTCCTTACACTTAATTTCTCTTTATTGTAAACTTCAACAATCTCAATTTTTTGTTTAAGCGTGAGAATTTTTCTATTTGGAGCCATTTCTACAATGAATGTGTCGCCCACTGTGTCTTTTCCGCATAGACGTCAGACTAATATTGAATGCAGATTCAATCGAAAGCGTGCACCCAAAGAATAAGAACGGTAAATCCCCGACCAACTTGGGGAAGTCCCTAATTCACGCCAGGCAGAAATGCGCGACGTAGGCTGCGTTTGTACCGAAAGATTAAAGTCGGTAAATCTCCGGTTTGCTCGGGGAAATTCCAACGAAATCGGCGCGCGGCGCGATTGAGAAATGCAATAGCAATACTCTCGATAAAAAAAAAAAAAATAAGATAAGGCGTTTCTTTTTATTTTATTTTTTATCCGGTTAAGAGAACATTTTCTCGTGTCCGCGTCCGTTCAAGAGAATGTCCGTCCAAGAAAGAGTTAATACAATGGAAATTATACGAGAGCCGGTCGGGCCCATGAGAAACTGTCCGTTTAAGGGAGGTGTCCGTGTAAGAGGGGTGTCCGCGAAGGGGAATTTCACTGTATACGTTTTCTTGTGACTATGAGTTGTTTATAAACCCGGTTAAAACAGTCGCATTATTACTCGGGAAGTCAGGGGATGTGTTGAAATGTAAAGACAGAATTAACATACAACTTTTTCTTTTCTGATTGTGTCTCTAGCATTGCAGAGTTTAGGTTAATTTAGGCATTTCGTTATTTTGAGAAATTTATTGTTTGATTAAGGGCTTGGTAGAAGAGTAGGAGCTGATCTAGTATCTTCTTCCTGAACCACCCCTTACGATTTTGACAGTATAATCACGCATTATTATTTGTTTGTATATATTTTCTCTTTGTAGTTTAGTTTATTCTGTTGAAACAAAGACGATTATTATTATTACAATGTCAGAATAAATGTGATTACTAATCTTTTGCGTGTTTTGCCACCCTGCTCAAAATAAAATATCAAATAATAACGGCTTCGTAAAAATAAGCAATAAAAATACCGGGTGTTCATTTAAAAACGTCATCAAGTTAGTGATTTTTTGATAGAATAAGACAGGAAAAAGGAAAGACGTACACTTAACAATTACCAGAATAATTCCGTTTATACAAGCTTGTCTCATTTTGATCAATGAAAGGTTAAGACTAGTTAAGACATACCTCAAATTATTTTAAAATGTTCATACGCTACTTGATTTTTAATGAACACTTGATATTGCCATTGATATCTCAGTAACCGTTAATATTCGAACATATGTTTATTAAACTTGTTTAATCATTTATGTCCCCGCTACATCTTCTTTCAATATTGGGATTCCTCCTAATCGCCCTGTTATGTTAATGGCAACATGGATAAGCTATTTGTGTTTTTTCCAAACTTACATGAGTAATTTATAGTTGTTTAATCGTATTTTCTCAATCACTGATTGATAAAATTGATCAAAAAATTGCATTATCAAGATGACGTGTTTTTAATTTGATATTTACATCACCCATCTTCCTCAAATTACTTGTTAAATTCTTACACTCAGTGAAATTCCTGAAAAAACAATACTTATTTTTTCCCTTTCTACTCTTACTTTCTTTAATTTGATGGAAATAGTTATGCTGTCGCATTATTTCATCATAATGACCTAAATTATTTTCTATTTTATTTTTTTCGCATATAAAACCAATATTTCCTAACAGTTTACGAAAGTCTGTGAATATTTAAAATTCGAACGATTATTGTCAATGATGGGCACTAGTAAAATATTTATCTTTGCAAGAATAAATATATCCTCTAGCACTTTGGTCATAGCAGTCCAGCAAGTAAATTTTAGGAGTATCTAAAGCGGAGATGGTTTGTGATGCCGTAGAAAAATTGCTTTCATATTCCGTATACACTTTATTATTAGCACAGATTTTACGAATTTGTTCTATTATACTGTAGTAGACACGCCTACATTTATCTATGGAGGTATCTGAAAGCATTGATTTCATTTTCGGTGAATTTTCCTAACCCAAGTTCCTTGTAAATATAGAAAACCTTCATTGGATTTTGAAAACTACGTGACGACAAAGGTAGGCAATCTAAATAGGATTTATTTTGCAAAGTTTTTATTTTGTTTGTGTTGGTCCGGTGTTTTTTATCAACTATAACGTTGACTTAAAAATATGAAGTAAGCACTAACCATGTGAATTTTGGGATAAAATATATGTAGGGTCCAGATTATTAAAAGTGCATTTACGATAGCAAAGTCCATGTATTATTATTGAAGTTGGAATATAGCTTCGCGGTTGGAGAGGCAACTGAGCAACTATATTTGAATAAATTTTATTTTTTATGAGATAAAAGTTGATCTGATCTTCCACTCAAAAACTAACTAATAAAACAGTGTAAAAAAAGATATCAAGTATACGGAAGTTCTTAAATTCAGCGATTTGTTAAGAACTCTTATTGTTTTATGATTTAAGAATTTAAGACTTAAATTTCGCTATGTCTGACGCCTAATTTCTTATAGGTAAAACACCACAGCTATATAGGCATGATCTTCTATCTTTGGTAAACAAGCAATCCCACAGATTCAGTTTACACATGAATAGGATACCTGAACGATTGGTGCCAAAAAAGTTCGCATTAACCACCCGCGTACCAGACACCAGGGGTACGCAAAGATGCTGTGTTGCTCGAAACCCATACAACGGGTATAAGTACCTGTGTGGAGCGACATCCAATGGCATATATCTCATGCAGTGGTACGATCCGCTAAATAAATTCATGCTGCTAAAGGTAAAGGATACTTTATATTTAAAAAGGCGTTTCTGTTATATTCTCATTTGTGTTTTGTAGCATGTTGATTGTAGTTTGCCATCTCCTTTGAACGTGTTTGAAATGATAATCACACCAGAATTAGAGTATCCGATGGTATGCGTTTCGGTGAAAAAAGCTTACCAGCCGAATAGGTACAAATTGGATCTCATCAATATGAATTCTGGTAACACTATAGTGCCCGTAGAAAAAAATTAACTCTTTTAAAATGTTCAGGAGTGGATGTTTCAGGAGCGAATTGGTTTCATTCCGATGATTACCAGGACATGGACGGAACAGCGACTGTGATACCGAGGAGGGAGAATTTAAATATTGTTAGCGTTCGCAAATGGAGAAGGACGCGATCCTAGTTTGTTACGATAACGTCGTTAAGATAATTACGCCCCACGGCAAGCTTCGCGAAAATAAGAAGCAACTTTCGGAATTAGAATTCGATTTTAACATAGATAGTATATGTAAGTTACGCATGCCCAGAAAAGTACTTTATAGTAACGTGTCATTATGTTTTGGTAAAATAATTAGATAAAATGGCGGAATTAATACGTTTTATGCATTTCAATATCTTTGGTAATTAACACGTTTTTGCGTTTTAGTATGCCTACCTGACAGTGTCCTAGCTTTCCATAAACATGGAATGCAGGGCCGATCGTACAAAAACGGTGATATTACGCAAGAAATCAGGGACGTTTCACGAACGTACAAATTATTGGGATCAGATAAGTAAGTTATTCATTCGATTTTATTTTCGAAAATAAAAAAAAGCATAATACATTATTGTTTCATTTAGAGTCGTTATGTTAGAAAGTAATTTATTACGTAATGGCACACTAAACAATGAAGAAGGACATGATTTATATATTCTTGCCGGACATGAGGCTAGCTATTAGAACAATAGGTAAGAAAGGTATAACTTTATATCATTTTTGTTATTTTTTTTATTTTCTACTACTTCCAATACGTATATTTCGTTCAGTAATACTTTAACATATTTTTTGCAATTGCAGATCTTTGACTTCGTATTGTGGATGCTCATTGTTTGTTAAATAAAATCTACGGAGAAAAAGAAGAATACAAAGAACTTTAAGCTTCACAGTAGTTGTAGGACGACTTTCGTAATTTATTTTTTAGAATTAAGAAACGTCGTTAATACAGAAATCTTATGTGAAGAATAAATTATTGAATATACCTCAGAGATTATAAAAAAGAGAAAGTATCGTGCATGATATTTTAGATAAAAAAAAAAGTTAAATCTGTTAATAAAATATTCTGATTATATCCCGTTTTAAAGCTATAATATTGTATAAAAAAGGCAAAAAGAAAGAGAGAAAAATAAAAGAGTATAAATTTATGGAAATTCAGACTAGAGAAGAAGTGTAATAATTTTTTGTGATAGATGTTTGCACTTTTTATAATTGTCTTTCACAAATCATTCACGGTCGCTTTATAACTAATAGTTAATATTATATAAATATGCACATACGTATTTTAAAGTGTTGAGAATCTTTTACATTTTAATGGAGTTGTTTTAAAAATATACAAACGGAAATAATCTACCTAATAATATTTATACATCAAATATTTGATAAGTGAAAATATCTATTGCAAAAGATTTCTGTATTTCAAAAAGAAATGTATAGTCAACAGCATACGCGGCTGTGTTTATTAATTTACATAATGTAATTACATATTGTTTTATGATGTACATATTGTATATTATTCGATAAATACCAAAAAGATTAATTTAAAACATAGATAATTAGTTTCCCAGACTTGATTTAAAAAAAAAGCAATGGCCAAGACACTGAATGTTATATCCTTTTTTTTCATTTGATAAGTGTGAAACTTCAAACCTGCAAATGTTTTTGGTCATGTTTTGTAAAGCATATGTAAAGCCTTTTTCTTTTTGTTATTTTACGTTTTATGTATTTTATTATCAACAAATACAATTTAGTACATAAAGTTATTTCCGTTTTATTGTTCCAATTATTCGTACGATTACAAATCTAAGCTTAAGAAGTAATTTAGAATCCGTCTGATCAATTAGTTTATACTTCAGTGCAGACTTGAACATTTTGCGGAAAGTTGCAGAGTTGATCAATTTGTCAAAAACACGAAATTGTTACAAACTACATTATAGACCTTCGCATGTTTCAGGCTCATGTTCGGGTATAGATTTTTTTAGAAAGACTTACACCATTATTAACTCTTTTTTTATACAAAATTTTCAATTTATCATGATATAAATTTGAAACTTAAAGAAATGTAATGAAAATAAGAACCCTAATTTTAAATACCAATCAAAGGAATCGTCTCCGCTTGTTCACGGCTTACAATATACTAGATAGGCCCAACTAGACTTGGAGCTTAAAACCGTATGAAATAATTACTGTTATTACCAGAAATACATTAATTCGTTAATAATTTGATTATTAAAGGCATCTGGGTTTTATGATCGTCACATCTTTTTCAGCAGTATATACAGGATAAATATAGCGTACTACAAATAGAGAGCGGTCATTTCAAGTATATATGGTACTAGCAAGATTTTTGTTTAGATGCCAAGGAAATCTATTTAGGCATACATGAAACGAACTATATAATATGTATACGCGAACTCCTGTACATTTTGGCAATTTTGCTTGTGTTCCACATGCACAAAATAAAAAAACTGATTTTTCTGTAAATCTCCATTAAAACAGTGTGTTAGCATCATGTTAATTAACACATTAAATTATGTCTAATATATACATATACAGAATGAACGATCATTTAGTTGGAAAGCTAGTGCAATGCGTAAGAATTTTATTAGCGGAATCCCATCAGCTTGAAAACGAGTTCTACAAAGGTCCAGAAAGGCCCTTAAAAACGAATTTCTTCCTAAATCCGCATTTCTAGCCAAATTTAAATTTCCCGCTACTATTTTTAGTAACTTCAACGTAAAAGCATTAAAATGACTATCATTAAGTTTGTTCGCGTCGCATGAACTATTTGCACTTTTACGCACTTTTTAGAACTTTTGTGTGCAAAAGTGCATAATGGTGCAAATAGTTCATGCGACGCGAACAAACTAATTGTAACACAAAATAGTAGGTAATTCATCGTGATCTGCAAGTTCCGCCCCTCCGAGACTTCATTAAGCAGACCCTCAACGCTGCTTGGGCTCGCGCCCAACTCAGCGAGAACCCCCTGGTTCAGGCGGTCGTGGAACCCCAGGATCGTCCACCTCCACTTACACGAGTCAGACGTCTAGATGTTTTCTTAGAGTAACATCTAACGTTTAATAAAACCCTGACGACCGCCTGTCAATACCTTACCACGAGGTAAAACTTCAAAATCACAATTTCAAAGTTAGGTTCGGCCTAGATTTACAAATGACGATCACCAACCTCCCCTGCAGAGTAACTCTTCGAGTTACTTCCGAACACCCACCCCCAGCGGCTTGATCGTGCCGCTCTTATCAGAGATGAAAGGGTACAGAACCTCAGGTTCACACCCTAGTTGAGATGTAGGTTCCTAGTCCTAGTCCTAATAGTAGGTAATTTTATGTTTCAACCTTGAAGTTGCTAAGAATAATTGCGGGCAATTTAAATTTGGCTATGTGGGTTACATAATACAGATAATACGAATTTTCCGCCAAAAGGAAACTCAAGGTTATCGATTCGAAGTTTCAAAAACTAGTATAAGTACGACACGCAATTTATTTATTACTGACGTCACTTTCCATTATGGCACAGAATTTTGACATGTGTTTTTTTTGTGTACTACATCCACTATTATCGCATTTAGCTGCGAGTTTCTCTTATGTGCCGGTAGGTAATGTGGTGAGCGTTGGGTTGCCTGACTAATACTTTATTGCTTTCATCTGCGTTTTATATAAAATGAAATGCTTTTATCAATCTTTGACAAAGTTTATTTAACGGGACTATAAATCCATACAGTAAAACTTATGTGGTATATGTTAATTATAATTATGTATTGTATAAAAACGTATTTCTTGCATTTAGTTTTTATGTTTAGTAAATACATTGTATAAAAAAAAGTAGGTAATATTTCCATAAAATCCAATGAGTGCTTAAGATTTTTTCCTTACGTAACTATTAATTTCAATGTAGGGATTGTATTTTTTGCTCTTTGCCAAAACATATTAAACATGTTATGCAGATAGAAAGAAAATATCTTTAAAACAGTCAGTAGTAAAATTTAGAAAATTGTTATATAGAAGCACTCAATGTATTCATAATATTCGGAATGTGCTATTAGTCCTTGCCAAAATGAGCTGACGATGATAAATGTAATGATTCAAATTTCCTTGATACATATATATAATATTTACTAGGTACTTTGCCAATTCCTACTCTGACTTATTAGATCCAAAAAAACGAATCCGGAATTAATTATCATTTACAACAGGCACCAGTATAATTGAATATCATAATTTAATTTCGTTTATGCATTTTAAATTGGATTTAAAGTACCATAAAATGAAAAAAAAAACTGGATTTGTTTTCAGTTCTTTTTTCATTTTGCGTATGCGACAGAAAATGCAACAATTGTTTCACTGGTGGTATAAACAACTTTATAAAACTTTCTAAAATTATTTGGCTCCTAAACTAAAAATAGCCACCCTCAGCTCTGTGCATAAATAGTTTCAGTTCTAGATTCGCCGAAAAATAAAAGCTGTGTGTGTTTTATTACACATGTGAAAAAATTAAGAAAAGGTAAAATTTACATTTATTACTTTCATTTTGTTAAGTAATCGTTCTCTTTAGAAGTTTGATTAACACAATCAAATAAAATTAATTATATTTGCATCATATTTACCGCACCATTCACGATTATTTATACATATTCAGAAAAATTATTAAATATAGAGTTTCTTAGCTAATTCAATTTATAATCAATATTTTCAAATATACATAATAAAATCTCAGGGAATTTTTATTTTTAGTGTTACTAAAAGCTGTATCTAATGTTGTCTACCCTTCTACTGCAATGTTGTGTTTGAATTTGTCAAAAATGTTTTGTTATTGTTTAATGATTTTTGTATGGTGTTCTAGTTACATATAAGGCCCCAAAATGGCAGAGGCCGAGGGGGGCTCAGAGCAAGATGATGTTTCATTTTTGCGAACGGTATGTTTATTTTTGCAGTAAATCAAATCACAAGTTATACTGCAGGGGACATAAATTATCATTACTCTAACAAATTTTTTATTCTTATGTAATTTATAGGAAGATATGGTATGTCTTTCTTGCACGGCAACTGGGGAAAGAGTGTGTTTAGCTGCTGAAGGTTTCGGCAACAGGCACTGCTTCCTGGAAAATATTGCTGACAAGGTAGATAAAATATAATGATTGTATAATATAATCCATTTAAAATGTTTTGCAGAATATACCCCCAGATCTATCACAATGTGTATTTGTAATAGAACAAGCTCTGTCAGTTCGTGCTTTGCAAGAATTGGTGACAGCAGCTGGGAACGAAACTGTAAGTGCAGTTATTGACTAAGAAATAATTATCTCAACATCTATTATTGTAAATAAAAATACTATGGCTTTTGAAAATATAAAGGGCCATTACAAATTCATGTAACATTGCACCCCAACTTCCTTGCTCGTTTATTAATTATTTCTCTCTTAATTTTATTTCTAATATGTTCATTACTCATATTTTTGTTATGTTATGGCATGAATTTTTTTTAAATTTCAGGGACAGGAAAATTTAGTAAGTAGTAGTCGAGCACCACATACATGACGATTAGTGGCATAAAAAAATTAGAAAGGATAAATGAATCATAGCCTTTAAATTTCCCATTAATATCTATAATCGCCCCCCTGTATTCCTACTAAGAAAGCATATATACCAACCGTTTAGTAATTGGATCATAGTTATGACAACATTGGTATCATTTTTTTTTTTTTATGGTTGATTCATGGCCTTTTATATTAACCAAGTTTTATTTTGAGCAATTGTTATATTATTTTGCTGTAGACATTATTTTTACTTTGCAATTTAATTGGTGATTAGACATAGTAAGAGTTTTTTTAGTAAATCTTGTTTTTTTGGCAACACGTTTGAAAATTCTAATTCCCAAATTGTCTTGAAACCCTACTAAGTTAAAATTTCTTATGTTTGGTGTTGTTACCTTTGTGTTAAATGTGTACTATGATTTAATTTCTTGTGTTTTCCATTCATTTGTTGTTCACCCCAAGAACTAATATGAACTTATGCACTATTGTTAAACTAAGAAAATTTCACAACTTATACATGCCTTCATGTCTTTGTGAATAATGGCTATCAAGAAAATGTTATCAATCAATCAATTATTATTTTGCAATCTAAATATATATGTAGAATTATAATTGTGTTTATATGTTGTATATTATAATCTAACTGATGCTCACAGGCTATAGAAATATTACACTTTATGTGTGTCTTTATCATAATACACATTTGTTTTGAGTAATAGTAGATGTAATGATTCTAATAATGTTTTGGTGCTTATTCCTATATTTTAACCTTAATAGGGAAAAGGCACGGGCTCTGGGCACCGTACTTTACTGTATGGCAATGCCATTCTTCTGAGGCACCAGAACAGTGACATGGTAAGACAATTTTATATTTATAAGTTGCATAAAATATTTTAATTAATTATATCAAATAATTGTGTGTTGGTTTTGAAATAGATTTTTCTGTTACTGGCTAAAGTTTCTGTTTAGAGAGGTAATTCGATTTCAGCAATATTGCGCATAGTTTAGAGCTAGAGGTGCTAGCACGTATTAATGTTTTTATGGTAATTTATAAACTGTTCTTGCGCAATTATATATACGCCTTACGATATCAGAGAAATCTGTAGTCTATTTAAAAAGTGAGGTGAAGTAGCATGCACTAGCGTTGCAATTAGAACGTCTATTTGTTATAGTGACTTATTCACTGAGTACCATTGCTGGAATCCAAAGAGTGTGGGGGTCATAAGTAACATTATAGTTATCGACATTATGTATTTTAATGTAAAAGTACATAAGAGAAAAATAGTAAAGATAAATAGATATAACCGCTAGCAAAAAAAATATAAATATAATACATTCAAAATACATTTGGGGTAGACTTTGTGCCAGATAAATACGCATTCTTCTTACTGTTCATAACTACTCTGCGGATTTCTGATCACCTGTATCGCCGATGCCTTACACAGAATGGGGCATAGCATATTTGAGCCTTATGTGTCAGTCTCACTCTTCGGCGTTCAGAAATTCGCGGTTTACTCATAACTCTCTGAATACGCGAGTAGGCTACACTCCAAGTCCAAAATAAACGGCTTATTTGGTTAAATCAGTCATCTAAATACAAATCCGGCCAAGTCTTTTATGAATTATCAAAGGCATTATAGTTTTTGTTTAGAAGATTTTTAATGTGCTTCGAAATAATAATAGCTAAAAATAGTAGAATTGGGTCATTTCATTCATTTTGATGAAATGAAATGATATTTTTTTCACTGTTTTGTTACATGGTACATTTTGTAGAAACTTGATTTACATGTGAAGTAAAGACTAGTATAGAGAACAATTGAAAAGAAGCCCGGAAGAAGGTAACATGCACCTATAACATTGAATAAATATTTTATCTACTACTTATCTGTGTAGCTGTTTAACTTGATTAGGCTCTTGATATTAATCGACTTAGTAATTTCATTCTAGAAAATGTTCTAAACGTAAACAAATAAACAAATTTATTACAAAATGGTTGACAACCTTTTATCTAATTTTCCTGTTATTAATCTATTCCACGTCTCTTTTCAACTGATCGTTACACTATTCTCTTTCTTGAGTATTTTGTTTGCGGTTTTCCATTTACAACAAGTTTCCACGAAACGTATCTTACAGCAAAATATGAATCCTTTGAATTCGCGTCTCAGTGAATCCCACCCGCTGTGAATGTACCCTTAAAACTTGTTTCAAAAATTATGCTTTAAAACGACTTGGGTCTGTATGACTTGCGTTGCCGCGCAGAACATATCTACATGAACATGGCCCGTATAAACCGAGTCAGTATACGGCGATTCATTTGATTGGGATTATCCGAATATATATGCACATCCTCGTGAAGGTTACAAATTGCATAAACACGCATTCACTGTGCGAGCAACCTTAAGATTAAAATACGAGCATGACACTTTTGCGTTGTAAGCCTTGTTCCCACGGCCTGTAGCTTGACCTGATCGCATTTCGTCAATACACCGTTGCCAGGGCTTTACCAGTTCCATTTGTTTCTTTCAGCTTTATTTTGTCTTTGGAAATAATTTTCAACAAGAATGAACAAAAGTTAAAAATCCCAGAGTGACTAGGAAGTAGTGTCTAACAATATCGTAACAATTCGTATCTTTATGATGTTTATATGTCCCTCTTGGAGACTCAAAAAATCCATAATTGCTATTGTACTCCACTTCATACCATAATACACTATTGGAAATTGCTATACAAATACTGAGGCTTATCACCTGAGGATTCGTCAACCTTTGATGTCCGAGCATTTATCAACATTTCAAGGAAGTTTCAAGTTAAGTTCTCAAGTCTTTCCGTTCCCATGGCCTGAGATATGACAATTGAAGATTACACTTGCTCAGCCACAGAACGTGGGAATAAAGGTTTAACGGTGACATGTTGGATTCTAATAACCAATTTTTTCTATACTCGAATTTTGAAAACAACATAATAATCTAAAGCTGTTAACAAAGCATCAATAAAACAATGAAATGTTAATTGTTTTATTTGACTATAGACTTATATGCATATGCTGCATTGCTATTTAGAGATGTCCTTTTTAGACTTCGATTTTATTTCCTACACTAATTAATTAAAATATATACCGATCTTCCCTAATTACAGAAGATGATCGAAGTTGCAATGCTTTCGTGCAAAATTCGAAAATATTACGAACTTACGAAGAAATCCGATCATGCCCTCATAAAACGTTGGCGCTGATAATTTCAGAAACAGTGTGACTCGCCGGATTTTGCGTTTAGATAACTGAATTGTACCTTCATTAGATCGGTATATTAAGAAGGATCAAAACAAGGACTAAAAACTGTTTTTTTTTTTTATAAATTACCATAATTCCACTTATATTAATGTTGAGAAACATGGCTTGAGCACATCTTCATGAAACGCAAGCTTTCATTATATCAACTCGATCATTGCATTTGTGTAATTGCTCACTTACTTTTCCAGTACTTAGCATGTCTATCGACAAGTTCTAGCAACGATAAGTTAGCTTTCGATGTTGGTCTGCAGGAGCACAGTCAAGGCGAAGCTTGCTGGTGGACCGTTCATCCGGCAAGCAAACAAAGGTATTCTGTTTGCGTGATCATTTCCCTCTTCAACGCCAATATTACTTTTTCTAATATTTTAGATCCGAAGGTGAGAAAGTACGAGTTGGTGACGATCTCATTTTGGTGTCTGTCGCGACGGAACGCTACTTGGTAAATTCTCCAATTCGCAAATAGAAATCAATGTGATATAAATTTATTTCAGCACACCACAAAAGAAAATGAAATGTCAATAGTAAACGCTAGTTTTCACGTTACCCATTGGTCTGTTCAACCATATGGGACGGGAGTTTCCCGAATGAAATACGTAGGTTTCGTGTTTGGGGGTGACGTACTTCGCTTCTTTCACGGTGGCGATGAATGCCTTACCATTCCTTCCACGTGGAACGGAGACCCTGCGCATAAGTATGCCATTTCATATATCATACCTAAATAATATATAAATTAATTGTGAATCATTCTAGTATTGTAATTTACGAAGGTGGGGATGTAATGGCGCAAGCTAGATCCCTGTGGCGTTTAGAATTAGCCAGGACAAAGTGGTCGGGTGGTTTTATAAATTGGTTACATCCGATGAGAATTAGACACATTACAACTGGTAGATATTTGGGTGTTAACGAGAATAATGAACTAATTCTAATGGGAAGGTAACCGTTGCAATCCCTATAAATTATAACTTTTTTTTATTGCTACCGCCATTTCAGAGATGAAGCAACAACTGCTTCATCAGCATTTTGCCTTCGTGTAGAAAAAGATGATCAAAAACAACAACTAGAAGATAAAGATTTGGAAGTAATTGGTATGCCTATAATCAAATATGGTGACACGACCGTTATAGTTCAGCACTCTGAAACTGGTTTATGGTTATCATATAAGGTGATTCAAAATAATAAGCTTAGTGATCGCCAAAAAATAAAAACGAATAATTTTCTAGTCATATGAAACTAAGAAAAAAGGTGTGGGTAAAGTTGAAGAAAAGCAAGCTGTACTCCACGAGGAAGGAAAAATGGACGATGGTCTAGATTTTAGTAGAAGTCAAGAAGAAGAATCTCGAACCGCTAGAGTAATTCGTAAATGCAGTTCACTTTTCAATCAGTTTATTAAGTAAGACATATTATATATAGCATGTTTTAAAATAACTTCATTAGTGATAATTGCTGTGAAGTTTTCAAGAACATATATTAACATTTTATTTATTTGTATTATTAGGCTCTTTGGTGCTTGAGTATTTCTTTATTCTAATTATTAATTCAAGATACTGATAATAAGGCTTTATAAAAACAATATGATTTTGCACAGTGGCCTAGAGACCTTACAAACAAACAGAAGACATTCCATGTTTTTCCACACCGTCAACTTAGCTGAAATGGTGATGTGTTTAGAAGATTTAATCAACTATTTCGCTCAACCTGAAGACGATATGGGTATGTTTAGATGAAAAATACTGCCGGTTATAGTATTTATATTATCACTACCTTAACAGAACACGAGGAAAAACAAAATAGACTAAGAGCCTTAAGAAACAGACAGGATTTGTTTCAAGAGGAAGGAATCTTGAATTTGATATTAGAAGCAATTGATAAAATTAATGTTATTACATCACAAGGTTTTGTTGCGTCTTTGGCCTGTGATCAAAGTTGGGAAGCAATATCCGGATATTTATATCAATTATTAGGTTTGATTATCCCTACGTTGTTGATAACATTATCCTAAATACTTTGTGTTTTATTTTTAGCGGCAATAATTAAAGGCAATCACACTAATTGTGCTCAATTCGCCAATTCGAATCGTCTAAATTGGCTGTTCTCTAGACTAGGTTCTCAAGCTTCCAGCGAAGGTACTGGAATGTTGGACGTATTGCATTGCGTCCTCATAGATTCCCCTGAGGCTTTAAACATGATGAGGGTAATTTTATTTCTAAATAGTATAAAAAAATACGTTCATATGAAACGCATTTTTAGGACGAGCATATAAAAGTTATAATATCACTTTTGGAGAAACATGGACGAGATCCTAAAGTCTTGGACGTACTTTGCTCACTATGTGTTGGTAACGGCGTGGCGGTGCGCAGCTCGCAAAATAACATCTGCGATTTCTTGTTGCCAGGAAAGAACCTTCTGTTGCAAACACAATTGGTCGATCATGTGGCCAGGTACGACTAGTTGAAATATTGATAAATGTTGGAAATTATAGGGTTCTATGATTAGTAAGGTGCATTATTGTGCATTTTGATTATATTTTATTTTGGTTTAGTGTGCGCCCCAATATTTTCGTTGGACGAGTTGAAGGCAGCGCTATTTATCAGAAATGGTATTTTGAGGTAACGGTAGATCATTTGGAACAAACAACGCACATGACACCACACCTCAGAATCGGTTGGGCTAACGCCAAAGGGTGCGTATAAAGTGTATCCGTACACGAATTTATCTAATAAGCTTTAGTATTCATTTAGCAAAAAAAAAAAACAAAAGCGTTGGTTGTTTCCTTGTGGAACCCGTCTAACAATGAATTTTTTTTTGTATTTAATTCGTCATTTCTTTTACCCATTAAATCATATACCAGTCATTTCAATATTCTGTTACCCCGTACTAATCTGTATAGATTTATGCTGCAGGTTGGTTGAAATAATATTCTAGGTTCATTTTTGACTTGCCCAAAATTATGTCTTTTTTTCGTCCAGTGCCTTACATTCACACAGCATGTGGTATGATATCTTTGTTATCCTATTACACAGTCTCTAGTGAATAAAACCAGTATTAGTCAATGCATATTGTCGTGTTAGGAGATTTATTTCTATGTGTACATAATCCCTAAGG
Source organism: Protaetia brevitarsis (assembly GCA_004143645.1). Lineage (NCBI taxonomy): Eukaryota > Metazoa > Arthropoda > Insecta > Coleoptera > Scarabaeidae > Protaetia > Protaetia brevitarsis. The sequence continues at coordinate 364,741 of RXPK01000194.1, read as the reverse complement.
ACCTTCACTCTTGTTCTTTAATGGTCCCTTAGTAATGATCATTCCATAAATTTGTCTGAGTGTATTGTTCCAATGTTTTACATGTTTTTCTTTGGCCCAAGCTGTTACCGGCTCTCGTATTGTGTTTTTGTACAACAGGTTCTGAACCTGATAATCTTGCTAACTCAGCAGCTTTTTCGTTTTCTTCGATTGCCGAATATCCGAACATCCACAGTAAAGTGACTTTTTTGCGATTTATCAGGTCATTCCGTTTTAGAATACCTACCAGTGCCCTCAGAGTCTCCTGGTTGTCTTTTGCAATATACAGGGTGTCTCACCTTTTAGTTTACAGGCATTATCTACTTCCACTGTATTGTTGCAAAAAAAAAAACAAATACACGTTACTTGATATCATATTATGTCGAAAATGACATTTGCAGATTTTTATTTGCTCGTGGTCTTGAAGGAGATTTCAAGGTCAACTTTGATTTTTTAAGAGGCAACATGTATTTTTTAATGTCGCAAATTCTTTTTGACAAAATTAGCAAACAATTTTTGTTTGAGGCACTTTTTAATTTGCCTTGTTAGTTTTGAGGTTAGTGCTTGGAAACAGTAATACTACAATTTTAAAAATTGCAGTGTTAATGTCATTAAATGGAAGTTTATCAATATTTTCTTATAGTACATATTACCTGTAAAATATATGAACATGGCATTGTAAGTATTTTGAATTACTTACTTAAAAGGAGCAGCGAGAGGTTCTAGAGAAAATACCCGCGGCATTACGTAAAGTTCGCTTTTTGAATACGGAAAACTAACTGCTACTTCGAATCAGCTCCCCAGAGAGAAATTGCATACATCACTCTAGCTTGGAAGCAAGCATGATAATATGATACTAAGACCTCTCTAAGTTCAGTTATCACCAGGATTGAGACCAAACTATTTACAAATTTTCTTGACCGAATTTATGTAGTGACGAAAATCTTTTTCACAATATTAGCATTGTGAACATTATTGGTCCAACCATAATCTGCCTTGGATAGAGGAAGAAAGCTTTCAAACGGTGTGGGAAACCTGGGCTGGTGGAGCCCAATTTTAACTGAGAAAAGATGTTCAAATAGAACATCTTTTTGGTAACTATACAGTGAAAGTAGATAATGCTTGTAAACTAAAAGCTGAGACACTCTGTAGATCGGCTAATTTTTATAAGCCCTCTGATTGATTTCTGTTGCATAATGCAATATTGCATATGCCTCTGCCTGAAAGACAGTAAGCATATTTTAGTAGTGGAATGACGATAATTGTGTTTCTCACCTAACTATAGTTTGCAAATCCAGTTTAGTTTTCGATCTGTCTGCAAACCGAATTAAATCCATGAATTGGTCTCTGTAGTTGGATTGACTCTGGTTTATTCGATTTCTACCTCTAAATTGCCTTCCACTTGATGGACAATATTATTGTGCTCCGATTCTGCATATCCGCTACTTTGCGTTTCTTGCAATCTAAAGTACCCTATTCTAGCCTCCCCTATTATCATCAAATGGAAAAGATGAAGGTCTAGAAACCATTCTATTGCAGTTGTAGCAACAGACTATTTTTTTTTAATGGGAAACTAAAAGCTTTGTATTTCTATAGTTAAGTCCATCTGAGAACACGCTGTATATCAAATTTGTGTTTTTTGTAATAATCACGTCAATGTTTAGATATATTCCATATCCGGGTGGCGGTGAAAAGTGGGGTGGAAACGGAGTTGGGGACGACCTTTACTCTTTTGGTTTCGATGGTTGTTACTTATGGACTGGAGGACGTAGCACGCAAGTTATGTACAACGTTACTGAACCCTACATTAGGAAAAGTAATTTTATTTTCATCACCTTTCCAATTGCAAAGAAATTTATTTATTATTTTCAGATGACGTTGTCGGTTGCGCATTAGATTTGACAATCCCTATGATATCCTTTACATTCAATGGTAGACCTATTAGAGGAAGTTTCAGAGATTTTAACCTTCATGGGATGTTCTTCCCAGTAATTAGTTGTTCGTCTAAATTGAGGTAAATAAAATTGAGACTAAATAAAAATATCAAAGACGATTTAACTGATAAATAAATTTTTAATAGTTGTCGTTTCTTATTGGGCGGTGACCATGGTCGGCTGAAGTATCTACCTCCAGAAGAATTCTCGCCGCTAATTGAGAGCCTATTACCACAACAAATTTTAAGTCTAGATCCGTGTTTTTATTTCGGAAATCTCAACAAAAGCGTATTGGCTGGCCCACTTCCAGTAGAAGATGATACAGCATTTGTACCCAATCCAGTAGACACATCAATGGTATAAGATTGAAAATCACAAAGACTTCGCTCTAAATATCGATTTCTGCAGGTTACTTTGCCCTCTACGTAGAATCTATTAAAGACAAGCTAGCCGAAAATATCCACGAAATGTGGGCTATGAATAAAATAGAAGCCGGGTGGCAGTGGGGTGATATCAGAGACGATATGCGTCATATTCATCCATGCTTAGTACCTTTTGACAAATTGCCACCAGCCGAGAAGAGATATGATTCGCAGTTGGCTGTGCAAACATTAAAGTAAGTTAGATTTTTGTAAACTAAAATATTGTTTAATTCTATGCATTTTTACAGGACAATCTTAGCTTTGGGATACTATATTTCCATGGATAAGCCACCATCCCGCATCAAAACAGTCAGGTTACCTAATGAACCTTTCATGCAAGCGAACGGATATAAACCAGCTCCACTTGATCTCAGTGCCATAACTCTCGCGCCAAAAATGGAAGAATTAGTCGATCATTTAGCTGAAAATACTCACAATTTATGGGCCAAAGAACGAATTCAACAACATTGGACTTACGGTCTCAATGAGGTATGTACTTAAAATATTTATGTTCCTTTAGTAATGCCCAGGATTTTATAGGACCCAGATATGTTAAGAAGCCCTCATCTCGTGCCTTATAGTAAGGTGGATGATGCGATTAAAAAGGCTAATAGAGATACCGCTTCGGAAACTGTGAGAACTTTGTTGGTCTATGGTTATAACTTGGATCCACCTACAGGGGAACAGCATGAAGGTACGAATCTCAGATTACATATCGACGGACTTAATTAAATTGTTGTCTTTTTAGCTTTATTGGCAGAAGCCAGCAAGTTAAGACAATCAAGTTTCCGAACGTATCGTGTAGAAAAGACTTACGCTGTCAGTTCAGGAAAATGGTATTTTGAGTTTGAAATTCTTACTGCAGGACCAATGAGAGTTGGTTGGGCGAGAGCTGAATGCGCTTCAGGATGCATGCTGGGTTCGGATGAAAATACTTGGGCATTTGATGGCTACAATGTAAGTAGATGTGTCGTTTGAATTTATACTTATCAACATGGGTATCTTCTGAATCTTACTGGTGAAATGAGGAGTTTCCATTAAATCCATAGTGTTGTAGATTTATCCATATTTGTCAGTTGTGGTTTATGTTTTAAATTCGTGTTAAAATATCTATGTTCAATTAATTCATAAAAATGATGTAAAATGTCCATTTATCCTCTTTTAAAACCTATTTAATTTTAATAGGAAGAAAAAATGTATTGCAATTCGGCAGAATCATTTGGCAAACAGTGGCAAATCGGCGACGTTGTTGGTGCCTTTCTTGATCTTATCGATCATACAATCAGTAAGATGATGCGTCTTGTAAAAGCCTTTTTTTAGCAGTTGTTGTACATTTCGTTTAAGTTTTTCTTCCATTTTTCCTGCATACTTAATTTTTAGTTTCTTACCTTTGATTTATACAGATAAATCTGAATCTGTTGGTCGTAATTACGTCACATAGCTAATAATACAAATGCTTTTATTTATAGTTTCCCCAACTTTATTTTTTCTTGTTTTTATTAACAATATATTATCGTGTTTATCTTTTAAATGCATGATTTGTTTTTAATAATGTATTTCATTCAGTATTACTGCATTGGCTTGTTTGCAGGTTTCTCTCTGAATGGAGAACTTTTGATGGATACTTTAGGCGGTGAAACTACGTTTGCCGATGTTCAAGGTGAAAACTTCGTCCCGGCCTTTACTTTGGGCGTGGGACAAAAAGCGAAACTGACTTTCGGTCAAGATGTGACGGTATTGAAGTATTTCACAACATGCGGTTTACAAGAAGGATACGAGCCTTTCTGCGTGTAAGCTGCAATCATTTTGCGTACTTTTTGTTTGGAATTTTCACTAAATACTTCCAGAAATATGAACCGTTCCGTTACGTACTGGTACACCAAAGATCAACCCATATTCGAAAACACCGATGACATGGCCGATACCAAAATTGACGTAAATAGAATCTTGGCTGGGTCTGATAGTCCACCGTGCTTAAAAATAAGTCATAATACGTTTGAAACTATGGAGAAAGCTAATTGGGAATTCTTACGCTTGAGTTTGCCTGTTATTTGTCATAGTACATTCATTACGTAAGTGGTTAGTGATCCGTCGAATGAATGTATACATTTGCGTATTTTCTTAACTTTAGCGAGGAAGAAAAGATGCGTAGGTGGCAGGAAATTAAAGTACGCCAGCATCGGTTGAGAGCTGAAGTAGAGAATCAAGCAACCCCAGCCCATATTGAACAGATAATGAAAAGCGGGTTTTCCATGAGTGACATAAAAGGTACCATGAATTTTTTTTCTTAAAGAATTATAATGTGATCATATGTTGATCAATGTGTAATTTGATCTAACTTAACCTGCCGTCGGGCGCAACCGATCTATCAGGCACAGTTCTCAAGTTTTGTTTATGGGACTTCAGATATTGCGCCCGACGGAAGGTTAACTTAAGATGCTTCTTACTAGTCTTTCTTAGGATCTAATGATATAGTCACACTTTAACGATCATGCATCACAAAACATCTTTACTGGATGTACATGTTTTCGGGTTCGTATGCCGTGGTCTAGTTTTCGTAGATGTCGACGTTTCGCGGCTGGCATCTTCAAGACGATGATATTGCAGTTCCACTAGTGGAACTGTGCATGAGTGATGATCATCACTCATGAGACGACTAGTGGAACTGCAATATCATCATCCTGAAGATGCCGGCCGCAGATTTTAGCGAAACGTCGACATTACGAAAACTAGACCATGGCATACCAGTCCGGAAATATGTACATCCATTAAAGATACTCTACTGTACTTTTGCACTAACACTATTATTTACATAACTCAAAAGTCTTCACTCTCTTGAGTCTTATTGTCGCGTTAGAGTTGTCAAGGAACCAACATTGACTTATTGATGAAACCGTTGTTCGTGGCTCATAGCGAGTCTGGTGATAGTTTGATTGACAGTGTCTATCTGAAGGTCTCTTTGAAAGTCAATACCTTGCTCTGAAATTAGGTACTTTTTCTAGTTGTGGTAACTAGTATGGTTTTGTAAATAAGAGGTCGACCACCACCAATTTGGAACACTTCTCACAGTAGTCACCAGGTCGATGTTATCTGTACTGGCATATCCAAAGCATTTAATCGGATCGATCATGGTCTTCTGCTACGCAGATTAATAAATTAATAAATTCTTATCTAATTGACCGTAGATTCTACGTGTTTTACAACCGATATTGTTCAGAAAATAGGACAATTACATCGGGAGTGCTACAAGGCTCGAACCTGGGATCCCTGCATTTTGTTCTGTTTATCAATGATATTTCTGATGCTGTGAATTGCGAAATTCTTATGTTTGCGGATGATATTAAGATTTTCACAAGAATAGCATCGCTTAATGATTCTGCGAGGCTACAAAGTAATTTAGAATCGATATCATACTGGTACACTTACTAGAGATTAAATTTATATGTAGCAATCTGCAAAGCGATTACACTAACCAGGGAAATGTTCTCCATCATGTTTAATTACTCTAATAATTCTGAAAAAGTGGTTTGCTGTACGAAGAGGCTAGGGATCTCGAATACTTTTTGATGCCCAACCTTAATTTTGTTGACCAGGTTAGAGAAGTCGCCACCTCTACCACAAAACCTTAGTTTTATATAATAAAATAATAATAATATAATAAGTTTATTGATTATGTAGATAATAAATGTGTATAATAAGTCAACAAAAGCCACAAAAATAATGAAACGAAAATATTCTAAAATAACATACCTACTCTGAATAAATAAAACAAATAAATATTAAAAATAAATGTAAATTAAAATTAAACTCAACTAGATACCTAACTAAAAGCTAATTCAACGTAAATTAAAACTAACTTAAATAAATCAAAAAACAAACGTGCATGAGTAATAAAAAAAATACATAAAATAGTAGTAAATCAAATTAACCGCAATAAAAAAGAAAATTAAAAGCTAAATACTACTTAAAATCTGAAAAAAATTAAAAAGTACAACTAATTGGCACCTAAAAAGAATTTTTCAAAATTGTAAAATAAGTTAAGTGACACAGCAATAAATCCTTAAGTGTTTTCCTAAATAATTAAATTAATAATAAAAAAAAATACAATTGAATAGTTGAAAATCTAATTAGAAAAAAAGAAAGCGAACCCCATTGTATTTAGGAACTACAAACTTAATGCAAATAGTGAAATGTAATACTTATAAATGTGATAACAATAATGATAATGATGATGATAACAATAATAATAATAGTAATAAAATAATAATAATAACAACGGTTTAGATCTTATGCATAACACCCGGATGTTGTACACTCAGGAGAAGGGTAAGATCTAATACTACCTCGATAGCTCCTGTTGGGCAAGTTCTCATAGCCCCAGTTATGCATATATATGCTAATCTTTGCACCTTCGAGAGGTGTGCCAGATTAGTTCTTTTGCTCTAAGCTACTAATGTATAAGTGATGTTCGGTTTCACTATCGCTGTATACATACAAAGCAGTATTTTTGGGTTGCATCTCCAGTTTTTCCCTGCAAAGTTTCTGCACACCGTCAGCGCTTTTCGACCTTGTTGGTTGCTTCAAGTTCATGTTTGCTCCATAGAAATTTATTGTCTGGGGTAAGGCCTAGATATTTAACCTCCGTTCTCCAGTCTATATTTTGCCCATCCATTTTTATGGTTTTGAGATTGGATTTTCTTTTCCTAGTGAATGCTACTAAGGTAGTCTTAGTGGGGTTATCATTAAATCCCACCGATTGGCACCAGCTTCTCGTAAAGTTCAATCCTCTTTGAACTATGTCACAGAGGGTATTCCTCAAATTTGCCTCTCGCGTATACGACAATATCATCAGCATATCCTTGACAAAGTATACCTAGATCAGTCAGCCCGCATAAGATTCGTCTACTATTAGGCTCCACATAAGTGGGGATGTAACCCCCCCCTGTGGGCATCCTCTTGTCGTACTAACCGAGATGGTCCCACCTCCGACCTAATAGACAGCAGCTGCGACATCCATCTACTTCATGCTTTTTTGACAGACTCGTGTGGAGTATCGTCAAAAGCGCCCTCTATGTTTGGAAAGGCGCACACTACGGTTTCTTTATTCGTCAGTGCATCTTGGATTCGATCTGTCAGATCCACTAATGCAGTCTCAATTTGATTTGAGGATTTGCTTGTTTGATAGGCGTGCTGACAGGGGTACAACGGCACCCGCTCCAAGATATCTGTTCTGATATAATTATCTACAGCCTTTGGCACCGTTTTAAAAGAATGATGTAAGGCTGATAGGCCTGTGGAATTTAGAGTGCGTAGTGTCCTTTTTCCCTGCTTTTGGTATGAAGGTAACTTTGGCCCTTCCTCAAGCTTCTGGAATATAACCCAGACCCCCAAACTACTTCGGCTTATCCGGATCGAATTCCGTGTGATACGTCTGCTTGTTTTTTTTGTTCCGTGTGCACTTCTTGCTTTACTCTGAAAAAAAAAAAATGTTTTGAAATATAGGGTTTCAATAGTTCCAAGTTAATAGTCTTACAGAAGTATATCCAGATTATATTTTCGGGCGTTGTATCAGTTTTTCAAAGGGTTGTGCAACATCGAAGAAAATTGCACAGACTGGACGGAGTTTTTAAAGATTTTCCGATTACATCGGTTATTCTCTGTACCTGGTTTATCATTGAGTGAATCCAAACTGATGATTGGGTGTTACAATCTTTTTATCTATAATGGGTTTTTAAAAATATTTTTCAAACAGTTTTGATATCATAAGCAATAGGAAGATTACTGTATATACCTAGTGAGACTTCATGGTAAGGTTTACCTAGCTTTGGCATTATAATAACGTCTGAGATATTACATAAGTAATTGAATACAATGCCTACTCTCTTGCTGCGCAGGTTTACACCGTAACTACTCAGAAGATGCAGCCGAAGCAGATGAAATTATAAAGAGCAACAAACAAACGAAGCTGAACCCTCCGAGACCACCTAGGAAAGGTTCCCTGTCTAGGACGGTACCACAATTTGAGATGGAGAATGGTATAATTTATTCTACTAATAATAGTGGTTACTTACTACAACCTCTGATCTAGATTATCCGGTAGGATTGAATGTCGGATCGCCCAAGATTCACCGATCGAACAGCGAACTGGATTTCCAACGCTACCAGGATATGAACATGCACATACCTCCAGATAGGGATGACAAGAAGAAGCGGGGACGATCACCCTTCAGGTACACTATTCGCTTGTTCAGAGTGTAGGTGTTTTTAAATGACTTGGATTTTTTTGCATAATTTGACAGTTGTACTGTACGCAGGTATGATACTACACGGCATAGCCGCTACATTCTTAGTACATACACCTCTAGATACTTTGCTCCTCCGTAAAATTTATAGTAACTGTTAGAGTTATTAAGTGCAACATAATGCATGTAAGTCTATAAATGTAGGTTCATTAAAATCAATGTTCTGATAAATTATGGATGGAATACAATGTGATGCTCATATTTTTTACTGTGCAGAAACTTTTAAATATTGAGGCGAAACAAACTTTAGTATTTATTTATAAGGTAGCAACATTTGTCTCACCTCACTTTGAAAACTGATTTTGTTTGTGGTCGTTCTTTTTCTACTCGATTGATTTTATTTAATTCAATTCTATTAAATGTAATTTTTATTACCTCACCAAAAAGAAAAATACCTGCTGAAGCTAACGCATTTGTAATATACACAACATTTTGGATTCTGAATAATTTCCTGACTTTTCGTAGCAGTTATTGCTCGTTTTGAGTGTGCTTCTTAGCATGTGTTCCAAGGGAAAACGAAAGCAAAACAATTCGGTCATTTATTAGTCAATAGAAAGACTTTTGCAAGTAAGATCACGAAGTGGGGCGAGATAAATTGTTGCCGTAAATATAAAACAACTATTACATTATTTTCATTTTTCTTTATTCTCGCAATATTCTTAGCTTTGTTTCGGCATATTACATAAATGTAAACATTGAGTGTTATCTCTTTAATATATTCCAACATTTACAGTCACCAAGTCTCTCAAGAAACTTTAAAATAGAAAAAAAAATATATATAATTTTAGTGCGTATAAAGCCACATATGTATAGGGATTACAAAAATGTTCATTTCGATGTGTAAGTAGTAAGATATCAATTTGTTTTCAAACACGATTGTGCCAATGAAATGAGAATTTGAATTTACCTAAGCTATTGATAAAATTAATTTTTTTCATTCGTAGTAATATTTAGAAACAATTTTTTTTTTGATTTTGTGAAAGAACATGATTCCGTTTTTATTAACATAAAATAGATTATTGTAAAGAAGCAGAAACAACAAAAACATAGTGCAATTGTAATATAGATGTATGTACTTAAAAATTAAAATCACACCTAAAAGAGCTAAAGAGTTAGGAAAGAGCGTGAAACGTTTTAATAAACAGCTAATAAATATTGAAAAGTTACTGATACACAAATTGTTGAACAAAAAATCAGTAGCAGTTAAAGCTATAAGACTATAATTTTATTACTGTTGAACCTTTCAATTTATTCTTATATAAAATTGCCATTACAAATTCTTTACACTAAACTGCGGAATTTATTAATTTCTTCAAATAAACTAAACAAACAAACGTGTTAATTTTGAATTTCATAATCCTTGTTTGAGCAAAGTTTCATTGTAAAGGTTTTCAAATTTTCTCATGGTAGGAAACCTTTTGATTGTATTTTTTTAGTAATATTTATATACTCACTTGTAGTCTATAAATACTGTAGTGGAAGGTTCATATACCATTTTTTCTTCCTTTTCTTTTTTAAACGAGTTTTTGCGGATTTATAATACCAATAATTTCTACGTATGAGTGTCATTTGAATTTTCATCGATGCTCGAAGTCTAGCTGATGTCTGAAGCTCTTAACACCTCGCTGTCATTTATCTCTGTATTAAACTAGTATATTATGACTAACAGCTTCTTGCGGATTTCGCCGTGTGTCAAAACTTTCGCTCGACGTTTCGCTGTTCATACTGACAGCTTCTTCAGGATAACTGAACTGATTCTCCATGGTCCGACATTCTTCTTATATACGCCCCTGGTGCATCCAACCGTGTAGTTTCCGCTCCATTGACCGTGACGGTTCGTAGTAGGCTCTTCCACGTGTTGCTAAGGTGGTACCCTTCTTCTCTGTTAACGGTTTTATTCTTTTCTATTTCTATGGCTTCCCTGATGAAACGACTCATACTCAACTAACATACTACGAACCGTCACGGTCAATGGAGCGGAAACTACACGGTTGGATGCACCAGGGGCGTATATAAGAAGAATGTCGCACCATGGAGAATCAGTTCAGTTATCCTGAAGAAGCTGTCAGTATGAACAGCGAAACGTCGAGCGAAAGTTTTGACACACGGCGAAACCCGCAAGAAGCTGTTAGTCATAATTACACCGGCCGTGAAAACCTACGCAGTGTTAAACTAGTATATTGTGCAGGAAATTGAGAGGATATATTTTCAATATGTTATAAAAAGTTATTTAAGTAGCCATTTTTTTAATTCCTGTAATGCTATACGGCATAACTGGTTTTAAATATATTTTCGTTGATTCCGATTATGTTGACATTTCTTTTAAAAGAAATTGACCATGCAGTTATTCGACGTTATGTACTGAAGTGCTTTCTTTTAACTAGCACTGTTATCCGGATCCAGATAATTTTCTACCCGGATATGTGTTATCCGGATCCGAAAACCGGACAGTGGATCCGGATACTGCGATTTGGATATCTGGGTAATTTCGGATCCGGTTCTCAGTTTTCTTTTACACAGCGCCGTTCATAAAAATTATCTATTTTCTGATGACTAAAATTTCTCTGCACAATTCTTGCATTATACTTCTGCTTTCTTGCATCCAGTGATATAGTACTTATTTATAGAATACAGTTTACTACTAGCATTTTATACATATGCGCATTTACATTCAGAAATATGAAAGCATTAATTCATTCAAATTTACTGTTATCCTATAAGGATTAATAATAGAGTGGCCCTAACAGATGTTACTTGGAAATATGAAATTATTTGTGTTACTCCATTATATCAAATAGTTAATCGTGTTACTTTCCGTGTATTATCCCGATTACATATTTAAAACATAGACGTTGTATGCCTTTTAGTTGCATGTTTAACTGCTTCTCCCACTTAGTAATTTAACAATAGCAAATCCTTTGATATATGGTTTGAAAGATCGAATTTAATAGAATACTATGTTATTTCCATTACAGGTTCTTCTCCAGGAAACGAGAAGGTGCAAGCAGTGGAGATCGTGCAAAGACCAAAGCTAAAACACCGGAACGGGATCGCATGCGAATGCCGATAACAATCCCTCAATCGCGCGGTATGGGCTCGAACACGATGCTGCAAAGGGCGCCAATTGCTAAACCACCTCAGGTAAATACACAGGAAAATCCAAGCTTTAAGTTAAACTTGGCAAAGATATAATTAATGTCTCTAGTTAAAGGCCTTGGTTAGAGTTTTGACTCTTACGGGTGCCACGGGTTCGAATCTCGCTCCGGTCAATTGTGGTAATCTAATTTTTCCGCGGTCACGTTGATGATTAGATGGGAGATTGGCCTTAGCCAGGGTGTCTGACAGCATATAAATGCTTAACCTTAAAAAAGCCTTTGTGGTATGCAATGCGCTTCGCATATAACTAATGATAACTCTCTTATTTATGTATCAGCATAACCCAGATATAATTTATGAGGTATATTATTGAGATAAATTGGTTTGTGTTTCAGACCGATTCTCAACAAACATCGCCTGTATTAGAAAGGCAACAAAAGCAACTTTCTGTACCGCAAACATCTGATGTTGAAGCTATTGGTGACGAAATATTCGATGCTGAATGCTTAAAGCTTATAAACGAATATTTCTACGGTTTGTAATTATCACATTACTACAGAGCTTGGTATTTAATTTTTACATTCTATAGGCGTCAGAATATTTCCTGGCCAAGATCCGACACATGTCTATGTTGGTTGGGTGACGACTCAGTATCATCTCCACAGCAAAGATTTCAATCAGAACCAAGTTCTAAAGGCATCCGTTGTAACAATTGATGATTATGAAAATATAGCGGAATGGTAGTTATTTTTAACGATTCTTACCTTCTATTCAATTTTTTATTTGCAGTGTCAATCGTCAATCTTGTTACATGATCCGCGCTGATGAATTGTACAATGAGGTGACTCAAGATGCATCTGGAAAAGGTGCATCACAAGGAATGTTCATTGGTTGTTTCGTAGATGCAGCAACTGGTTTTATCTCCTTTACCTGTGAAGGCAAACCTACAAAGCTTCGATTTCAGGTATGAGGCAATGTCAACACATTTAATTGTGTATACATTTAATATAATTTCAGATGGAACCAGAAACGAAACTATTTCCTGCTATCTTCGTAGAAGCCACCAGCAAAGAAATTATGCAAATCGAGTTGGGTAGGACGTCTACGAGTCTTCCTTTATCGGCGGCTGTTTTGCAAAACAGCGCAAAACACGTAATACCTCAGTTTCCACCTAGATTAAAAGTGCAATGTCTCAAACCGCATCAATGGGCGAGGGTATTTCATTTTTTTTTTTGTTTTTCAAATATTCTCTAACAATTTTTTTATAATTTTAAGGTACCAAATCAAAGTTTACAAGTGCACGCACTCAAACTGTCTGACATTCGAGGTTGGTCTATGTTATGTGAAGATGCAGTGTCGATGCTAGCGCTGCACATACCTGAAGAAGATAGATGTATAGATATATTGGAATTAATAGAGATGGAGCGACTGCTAAGTTTTCACGCCCACACTTTAACTTTGTACGCAGCTTTGTGTTACCAAAGCAATTACAGGGCGGCTCATGTGTTGTGCAAGCATGTTGATCAAAAGCAACTGCTGTATGCTATCAAATCTGAATATATCAGTGGACCTCTACGGCAAGGATTTTATGATTTATTGATTGCTGTCCATCTTGAATCTACTGCTACTACGATGTGAGTTATTCCAATACTCATATATATTTTTATTAATTTGTTTAATATTTATAGGGAAGTGTGTAAGAATGAGTACGTCATACCGCTCGGTCAAGAATTAAAAGATCTATATGAGATTCCGGAAATGGGTCATAGTTTAAGAAAATTACAAACGGAATCTGTGAGACCACAAATGAAAATGACTGATATTGCGTAAGTTTTCATAAACTGCCTTTTAAAAAATATTATGTAGGTATTATTTTACCTACACCTGCAACTCATTTAAAATCAAAATGAGAAAGCAAATTTACAAATATGAATTTTTAGAGACTCTATCGATAACATTAAGAATCTTTACTCGCCTTACTTCCCGCTGGATGTAGTCCGGGATTATGTTATGAGCGCATTAGCAGAAGCCGTTGAAACAAATCAAGTACACAATCGTGATCCTATTGGAGGTTCTAATGAGAATCTATTTTTGTAAGTTGTAGACCCTTAGAACACACTTTTTCTTGATCCTAATGTAATACTTTCAGGCCTTTACTAAAGTTAGTTGACCGTTTATTACTTGTCGGCATGTTACGAGATGAAGATGTCAATAAACTATTGATTATGGTTCACCCGGAGACATGGGATGAGACATTTGATAAAAGTTAGTTTCTGTGTTATGTGTGATGTGTTTTTGATAGAAAAAAAACTATAATGATTTCATACAAATATTAAGAAACTGCAGTTTTTTTCATCAGTTTCTGAATATTTCTAATAGAAAAAAAAACTAGTTTTAAGCTAATAACCGTTCAGGTTTAGCAATATTGGAGATGATTTCCTTACTAATTTTTTTGTTTAGTTTTCAATATGCTTTCAGCATTTTGACTAAAGTTTTGTCATTTTTTTGCTATGATTGAAAAACTGAAATAAGGTACATAGAATTTACAACAATCTAAATAGATACTTTCTTTTTTTTACATATGTGCGGTGAATATGTTCAAAATTTAACATTTTTATTAACCCCATCATTTTTATTTTATATTTTGGACTTACCTATATAAATAAATAGCTACATACTTTTAATGAAGAAATTCAGTTAATGCATTCTTTAATGGTTCATAGACTAAATTTTCAGTAGGTAGAGTTTCAATTCAATTAATTAATATCGTAATTCAATAAATTCTTTATCCAATGATGATAAAAAAAAAGTAAAGAAAAATAAAAAATGAACCTTAAGTTCCCGCATAAGAAATTTTGGAGAAGTCAACGGTTTTTCATTTCCAAACCTAGGAATGGAGATGTTTTTTTTTTGAATATTTCTGAGCGAATGCAAGGGACAAAACCATATCCGTAAAGCGTAAAAAATATACGTGACTAATGAAACCAACCAAAATTTATCCAAACACATATTTAAGCTGTCTTAGAAATTTATTATGCACAGACAACTTTAGTAGCGTTTAATTTACCAATCCTGGGACAGCGGGTTTTGTGCCAAAATAAAATTTTAGTTTTTCAAGGGGTCGATAATTCACCGACCAAGGAGGTATCATTTTTGGGACTCCCTCAATATCTTTTTTTTATTTTCAAAATTCAATGAGATGACGCACAATTTTAAATTTATTTCGTAATTTTAAATATTATTTCCTAATTTTAAATATTATTTTAAAATATTAAACAAATTAAGTAGACATTGTGTCTGAATGTATATTTTTCAAGAGGGGCTTTTAGCCCCCATAGATTTTTTTGAATATTATTTTCAATATTCAGGAGATGAAAATTCTAAAAATGTTTTTCAAATTCTAAACAATATTTAAAACTATTAAAATTATTTACGAATACTAACGAGATGATGCACAATTAAGTTGCTACAAAGCACCCTAAAAAGTGAACGTAAACATGAATGTAGAACGTAACGTAAAACGTAAACGCGCACATAAGACGTAATATTTGTAGTAATATAATGTCTAGCTTCAAAAATATAAATAAGTATTAATAAACAAATTATAAATAATAATAAACATTAATTATTCAGGTCAATTATTTTAATATATTTAATTTTTCTTTTGATAAAAAATATTCAACACAAAATTTATTACAAAATTATTTTAAATATACATAAATTGGAATCGATTCTAATAAAAGATATTTGAAGTAAATTAAATCACTTAATAATTATCCAATGAAATACATGCTATAAATGCATGTACATACATTACATTATTATATATGTATGTAATTTATGTAAAAAAAAGATATCATGAGGGGCGTCCTAAAAATGATACCTCCTTGAGTCGGTGAATTATCGACCTCTCGAAAAACTGAAATTTTACTTTGGAACAAAACCCGCTGCTCCAGAACTGGTAAATTAAGCACTACTAAGTTCTCTTTTCATCAGAGACGTCAGCTATTACAAAAAAGAAAAAATACAAACGTCTTATAATTTGATTTATATTCTTTCTAGCCGGCAAAGATGAACATCGCAAAGGCCTCTTGCACATGAAAATGGCAGAAGGAGCGAAACTACAAATGTGTTACCTTCTACATCATCTAAACGACATACAATTACGTCATAGAGTCGAATCCATTATCGCGTTCAGTCACGATTTCGTAGGTGACGTTCAAGCAGATCAGTTGAGGCGCTACATTGAAATAAAACAATCCGATTTGCCATCTGCCATAGCTGCCAAAAAGACCAGAGAATTCAGATGCCCGCCAAAAGAGCAGATGAACGCTATTCTTGGCTTTAAAAATATGGAAGAAGATGATAAAGAGAATTGCCCATTAGGAGAAGAGTTAATAGAACGCATGAACATCTTTAACGATAGTTTGATGATCCAAGTCTCATTGAAAGCATTATTAGCACCAGAAAAGGAAGAGGTATGTTGCATCAAACGCACTTTTTTTAGGATTTTTTTACATAATTCGATTTGTTTAGAATACCGAGGAACAAAAGAAAACTGGAACAATGTCCAAGTTATATAATTTTATAAACGCTGTGAAGGAATTGGAAGAGGAACCAAAGCTAGAGGAAGACACTGTTAAGAAAACACCTGAAGAAATATTTAGGAAAGTTCTTATTAGCACCATAGTATCGTGGGCAGAAGAAGCGCAGATAGAAACTTCAAAATTAGTGCAGGAGATGTTTAGGTATATTTAATTTTTTAAGAATTTTGAAACAAATTTTCTTAATAAAAACTACTTTTCACACAGTTTGTTGGTACGTCAGTATGATTCAGTTGGTGAACTTATCAGAGCTTTACAGAAGACATATGTCATAAATGCTAAAACAAAAGCTGATGTTGCTGAAATGTGGGTTGGTTTAAGTCAAATTAGAACATTATTGCCTGTACAAATGTCACAAGAAGAAGGGGAACTAATGAGGGAACGCTTATGGTATGATTGATTGTTATTGTGAGCTACGAAATAATTAATATATATATATATTTTTAGGAAATTGGTGAATAATCATACTTTCTTCCAACACCCCGACTTGATCAGGGTTCTTAGAATTCACGAGAACGTCATGGCGGTAATGATTAATACCTTAGGGCGCAGATCTCAAGCGCAATCCGATGCCAGCGCTCAAGCTCAGCAAGGTGAAGGAGAAGTAGTTTCGAAAGAAAAGGTATTTATTAAATTTTAATCATGTATAATCATATTTGAAAAAAAAAACACATCAAAACCATTTTCATTTTAGGATACATCTCATGAAATGGTGGTAGCATGCTGTCGATTCTTGTGCTATTTCTGTCGCACCGGTAGACAAAATCAGAAAGCAATGTTTGAACATTTTGACTTTCTATTAGAGAACAGTAATATTTTATTATCAAGGCCAAGCTTGAGGGGATCTACACCTTTAGATGTTGCATATTCCTCTCTTATGGAGAACACAGAGCTAGCTTTAGCATTAAGGTAGATTCTCATTATCGACTAAGTTTGCACAGATTCATATAAAAATAAATCTGCAGGGAACATTATCTAGAAAAGATTGCCATTTATCTGTCTCGGTGTGGGCTTCAATCGAATTCCGAATTGGTCGAAAAGGGTTACCCGGATTTGGGTTGGGATCCTGTTGAGGGTGAAAGATACTTGGACTTTTTACGCTTCTGTGTTTGGGTAATTATACAATATTGATATTGCAATACATCTCATTTGACAAATCACTTTTTAAAATTCTCAAATTAGGTTAATGGAGAGAGTGTTGAAGAGAATGCTAATTTAGTAATTAGATTGCTAATACGCAGACCAGAGTGCCTTGGACCTGCGCTAAGGGGTGAAGGTGAAGGTTTGCTGAGAGCAATCATTGATGCAAATAAGGTAAAAACTCTTGAATTCCAAATAGAAGTGTGTTTAAATGAATTTGTTTAAGATGTCCGAAAGAATAGCCGACAGACGCAAATTCATGGACGAAGCAGAAGGAACAGTAAACGTAGCACAATTCTCTCATCCTTTACCCGAAAGTGATGAAGATGAAGACTACATAGATACAGGAGCTGCTATCTTAAACTTTTACTGCACGTTGGTCGATTTATTGGGTCGTTGCGCCCCAGATGCTGCTGTCATTTCATTGGTAACATCAACCTTTATCATTTCCATATATTTGATTAACTGGCTTCTTATTGCAGGGTAAAAATGAATCGCTCAGAGCAAGAGCTATCCTAAGATCGTTAGTACCGTTAGAAGACTTACAAGGAGTATTAAGTCTTAGATTCACTCTACAAAACCCAGCAGCTGGTGAAGAACGTCCCAAATCTGATATGCCGTCAGGTCTGATTCCAGGTCACAAACAGTCAGTGGTACTTTTTTTGGAAAGAGTATATGGTATTGAGACCCAAGAATTGTTTTACAAACTCTTGGAGGAAGCGTTCTTACCAGATCTTAGAGCAACCACAATGCTTGATAGGGTAAACTTTAAAAAAATCATGTTTATGTTTTAATACTAATACATATTTTAGAACGATGGTAGCGAATCCGATATGGCATTGAGCATGAACAGATATATCGGGAACTCCATTTTGCCTCTGTTGATCAAGCATAGCAAATTCTACAACGAAGCAGAGAATTACGCCTCGTTATTGGATGCTACTTTACATACAGTCTATAGACTTTCTAAAAATCGCATGCTTACTAAAGGGCAAAGAGAAGCGGTCTCCGATTTCCTGGTGGCTTTAACAAGCCAAATGCAGCCGGCCATGTTACTGAAATTGCTTAGAAAGCTGACAATAGACGTTTCAAATCTCTCAGAATATACTACAGTTGCTCTACGCTTATTAACTTTGCATTATGAACGTTGCGCTAAATATTACGGATCTACAACCGGACAAGGTCTCTATGGTGCGTCGTCTGATGAAGAGAAACGCTTGACCATGATGTTGTTTTCAAATATCTTCGATTCCTTGAGTAAAATGGATTACGATCCCGAGTTGTTTGGAAAGGCGTTGCCGTGTTTGACAGCTATTGGTTGTGCCTTGCCACCTGATTATTCATTGTCGAAAAATTATGATGATGAGTGGTACACTAGCAAAAGTTCTACAGGTATTTGGCTACTACAATCATCGTTGCTAGGTATTTATTTAACTATTTATTCAGGTCCAGACGGTCCGTATAACCCTCAACCAATCAACACCTCGTCTGTGCAGCTGAATAACGACTTAAATACAATAGTGCAAAAGTTTTCTGAACACTATCATGATGCCTGGGCGCAAAGAAAGTTCGAAAACGGTTGGCAATATGGTGAAACGTGGTCCGATGCCAACAAGACCCATCCAAGACTTAAACCCTATAGCATGCTAAATGATTATGTTTGTTTTCTTTTCGTTGTACTCAAATGCACTTAATTTATTGATATTAATTATTGCAGGAGAAGGAGCGATACAGAGAACCTGTACGCGAGTCTTTGAAAGCTTTGTTAGCGTTAGGTTGGTCTGTCGAGCATATCGAAGTAGATATACCTACAACAAATTCCATAAGAAGGCAATCAAAAGCAGGCGATGCAAATTCGCCTTATAATTACAACCCGCATCCAGTTGATATGGCCAACTTGACCTTATCAAGAGAAATGCAAAATATGGCCGAACGTTTAGCGGAAAATGCACACGATATTTGGGCAAAGAAGAAGCGAGAAGAGCTTAACACTTGCGGTGGCGGTATCCATCCGCAATTGGTGCCATATGATCTGCTAACAGATAAAGAAAAGCGTAAAGACAGGGAACGGTCACAAGAGTTCTTGAAATACTTACAATATCAAGGATATAAATTACACAGGTATTCATTATAAGTTTAATTTTTGTATTGATATCCTTAGCAGCAAAATTCAAATTATTCGCAATTATTTTTAATTATTTGGACAAAAGATACTGAAATATCTATAAATGTAATGCAAAATCTCTCAGAACATATACATGGGTAATTAGTGGTAACGTAATATAGTGGTAGAGGAGCATATACCAAGTGAACGCATACTAGCTGACGATGGGTAAAGTAAAGAATGAAAGAGCAGGCTTAATGTTTTTTTGTTTGTTACAACAGAAAAAAGAGTATAGAGTTATTCCACTGTGTCAAAAGCGGCAATTTTTTTTTGTTTGTTGAATCTTTATCTTACATTTCGATGTAAGGGAAATCTTGTCCAACATATTGGATTTCTCACTTGAATATCGATCGCTCAAATCAAATATCTGTACGGAGTTCAGGATAGGCGTTCACAACCGTGATCCATAATAAATATATCTTTCGGCTGTTGTTGCTTTTTGGCTTAACATTTCGTTGAACGAACTAAAGACCAAGATTGTAAGTTTTGTACAGTGAGAAAATAACAGAAATGCATTAATTCGGTACTGAAGATAGTTTTTAAAAAACTTCAGAAGAAGCTGACAGTATTATTTGTAACAGGCTGCGACGTTTCGAAGCAGCATTTTTCTTTATAGCTGTGTTTTACTTGCCACACAAATCACTTGCGATCAGATCAATTACGCAATGATGAATTGATCACTTATGGTCACAGCAAGGAGATCTGCGTTCCGTGCGAACACACGCACATAGGGGTGTCGATAGAAAGTTACCCGATTGCCCGTATAAATCCTCTAGTTGTTTTGGCCGAGTAAAGGTGCATCCACACGCTCGGAGTTCGCCGAACTCCGAATGTTCGGCAACTACCGAATCGTGTGGACGCGACCGTCCACACGCTCGGGGTTCGCCGAACTCCGAGCAGATACGGGAAAACGCCGAATGTTCGGTATGAGAGTTTAGTGTGGTAGCATTGAGTGATTGCATGAATTAGGTTGGTGTTGGTACAGAAATTATGACTGGTTATGAATCATTGCTGTCACTGCATAACTGAAACTCTTTTTTGGTTAGAAACCCGGCAAATCATAAATATTTGAAGTTCTGTCATTTTGGTTGAGCATGACAGAAACTCAATATGAATCACGGACACCAGTAATTCATTCATTAGGTTATGAAAATTTTGACAACTACAATTACTCATGCTATTTAATTTCTGTTATTTTTCAAGTTTACGATGATGAATGTATGGGTAATTGCGTATACAATGGCGAACAAACTCGAACAAGAAAAGTAGTTTTATTGACCTTCTAACGTGATTGTTATCATTGAAACGTTCGTCGTAAAAATTATAGGTTAATCAAAGAAATATTTTTTGCTTAAATTTGTTCGCCATTATTTATCCAATTATCTACAAGTATCATACACCGGTATGAGTAATATTTACAATGAGGCGAATATGTTTGCACAAACACGGTCCACTGGGGATGTATGTTATCACTTCAAATTGAGGGCCGTGAGGAAGGAGGGTGGTGTCTTTTAAATGATTATATATTAATAAATAATCATCTATTTTTTAATTTATTTGCCTCTTTATGACATAAAATCATATACTCATTTAAACCAGATTATCACATAACAATATACATTTCGACCCTCTTTAGTAGAATTCAAGAAATTTGATGAATTATGAAAGAGTGGTAAGCTTTTAATATTAAAATAACATTGCAATTATTTAATTACTTTATCTCAACATTAGTTTTAAAGATTAATTTTTATAAAACTTAAGATCTTTAATTTACTTGAAATGCATCAATTTAATGTAATAATTGAATACTAAAATTGCACTCATATCAATGTCAAAAAAAAACACGTTGAATTGTTTATTATCTTTGGCCAAGCTGTCATTTTCAGCATACGACATAGTTGTTTCAGTAAATAAATTTGTATCTGTTACCCGCTGTCATATGTAACAGTTATTAACTGTAAGTAATAATAGTATGACTAGTAAGAGACGAGCTCACTAGACAGCTGTCAACAGCTTTCCCTCTCACTCTAAATACCTTCCCGAATGTGTGGACGGGTGCACGAACTCCGTCTAGCCGAACATTCGTGCGCCATTTTCCCATTGCAGTCGGGAATAGGCAAACAGTTTGCCGACTAGTTCGCCGAACTCCGAACTGCCCGTCCACACGACTAGGAGTTCGCCAAACTAGTGCTCGGAGTTCGGCGAACTCCGAGCGTGTGGATGCACCTTAAGAAAAACACACCCATGTATACAACTACATGCGCCCGTAAATCACCTGGAATATTTCAATGCACAGTACTAGTGATGTAACGAATACATGATTTTACACATTATGAATATATGCACTAGACATTCGCGAATGCGAATATTAACTTTTTAACTTCACTAGCGTCATCTATTAGTTTTCAGTTTACAACTATACGAACACTTGCATTAAGCACACGCAGAGAATTAAATTTCTCCACCATCGCAGCGAAACTAGCCAAGTACAACCGAATCGTTTCGACTTTTTACGTCTTATTCTTGTCAATTCAAGTTTAGTTTTGAGGTTATTGATGGTTATTCTAATGTAAACTGCAAATTTGTGCTCAAAAGGTTGTTTTAGGATTTCAATGAATTTGAATATTAGTTTTTTTTCTAAATTATCCATTTTAACCGGTAAAAGTCACCTGTTAAAATGGAGTATTCGATATTCGCAATATTCGCATATTTATTGCGAATGCGAATGCGAATATTCAAAAACATGCGAATATTCGTTACATCACTAATATGTACATAACTACAAAGATTTTTTTTAATGCTAAAACATACGGAAAATGTGTATATAAAATCCCTACGAATATTAATTACTAGGTGCAACAATATCCTACAGAAATATATACACATTTTGGAGCTGTTTCAACATTAAAAACAAAAATTATCTTCTCCTTCCAAGCAGACATGTCCTTGTTTAGCAATAAATTATCCACTTTTAACTCGAATATTCACGTCGATCCCTCGACGTAACTTTAGTAACATGAATGCTATATTCTATTACAACAAAAATCAAAGTTCTTTTTAGCGTTGCCGGCGTATTTCAGTAAATTCCAGAAAATTAATGCGGTGTAACCGAGTTTGCACGTAGTTGCGCAGTCATTTTGGTCGGCCTAATAGATAAGGACAAGGAATACAGCTGTTGTAGGGACGCCAACTTAATACGCTACGTAAACGTTTAAAAAATAAAATACTAACTTTCCGATTGTAGCGCTCCTTTGTTTGAAGGTAGAACTGAGGGTTTGCAACTCGACTAAGCTGTTTATTTTTAATGCAAAATCGAGCTAGTTTACATGGCGTGGGTTAGATCACACTTGTCGCTTAGACAGAGACGTTATGGGATACTTTCTCCCGCCATTGTAAATCTGCGAGCTCCCGATTATAATCCCGAGCAGAAAAATCTACACTGAAGCAAGAGCAGAGCTAACATAAGAACGCCGCAAGAGTTTGCTCTATTTGTTCTGATGGAAATAAAAGAACGCTTCAGATCTGAAAAAGTAAATCGATTGGATATTCGAATAATAGTCACATTTGTAGTTTTATTCTAATATCATTTGAAAAATAAGCGGAACTTGTGACAATTTATAATGAAAAAAAAATTACCAGCAAGGGTATGGTGCATCAAACTCGCTAGAAAAATTATTAATCTGCATATTCAAACGTTCTTGTGTCATTTTGTTAAATTAATTACCATAATAATAGATTTATTGTATGAAAATATGTAGGAAGAGATAATTCATAACGAACACGACTTGTAATAGATCGATCCTGTGATTTTATCAAGCCGCAAAACTTTACCCGTTTGTTTTACTTTTAAGCAATCGTGTGCTATGATTTATAGATTACTTCTAGCAGTCTACTCATCCCCAAAAATAGATGGATCACTTCGAAGCGTTTGTCACTTTTAAATTAACGTTCTGGATGACGTTTCCACTGAAATGATGTGATCACAAGTGATCCGTGTTGGCAAATAAAACACAGCTATTGTTCCAGAGAAGAATGCAAATTATTTAAGAATTCAAGTATGTGTAGTAGGGTAAAATGAAATCTTACTGCATCTCAACAAATTGTTCACGATATTGTTTACATCGGTACAAATTCTAAAGGTTTTAGGTAGTAATATATTCGGTCTAACAAAATTGCGACTTCACAAGATTTTTTTTCTAACTATTGTTGGAGTTTATGCCCAGTATGTATTTCCCCACGATGTTGTAGGTAAATACAACATTACCTACAACATCTTTTTCTTTGTTGATTCTATTTACTTCAAAGGTCAATGGCTAAGTAAAATCGTTGATAATTTTTGGTTTCATTGTTTAAGTTACTAAAAATAATTGCGAGAAATTTTAATTATGCTGCTCAGGATAAAACCACAATAGACTTTTCAAATCTCTCAGAATATATAATATAATTAATCATTATTTTCAATAATAGACCAGCACGAGTAGGACAAACGGATTCTGAACAAACGTCAACGGGACCCGCAATCGAGTTGAGATTTTCTTACAGTCTACTCGAAAAACTAATTCAATACCTAGATCGCGCCACCGTAAACATGAAATTGCTGAAACCGTCACAAACATTCAGCCGAAGAAGTTCGTACAGAACTTCATCGCGTGATATTAAATTCTTCTCTAAGGTCGTCTTACCTCTGATGGAAAAGTATTTTTCAACACATCGCAACTATTTCATAGCTATTGCTACCGCGACCAACAATGTGGGCGCCGCTAGTTTAAAGGAAAAGGAGATGGTAGCGTCTCTATTTTGCAAATTAGCGAGTTTGTTGAGATCAAAACTAACTGCATTCGGAGCTGATGTTCGTATAACTGTTAGATGTCTACAGGTGTTAGTTAAAGGAATTGACGCAAAATCCTTGGTTAAAAATTGTCCAGAATTTATAAGAACTTCCATGTTAACATTCTTTAATAATACTGCTGATGATTTAGCGCATACAATTGTAAATTTGCAAGACGTAAGTTTATGACTAGTATTTCCTTCCCATTGTAATAATTAATCTTATTTAATAGGGAAAGTACAGTCATCTGCGCGGTACACATTTGAAAACATCTTCATCATTATTCTATATACACACAGTTGTTTTACCTGTACTGACAGCAATGTTCGATCATTTAGCCAATTGCGAATATGGTAGCGATTTGCTTTGTAAGTTTATTTTTTATTTATTAAAGTAAGTACGATGCATTAAATAAAAAAATTACTATTTGCAGTGGATGAAATCCAAGTAGCGTCGTATAAAATATTGCAATACCTTTATACTTTAGGAACAGATCAAACCTTAACACACGATCGCAAATATTTAAAAACGGAAATAGAGAGGAACAAACCAGCTTTAGGTTCATGTTTAGGAGCGTTTAGTTCTTGTTTTCCAGTAGCGTACCTCGAACCGCATCTTAACAAACATAATCCGTATTCGCTCCTTAACCGTATTGCGGATCACTCCTTAGAAGCACAAGGTTTGGTTTAAATTATAAAAATATAATTTCTTTTGTTTCAAACTAAGCATTTTTACTCTAGATATAATAGCAAGGATGGAAAGTTCGATGCCAACGTTGGAAACGATCTTAACGGAGGTCGATCAATTCGTCGATAGTGATAGAACTTATGCGGAGGCTATGCATATTATTGATGTGATTATGCCAATGTTGTGTTCATATCTGCCATTCTGGTGGTCACAAGGACCTGACAATGTTAGCCCTACAGGAGGGTAAGTATTAATTATTGGTAGCTATTTATTATATTTCTGATATTCTTGATAGTAATAGCCCTGAGATAATAATATGCCTAATTTGACAAGATATATACCGTAGGTTGAATTTCAAAAGCTCTAAAATAGAAAAAAACTTAAATGTAACTTAAAAAAAAAGAGAAAATATGGAAAAAGACGTTTTTTTTTTAATTTTCTAGTAGTAAACAAAATATTTCTGCGTTTTTTACACTACAATATTAATATCATGGTCAAAACGTCGCATTTGCTGCTTTCCAAGGAAATTGATATTCAAGTCCATAGCACCTAAATGTCCGTTATCTTGGAAAAATGTCTATCAATACAGCGTATTCCACGTAAGTGGTTCATTAAAAGTTTATGATGTTCAATTATTTACTTATATTTGACATTTTGGTACCATTATCTATCGATTGTTGAAGTTATATTGATCTCATTAAGGCTTTTGACTTAATAAGTCATGATATATTGCTCTCCAAGATAAACTCTTTGGGTTTGGTTCCTTTTGCTCTGGTCTTTTAAGGAAGGTCGTATCTGTAAAGGTGTTACGTCTTGTCGAAAAAAAAAATCTTTGGTAACCTACGTGAGAGGGACTCGTACTAGCTCCAGCATTCACTGGTACTTAATTACCATACCTCTTAGAGCAGATTTCTTGTTTACCAAGACTTATATTCGACCCTCATTTAGTTTCCACCTACTCTTACAAAATTCTGTTGCTAAACTATCTATCTATAATAATATGATTTTAGTGCACATGTTACTATGGTAACAGCAGAATACATGAATCAACTACTAAAGAACGTTTTAAAATTAATCAAGAAAAACATTGGAAACGAACATGCTCCGTGGATGACGCGTATTGCGGCCTACACTCAGCAAGTGATCATAAACAGCAGTGAAGAACTCTTGAAAGATCCATTCCTACCTTTGGCAGAGAGGGTTAAGAAACGTACAGAAAACATGTTCCATAAAGAAGAAAGTTTGCGTGGTTTTATTAAGAGTTCAACAGATGATACATCACAGGTATTATACCTTGTAGAAGGCATGAGTAACAGATAATATTTTACTTCCATTTCCAATTTACAGGTTGAAACACAAATACAAGAAGATTGGCACCTGTTAGTGCGAGATATTTACTCGTTCTATCCTTTATTGATAAAATATGTGGATCTTCAAAGAAATCATTGGCTTCGTCATAATATTGCCGAGGCAGAGGACTTATACAACCATGTTGCAGACATCTTCAACATTTGGTCGAAATCACAGTACTTCTTACGAGAGGAACAAAATTTTATATCTGCTAATGAAATAGATAATATGGTTCTGATTATGCCTACAGCAACAAGGAGGACAGTGGTGCCAGATGGAACACAACCTACGGGTGGTAAACCGAAGGTACTTAAATATCTTGTCTTTCTTTCCTTTTGAATTTGAAAATATGTATATTAAAAATATATAATAACTTAAGGATAATGAAGAAGATAATTGCATAATTGGACTATTTATCATTTTAGAAGAAGAAGAAGCATCGTGACAAGAAACGTGACAAAGATAAAGAAATTCAGGCGTCTTTGATGGTTGCATGCTTAAAAAGATTACTTCCAGTTGGTCTCAACCTATTTGCTGGGAGAGAACAAGAATTAGTTCAGCATTGTAAGGATCGTTTCCTTAAGGTTAGTTAAGCCTGCACAATACGGAACTCTTTTTAAAATCGTCACGGAATGTAAAATTCTTCATTTTTAGAAAATGCCGGAGTATGAAATTATAGATTTTGCAAAGATACAACTTACATTACCTGATAAAATCGATCCTGCAGATGAAATGTCATGGCAGCATTACTTATACAGTCAACTGGGTAGCAAGAAGACGACGACTGTCAATACCACGGATCCAAACGGAAAGAATCAGCTAGAAGAAACAGTGGAAAGGATTGTTGCTATGAGTAAAGTGCTTTACGGCTTGCATATGGTAAGCTTTTGGAAATATAGCTTATAGGAGTAATTAAGATGGTATTGTGGCTTTTCAAAATTATATTTGCCGTGTACTCTGTCTGCATTTGAGAATTTTTAAAGAATTTACGGTCTTTAAATTGTTTTTTTCTTCTTTTTTTAGGTGCAATTGCACTGCAGATTACCGATATCGAGTAGCGTCATTTTATTTGCTTCAATAACGATTAATACTATAGATCGTTTAGGTTCGGGTTGATAATGCTGGCTATGATGTGTACGTAAAGTGAAATCCGTACATTGGTATGGAAAACTTGAAATTTATTTGATAGTAATGCGCATCCCAAATTTAATGTCAACATGCAAAATTGTTAACATGTATCATTGCTTGCCCGCACAGTGATAAAAATAAAACGGGAAAAAAGAAAATTTTATGTTCGAGAAATTGGCACTCATATGCAACTGCTATATATGCAATGTTTCCCACACGCTCTGTACTGTCAATTGGACTTAAACGATCTATAGGCTGTCCCGTGTCTATTTTCCCACGTATTTCCTTGGAAATTAATGGAGATAAGAAATCGCTGTAAGTAGTGGAACTAGAACAACATTGCAGCCGAGATTCTAAATAATCATAAATAATCTATTACCTCCACCTTTATTTTAATTTTTCGTTTAAATTGAACTCCCAATATTTTATAGTAAGTTTTCGTTGGCTACTAATTACATGTATAATTATGTATTAATTCAAAAAGAGTATATCAGAAAAAAATCATTCCGCATTCTGTTGAGTTTCAGAGAAAAAGGCGTCTATCTTTAAGGTAGGATTAGTTTCGTATTGTCGACAAGATTATATAGTCGGACTGCAAAACATTTGATTATTTCATAGTAACTTCTAAGAAATTTAGTGGTTATATTTTACACAAATAACTTTTTCTTTACTTGATATTAATAAGAAACACACTCTACTTTGATTTAAAGTAATGTTAAGGAGAAATTAAAGGAATAATTTAAAAATTCACTTATTCCCCGTCTGTATATAATAGAGCCAATATAGAAACTCTTTCTTATGAGTAAAACTCTACTGTTATACTGTTCACTTATAATTAACTCGTGAACTGATTTTCTGCCGTGCCTCAAAACAGTTCCCAATGCTTACACTTTCATGTTTTTAGTTATTAGCAGCAAACCGTATTTTATAAGCCAATATATTGAGTTACATACAGTACAAGCGAAACCGGCCTCACACAAGTGAAACATGTCTCGGCGATATCTCCTCCACCACGTCGTACTTGCTGTCGCCGGCTACAGATGAATTTGTTTACTTTTATAAGAAATCCGTTAAAAAAAACAGTAGATTTAAGACCACTGGCGTGTGTCAATTCTGCCGATGGCCTGCTGTCACTCATTATTATTTATTTTACATTTGTATTGAGTATCAAAACGGTACTAATCGTACTAATTTAGAGCGGTAAACACAGAAAAAGCAAAACATAACATCAATTTATTATTTTGGCGACATCAAATGAAGATTGGAAAATCCAACTACACTCGATGTCGCTGAAAAGATGAGATCACAAAAAGAAGGATTGAGGGAAATATCTGATGCTTAGATGTGATTGCTTTTTTAAATGTTGCCAACGACATGTTTCAGTTCTGTGAAGCCGGCTTGAGAAATGGCTAGAAAGATCGAACAACCAATCTGTCACTGCTATTGGTACCTCTATTCTCTATGGCCTCTAGGTTATCTTTGTCTTATCAACGCTTCTATAGGTGTTGAAATTGATAATGTAGTAGGGATAAACTCATGAATCTGTCGTCTATGGAATTCCACAGTACACAGAAACTTACTGATCCATATGATTACAACAATAACAAAAATAATACATATGAATAAATGTCATTTCTGCAATTTCACTAAAACTGAAAATTTTGATAACATTAGAAAAAAAATGATCGTACTACATATAATGTTTTACGATACTTTTTGAGGATATTTTGAATTAACACGTAATTAATAAAATCCATATTTGACTCTGTGTGAGTTGTTAATATAGGGAAAAGAAATCTAACAAAGGTCTAGTTCCTCACAAGATTCTTTAATAAACACGCAACCGGTTTCGCGCTATCCAAGCATCATCAGGCTAGCTAAAGAAGTATCATACAATAAGAGTGTGTAACAATTATTCGCAAAATGGTATTGTATAAAATTCAAAAAAAAAAAAATAGGGAGTAGAGTAAAATGGTAAAAGTATTAAAAAATATTACTTACATCAAATATT
Organism: Protaetia brevitarsis; assembly: GCA_004143645.1. NCBI lineage: Eukaryota > Metazoa > Arthropoda > Insecta > Coleoptera > Scarabaeidae > Protaetia > Protaetia brevitarsis. Next base: position 335,057 of record RXPK01000194.1, on the reverse strand, counting down.
ATACCAGTATACATATGGTCAAAGAAATGTTCCACTGGCGCAATATAGATGACACCACCAGCATTTTCTATTGTTGTGCAATTTTGTAGTGGTATATATTTCCAAAGAGAAAATACTGTAGTCCCTCATAGTACGGCCAGTGGAACATTTCTTTGACCATATGGATACTGGTATAATATTTGCTTATACTTACTGCTTTTAAATTGTAATGTGTCCCTATAAGACGTAATTATATATAACTGTATGTGTAAGTTTAGTAGCTGCCGAAAACTATTTGTGTCTATTGGTTTCCGAATAAATATGTGGAAAAACAAACTTGAGACATCCAGTATATTAGCCGAACATAGGACGAATAAACATTAATTAATTGAACTTGCATAAAGTTTTTATTTAATTATTGATATGTGTACAATACTTTAATTTTTTTTTCAACACGGCATTATAATCTAATTGGAAAAAGACAATTAGATCTTGAATTACACAATACTTGTATATATTAACATACCAAACAAAATTAGTTATTATGCTATTTCTTTGCATCATTAGTTTTTTATATGTATATAATGGATAAACCCCTAGAAATACTAAATTAATTTTAATAATTTCAAAACAAAAAAAATCTTTTTTTACGTTATATTTATTTTACATTGCACAACAGATCGATCACCCCCAACAACAACAGAAAGGTGTATACCGAAGTGTGGTATCCACACAACGTAAACGCGCAGTTTTGTCTTGCTTCCGGCAAGCTTCCTTGCACAGTTTGCCCAGGTTCGTTTATTTTGCTTCGTTTTTCCGGCTTGCATGATCTGTTTTCGTTTGTTTAATCCATTTTCGATAGGTGTGTCGTTTAACTGTGCTCCGAGTATAACTTTTAACTGTGTTTGCGTGTTTTGCCGTACTAACAGGCTGCCAAACCTAAATCGAATAGAGATGGCTGGAAACGCATATTGGGCGCTGCTAGAAAGAGAGCTGCCTTGGCGTGTTTGAGATGCCAACCGTTATATAAATTAAGCAGGTATTATTCACAAGTTTGCAATAATTAATAGCGTGGGATGTAAAGTGTAATTAATAACAAAAATCCTTGTGAATATTTGTTAATTATTTCACAGACATCGCGCAATCAATATATTCATCCGCTCTTACTACGAGCTATGGCTGCAAGACGAAAACGTGGGCCAAGAAATGCTGATTGAAGATCTCACTCAGAGCTTTGAAGATTCGGAAAAGAAGAAGGTCGATGTAGTTGAAGAAGAAGGAAAGACGGATCCTCTAACGCAGTTGGTGACCACATTTTGCCGTGGTGCCATGACTGAGCGCTCCGGAGCACTTCAGGTTTGTCTCCAATCCAGATGTCTCTATAGGCATTTGCACTGTTGCTTTTGCGTTATAGGAAGATCCTCTGTATATGAGCTATGCTGAAATTATAGCGAAATCTTGTGGTGAAGAAGAAGAAGAAGGCGATGAAGAGGAAGGTGGAGAAGGTGAAGAAGGCGGAGCTTCTATTCACGTAAGTTATATCAAGAAAAAAATATAAATATAATATCTACAAAAACAAAAATTTAAGCACAATTCTAATGATTTTCATCACTTATTCTTATATGTTAAAATCTATGAATGTGGTTAGTGAAAGTGTATATAAAGTAAACGTCCTTACATTCATAAAAAAGTGTTTAATATATTTTAAGACAACATGTTTGGGCTATGGCACGCCATACTCAGGCCTTAAGAACGTCAAAATCGAAATTTCAAAATTAGAAAGTCAATCACAAACATTCAAAAGTAAAACGCAATAAATGAAATATGACTGATAAAACAAAACAACAAATTAATATTGTGAGACATAATGCCCACAGATATAAAACCAAGACAAGTCTTAAAATATATTAAACACTTTTTTTAATGTAAGGGCATGTACTTTATATACAGTTTCACTTATTTTTATATTCTTTGTAATTAATTCTGATTATCATTTTTTATGTGTATATGTGAGCGTTTTTATAACTATAATTTAATTTAACATATATTCTTAAATTGCTTACTGAAATTCCCTAGAGGACAATGAATAAACTTATGGTAAGGTTTACTAATATTTCCTATTTAGTAATTTATATTGGAGCGATCGACTGAACTAAATTTTTAAAATGCTCACACTTTAGGAACAAGAGATGGAAAAACAGAAATTGCTATTCAGTCAGGCCAGACTAGCGAATAGAGGCGTCGCTGAGATGGTCTTACTACATATTTCCGCTTGCAAAGGTGTTCCATCGGAAATGGTAATGAAAACGTTACAACTGGGTATTTCGATTTTACGCGGTGGCAATAGCGATATACAAATGGGCATGTTAAACCACCTAAAGGAAAAGAAAGACGTTGGATTCTTCACCAGCATTGCTGGTCTAATGAACAGTTGTAGCGTACTAGATTTAGACGCTTTCGAAAGAAACACTAAAGCTGAAGGATTAGGCGTTGGATCTGAAGGTAAATTGTTGCTAAATGTTTAAAACTTTTTACATTTTAAATTTTAGGAGCTGCCGGTGAGAAGAACATGCATGATGCTGAATTTACATGTGCCTTATTTAGATTTATCCAGTTGACTTGTGAAGGTCACAATTTAGGTAAGTTAATGTAAAACTTCAAGTTTAGGAAGTAATTGTTATATCCCGTTTTTTCAATTAGAATGGCAAAATTACCTCCGAACCCAAGCTGGTAACACCACAACAGTAAACGTAGTCATCTGCACAGTAGATTACCTACTGCGCCTTCAAGAATCCATTATGGATTTCTACTGGCATTACTCTAGCAAGGAGCTTATTGATCCAGCCGGGAAGGCTAACTTTTTCAAGGCGATCGGTGTTGCCAGTCAAGTTTTCAACACCCTAACTGAAGTAATCCAAGGTCCATGTACTCTTAACCAACAGGCGTTGGCGCATTCCAGATTGTGGGATGCCGTTGGGGGTTTTCTGTTCTTATTCTCCCATATGCAAGAGAAATTGTCTAAACATTCTAGTCAAGTAGATCTCCTCAAAGAACTGTTGAATTTACAAAAGGATATGATCACCATGATGTTATCTATGCTTGAAGGTAACGTTGTGAACGGCACGATCGGCAAACAGATGGTGGATACTCTAGTTGAAAGCGCATCGAACGTTGAACTGATTCTTAAATATTTCGATATGTTCCTCAAATTGAAGGACTTGACATCGTCCGCTAGTTTCCAAGAAATTGATGTTAATAATGATGGTTGGGTGAATCCTAAAGACTTTAAAGAAAAAATGGAACAACAAAAGAGTTACACGCCGTGAGTTCTTCAATGTTTTTTGTGTCTTACATTACCTGTAATAATAATAATATGAATTTCAGAGAGGAAATAGAGTTCTTACTGACATGTTGTGAAGTTAACCACGATGGTAAAGTTGATTACGTCGGTTTTATCGATAGATTCCATGAACCAGCTAAAGAAATTGGCTTTAATTTAGCTGTGCTACTTACTAATTTATCAGAGCATATGCCCAATGAACCAAGGTATAAAAGAGTTTGCTAGTGTTCTGAGGGAAATTAATATTCTTTATGAAACATTACAGATTAGCAAGATTTTTAGAAACCGCAGGTTCCGTATTAAATTATTTCGAACCATTTTTGGGCCGTATCGAAATCATGGGTGGAAATAAGCGTATTGAGCGCGTGTACTTTGAAATTAAAGAATCCAATATAGAACAATGGGAGAAGCCACAAATTAAGGTAAATACTAATGATTGTCCACTGCGTTCATTGCAATAAGTTTTACATCTTAGGAATCAAAACGTGCATTCTTCTATTCCATTGTAACTGAGGGTGGCGATAAGGAAAAATTAGAGGCGTTCATTAATTTCTGTGAGGACGCCATCTTTGAAATGCAACACGCGAGCGCTTTAATGGCTGTTGAAGATTCTTCTGGTCCGGGTCAAACTAGAGCAGCTAGCTACAGCTACTTACAGGACGACGAAGAAGAGAGGTTGGAAACTTTTTATATTCGTCACCTCTTTTTTTTTGACTTTAATACATATTTAGGGCCGCAAAAGACCCGATTAGAAAGGGAATTCAAGGACTCAAAGACGGAATATCGTACTCTTTATCTGCAATGAGTCCTACAAATATAAAGCATAAAATAGCCGAGATGCAACAGATGACTCCATTGGAAATAATACGCAGCTTCTTTAAAACACTATTTTATGTCTTCTACTATTCTGGTTATGGAGTATCTGCAGTACTTGGGTAAAGATTGTGTTTGAATTCATATTTAACAAATAAATTTGCCATACTTTGTTATAGATATTTCTTGGGTATACTCCTTAACTTAATGCGCGGTCCACAAGTTGAAGAACCGGTTGTAGCTCAAAAAGAAGAGAAGACACCGATGAGAATGCTACCTGCTTTACCGGCTACACCAGAAGAACCAAATACGCAAATACAAGCGTTTGGCCTTGATATAACAAAAGAAGAAGGACAGTAAGGCTTTATTTCAATTTACCATTTGAAAAAGATGTAATTTGATTTTTAATTAGGTTAAAGGTGGCACCACACGAGTCCCCAACTAGCAGTCAGCAATCCTCTGCTGAAGGTGAAGGAGAGAGTACACCCGAGGAGCAAACTGACGGTCATGGGCCAGAAACAGCAACACCCGAACAGCCATTGTCGTTGTCTGACTTATTAGGGGTATGTGAAAATGTTAGAAATTGATTGTAGTATTAATTGGCGTACTTTTATTAATAGTGGCGAGGCAGCTAAAAGAGCGGCGCAAGAAAAAGCTGAAGCGCAAGCTGCACAACAAGCGGCCATGCAAGCTATCGAAAGCGAAAGCAAGCAAAGTGTACAAACAGAAGTGTCTGCAATATCTCAGATTAATTTCGGCGCGTACGGGCAAAGGGCAGTTTCATTTTTGGCTAGGAATTTCTACAACTTGAAATATGTTGCCCTGGTTTTGGCTTTTTGTATTAACTTTATGCTGTTGTTCTACAAGGTATATACATTTCTACTACGATTTTAAAAAGGAAATATGCCGATTTTTGTTTTTAGGTGTCGACTTTAGGCGAAAATGAAGGTAGCGGTTCTAAAGAAATTATTTCTGATATTATCGGCGGTGAAAGTGGTTCAGGCGATGGTGGTAACGGTTCAGGTGGAGGCTCGGATGAAGAAGATGACCTACCTGAATTGGTTATGGTCGACGAAGACTTCTATTATATGACTCACGTGATGCGTTTAGCGGCTCTACTCCATTCGTTGGCATCGTTAGCCATGTTGATAGCATATTACCACCTGAAAGTACCGTTGGCTATCTTCAAGCGCGAGAAGGAAATAGCGAGACGTCTAGAATTCGAAGGTCTTTACATCGCCGAACAACCCGAAGACGACGATTTCAAGTCACACTGGGATAAGCTTGTAATATCGGCCAAATCCTTCCCGGTCAATTATTGGGATAAATTCGTAAAGAAAAAAGTCAGGCAGAAGTACAGCGAAACCTACGACTTCGATTCGATCAGTAATCTTCTTGGCATGGAGAAAAGTTCGTTCGCCCAGCAGGAAAGCGAGGAGACTAGTAAAAGTTTGATCGCCTTCGTTTTCAACATTGATTGGAGGTATCAAATCTGGAAGGCGGGCGTCACGATCACGGATAATTCTTTCCTATATTCCCTTTGGTATTTCACTTTTTCGATTCTGGGCAACTTTAATAATTTCTTCTTCGCTGCGCATCTCTTAGATGTCGCTGTAGGTTTTAAAACTTTGCGCACCATATTGCAATCTGTGACACACAATGGAAAGCAACTGGTTCTTACAGTGATGCTATTAACTATCATCGTCTATATTTATACGGTCATAGCCTTCAATTTCTTCAGAAAATTCTACGTGCAAGAAGAGGACGAGGAAGTTGACAAGAAGTGCCATGATATGTTGACGGTAGGTACACGATTTTTCTTATAAATCATAATTTGATGTTTTTTTTTTTTTCGCCGTTCCAGTGTTTCATATTTCATTTATACAAAGGTGTGAGAGCAGGTGGTGGTATAGGTGACGAGATTGAACCACCAGATGGTGATGATTATGAGGTGTACCGTATCATGTTTGATATTACCTTCTTCTTCTTCGTCATTGTCATACTGCTGGCCATTATTCAAGGTATTTTTTTTTGATAATACTAAACCATTAAGTGAAGAATTGTAAAAAGGCGCAACTAAATAGGAAAAACCACACCATATGGACAACCTTTTCTAGTATCTCTCCTTGACAGGAATATTTTTTTGCAAAAGGGTAGTCCCCTATGAGAGAATATTTAAAGTGCCCTTGAAGCTGTATTACTGCTTATGAAACATACCAACGCACTAATTACTGTATATTAGTGACGGCTTCTTATATAAAGCAAATCAAAAATTAATGGTTAAAAAGCTTTTATTTTCTGTAAAAATACAGATAAATAACACGTACATCAGCGCTCGGCAAAGCTACGAGCCACTTGTTTACATTCCTCCACGCAACTAACGCAAAACTGTTCAGGTGTTCTTGTGAATTTATATCGGTGAAAACATAACGTGACACAGGGGACCTTGAGGTATTTAAGGGTAGATCGTGGAGTAAAATATAATGGATATATTAAGCGTATGCTTAAACGTATTTCCCGCAAAAAAAAAATTGGAAACACATTTTTTTTTTGTTTACATAAGCAAATAGCTTGTTTTTTACTTAAAACGCTATTAGATGTGTTTTTCAGAAATAACTTTATTTATTTATTTATTATTCCATTTTCATAACTTTTACCGTAAGAAAGGTATCAATGGGTAGTTCATTTTGAAATGCAATAGTTATTAATTTACGTGTGATATCCGAGAATAATAGTACACTTTATTACTATAATTAATAAATATTAAATATTCTTAAACACAATTTTTATTGCGAGGAACTGTTTAAACCGAAGTCCTTATGTAGTTATGCGACTGCTATCTATATATGTTTCTATTTTCAACAGCCGATCTTCGATGACCATCTGACTCACACGCTTGCTTTAGATTTCCCTACAGTAATAGTGGGAGACTTGCTTCTCCTACAGTGTCGAGTTCTGACGTACATACATTTAAGTACAAAATGCACCTTGTTATTCCCATGGTTTGATACAATGAAACACGCTTTGTATTTACTTATGCAGGCAAGCAACGAGCGGTGAACCACTTCCAAATTGGCTCCGGTTTCAGGCGGTTTGTTGGTGGTCATTACCCGTTGATTGGTTGATCAAATCACGCGGTAATTAGTGATGATTCTAAGTACTGTATAAATAACACGGTATGCTTACGTACATACGGAAGTACGTCATTGCAGAGCAAAAATTGTACATACATATGTAGTTATATCTAATCAGACAAAAATCGATTTCCGCCGTGAGGGTTTTGTTAATAGAAAAGGTTAAAAAAAAAATTTAAATATATAATGGAGGTCTATGGTTATAATAATATAGTAAAAAAATATTTTATAGAAAACAAACCTTCAGGAATATCAATTGCTAACTATAAGCTTTGTTATAGTGAAAATATCGCTCAAATCACGTGGTTTCATGTTACGTGTTCACAAAGTTAACTCATCTGTTGGTTGCCCTTTAAGTACATAATAATAATAGATGTATTTGGTTGATTTTGATGTGCTCCGCAATGACGTCATCCGGCTGGCCTTGACGAATTTGAGATTCAAATCTAGCATCTACTGTGTTATTTGTACTCTGATTCTAAGCATATACATTCTCAAACGCGTCATCAGTATACGTAGTCAACATAATTACTGGCGTCATTTAAACTTGTTTATGTGATTTAATTTATACGCAAGTGAATTGTGAAATAACAAGACAACTGTTTTGTTTAAAATTTTGCATTTTAAAACGGCTTCTATAAACTTGTCTCCAATAATTTTTTTTGTGTCGGTATTATTTTAGTTACCAATAAACCATACAATACATAAATTACTGCAAGCTGAGCTGATTCAAAACTTTGTAAAAGTAATAACATGGAGTGGGTGAGAGGGGGTTGGCGCGAGATTGGCCCCACCACTCAATATTGTCAGGAGCCGCCACTGCTGCATATATGAGTAATTTGTGCAATTGTATCTACTAACAGCCCCAGAAATTGTATATTTTTACAATCCGTTTGTGTTGTGGTTAGTTGATCAGGCAATATCGTAGAAATATACAGAAGAACACCTATCATTTCGAGTAAAATAAGGAAGTTATAGTCAGCTTTCAGTATAACGAAACGTTTCCGAGAGGTGAAAATGATGAAAACGATTTCCTAAGACATTTAGCGGTTAGAGCGCTTTCTGTGTTTCACAAGTGCTTGTGCGCCTGCATATCTTTCCAATTCTTTCACTACACCCACGACCAAACTAAGAGAATCAACAGTATATCATCGAATATTTCAGGTTTGATCATCGACGCCTTCGGTGAACTTCGTGATCAGCTTGAAAGCGTAAAAGAGGACATGGAGTCCAATTGCTTCATATGCGGATTAGGAAAAGAGTTTTTAGACAAAGTGCCGCATGGGTTCGATACTCACGTGCAACAAGAACATAATTTAGCAAATTACATGTAGGTTGCATTTTTACTGAGTAGAACACAACATTGTCTAATTTCTTCTTTATTGCAGGTTCTTCCTTATGCACTTAATCAATAAACCTGACACCGAATATACCGGCCAAGAAACGTACGTATGGAATATGTATCAGCAAAGATGCTGGGATTTCTTCCCAGTGGGTGATTGCTTCCGCAAACAATATGAAGAAGAAGGCAAAAGTGAATAACAAATCACAGAGAACGCTAATTAAACCTTTTTTCTAAATTTTTAATAATTATGGTGCTCAAATTCACTTGATTCTCATCTGAGAATACTTATTTCAAGCTGTAAATACGTCAGAATTCAACACACACAGCTCTCGATTAGCTTGAAATAAGTATATCTCGTTTTGCATGTTATATTTAATATTAAATATATCAAAAATTAAATGAATAAAGATGCTTCCATAATGCGAAAAAATAATGTTTTAAGAATTTGTTAGTACAAATGAAGATTCATGAACTGTTATATGACTCCGTCTGTTTGCCTTACATAATATCTCACATATTGTATATAATTATTAAAATGTCTCTTATGTGAAAGGAAAAGAGTATATGATAATAAATATTTACGAATTAGTTGCTTTCTTTCTATTTATTGTTATAGATAATACATTCATTTTGAGGTAGGTAACAATACTTCAAGTAGTTCATTAAAAGGATTAGGATAATTGAACCTTAAATCTAGTAATACTGATATAGGCCGATGTCAACTTCATATGTTAAAACTTGTTAATAATGAAAGTTTTTATGTACACACATTTTTTTTTCAAACAGTGTCCTATTTAGCTTTTATGTCTTTTAAAGAAATCGGTTATTGTCAAAGTTGGAACTTATGCAACTTATGTGAACCAACGTGAATACTAACTTAATCTATTAAGAGATCACTAATATCACTTTTCTCATAAAATATTTGTCGCTTAACCTTATTTCAAACGATTAATATAGGTGATATAATATATATAAATCCAATTGTCAAAAAAATCCTATACTTTCCTAATAACCAAATTTAAATATCAATGTATTTCAAAGTTTTCTGTATTGATTTGTCTTCTTAGGGAGACAAACACAATTTCTATGTATCCCACAAATCTACCTTTAATTCACATCATATTTTTATAATAATACTGTAAACATCATTTACTTATGAACTTTTGGCACACCCAATATATAGGAAGTAACTCGTTACGTATAATTTCGAGAACATCTAAATACAAAGATTTTTTTAATTAAGGTGTAATCGATAAATTGAGATAATTATTTAACTAGAGGCTGTGTACTCATAGGTATTTACATTATTAATACCCATACCTCTTTCTTTTGAACTATTGCAGTTACATAAGTGCGAAAAATAAATTAAAATAACAAAACCGGCATCGAAGAATCATTTGAAACGATTTCCATTTCTCTGAATGGATCTGTTGTATAGAAAATCGAGATTTTGCCTTTATTTTTAATACAATGGTTTTGTTTTTCTCATTTTAATGGATTCTGTAATTTATCTAAATGATAATTTCAGTTAAGGTTTTCTATTTCTATACATTCAATTGCCCATAATTTTCGAACCTACGCAAGATAATGGAGAATATCTCGAAAACCACTAAAAACATTAAGCTAAAGCTGGAAAACTTCTACTTACATCCAATGCCTGCATCAAAAAAAATATTGTTCCTTTGAGAAAAAAGATACATATTTTATAAACATTTGGTAGTACTTGGAAAAATGCCAAAATATTCAAGAGATTGTCTAAAAACTTTTCAAAACGAAATATCTCAAAAGAAAACTTTAGTGCAAGTTGATATTAAATAAAATTAAGGCTATTGACTTTTGGTACAACAGAGATATAATCAGCGGCGATCTTACAAAACTACAAGATTCGAAGCAGAAATCTGCTTGGTGTTCCCCTAATTGGAATGAACACCACACCCTTGTTTATAATGCTGTCTAAACAAGGACTACAGACAATTTCAAAACAGTGTATAATTTATAGTTCTCATTCGATAGTTAAAATTATTTGGAAACTTAAAACTTAGAGTATTTGATCAAAAAATACCTAAAGTAGCGTCACCTTTGGCCTTTGGTACGCCAATGGATGTAATCAAACATTTCGGGATAGCTTTTTTTTTGAATGCAAATGATTTTTCAAGCAGGATTTTATTATCAAGATGTTTACCCGACTAAATTTATGTGTATATAAAGTACTTTATATACACATATTCATAAGAGTACTTTGGTAGTTCTCCCAGTGTACTCTACTTGCAATTTAAGCATTCCCTTTATGCTAAAATTGCAGGTAGAATACACCGAGAATGCTAACAAACTACTTTTATGGGTGAATGGAAATGACATATAGATCGCAAAAAAAGGTAGTGAAAAAGTCGTTAAAAAACATCCGACATATTGCGATTACCTTAATTATTTCTGAAAGTGCTATATGCGATGTAAAGGTAATAAATATCTTAAGAGTCTGAAATAGCAAAATTTCATACATATTGAATAAATTATTAACTAGTAATTGTGCTAATATAATCGGACTTTATTTCTCTTAATTCTGTAGCATTATCCACTTTTATTAACAGTGGAATATCATCCGAAGATCCACGACAAGATAAGTTTAAACTTTTGGCAGGTGACGTTTTTAACTCTTGCTCAGCAGGGTTAAAAGTATTGTGAACAACTGCCGAATTATTGTAGAGGCTTGGAAGAAAAGATTTTGTTTTCATAAGTATATACCAGTTCTGTGAAGAGTGTAATTTTCTAAAATAATTTGCTTTGAATGGATTTATACATACCAATATGCATGAAGAAATCGTGTACACAATAGGCATGCTGTTGCTGTATTGTACATTTTCCAGAGCCAAAACAGCAATGAACCATACAACATCGTAACTAGTTTCCACAACGCATAAAACTTTTAGGCAACGTTTACTCTCTTTTAAGCTAACTACTTCGTCGTCAGGCTGAATTTCTGGCTTTTTAATATTATCCAATCCTTCAATCTCATTCTTCAATGCAATTAAAGATTCAGCTGAGCTGCTGAATTCTAACTTCGATAATTCATTATTTATTTTCCGAATACCATTAAGAGAGTATAATGTTGTTAGCATAATTAAAGTAGATACAGGAAGCATGTAATTGATAATCATTCCTTTTTGTACGGAGACAAAACAGAATTTTCGTGACTCATAACTTTGCGGTGTGATAACGAAAGATAACTAAAAAATTCAAAATGAAATACAGTCTCACTTTATTTGAATTCATCTTGTTACTAGAGTCCATATCGCAGGCACCCCATAAGCACATGAAAGTACATAATAAAACTTTAGATTCTTCGTATTACAAAATCTTTTGTAGATATAATAACAATAGAAGAACATCCAGTTGGCAGTTAATAAATGCAGATAATGTAAAGTTATTGCGATTATTCTGCACCTTGTAATATTTTTAATTGCCTTAAAATAATATGTATAAGTTTAAATATATTTTTTAAATGAAATAGTAATGTGCATACTCACATAAACTCCTAACATAAATAGGAGGTTCGATAAGCAAAGACAGGTCATAAGATGTAAAAACATCATAGTAATATCCTTCCTAGCATTACACTTTTTCCGTAGAAGTACTACAAATATTGTCAACAGTTGAGCAGCACAACTTAAGACTGATCCAACTATTATAATTTCTGGCCCGTAATTACTTATACTTTTGGGATGAGAGCCATAATAAACATACATAAGATTATCTATAAAATCATGATCTTTTAAATCTGTATCGGCTAATGAATCATCTGGTAATTCTATGTTCGGTAGTACATCAATAGTATATTTTGAATCTAGACTTTCTGGATTTGGTAATATTAATGACTCTGAAGCTAAATCAAATGTATCATTATTACTGCCTAGAATATCGTAGTCATAATAGTCATCCTCTAGTCTATGTTTAGTCGAATTTGGGGTACCTAAATGCAGTAAAATTAAAATTGAAAAATATAAATGAAAAAAAATATACTCACAAATATAACACGCTGCTATGCAACTGCATAATAAAAGTATAAATGAAAATTTCATATTTTCTACAAATACAACATGTTTACAGATGTAAGATCCATAGGGATGCTGTGTGCGTTTGGTCAATTTAGTATTGCAAAGAATTTCCTATATGATTAGCAATAAATAGTTGAGCGACTATATGTCGGTAGATAACCTTGACCTGCTTAATAATTTAATTTTTGGCGCACTTTTTGCTGTGTTGCGCATGCTCGTAACACGAATCAATACTCGCAAGTTGAGCTCAATAAGAATTATTTAAATAAAACAATACGATTGGGGAAAATTATTATTTATTTCATTTAAAACAAATGAATACAAGTCAATTTGTTAAATTCTAAAATTGAAGCATCTATATATAGTAAATATTAACACACATAAAACCGAATAAAGAAATGAACTTTAAACAGTTCCTCTTATTTTCCCCGTTTTTTTGTTTTCGGTTTACATATTTGTTATTGATAATTCTCGAAATAAAATCCAATATTTCAAATAGTTTAATTTTTGAAAAATATACGTAAGTAAAAATAATCATTTTGTTTCTTCACCTCTCCAAATACAAAGTATTTCCTATAAATGTTTATATAACTACATTGAACTTAAAACCACTATGACGATATACAGTAAATATCTATCTCTCATATGTACACGCTTAAATACGTTTTGTTGGATGTGACATATTAATAATGCTATAAAATGAGTAAGTTTAGTTAATGACGTAAAAAGCGTTTGTCGGTGAGTTTAGTTAATATCGCAAAACATTGCCGGGTACGTGTACTACCATGAAATTTTATTGTACATTAGTTTCACGGAAATATGACATAACTATGTAGCGAACGATCTATATTTTGAGACAATTCTCATACATATGTACATTGATTCGTACTTTAAATAAAACTTGAGCAAAAAATAAATGATTACGTAGGTTTCCTTTTTTGCTATTAGTAGAAAGTATGTCACATAGAACAAAACTTGTAAGAATTATCAAGAATGTAAATAAAAAAATAAATTGTCTTAAGTAAGATTAAAAACAACCATTACTAAATAACAAAAGTAAAGACTGCTTAAAATTCATTTTCGTGTTGTTTTCTTTCTAAAAACTTTACATTTCATACTAACATATTTGATCTGAATAATTAAATAAGTATACCTGTTAGCAAATAGCTTGGCCGTCCAACCTCCCATCCTCACGAGTGTTTCGCCGACCAAACTATTTGCGGTTAAGCATGAATTTTAAAAAATATTTACATAGTAAAATATTATCGCAATTGTAAATTAAATGTATTAAAAAAAAATATCACTCCAATGAAAAAAAAATCAGAAGAAGAGCCGATATATATTCACACACAGAATGATGTTCAAATTTAACCACATACATGTATATTCCTAATTCATATTGATATTTTTTTTTTCTTTGTCCGAAATAATACCAAGGACATTCAAATATGTTCATACTTGGCGCGCAACGCTCGTCGATGATGATAAGATGAAGACTAACATAAAAACTAACTACACGAATAACAAAATAAATACACAGCTAGACACGATGTTTCCACAACTAATAATATAAAAGTTATGCTGATATTATCCGAAAAATAAGCGGTCACAAATTGTTTCTCACATATCAAATGGACCCTCCCTCATTTTCTTAAAAAAATCAAAGCAAGCACAAATTGCACTTTGCGATAATATTTTACAGTCATCGCATGTGTGTAAGTATAGATACGTACTTGAGTCACAGAGGGGTTCGACGGGTAGCAGCGGTCAAGAATCTGAAAAGAAACTAGAGACTGCCAATGTCACCAACTTTCTCTGTCTTTATTTTTAGGTATGTTCCATGAGGATGCTGATTCTAACTAAAAGTTCATATCACATCGAGAAATTAATTCCCACAAAAAAAAATGAGGATAACTAGCACTAATACACAGCTCATAGAACATCTTCTTTTACGATCTTTGCTAAACTAACAAATGCCTTCCCTTCAATTCTTTGGCGTACACCAGAATTGAAGTTGCACAGGGGTTGGTTATATATGAAATATGAAGTTGATATTTCCAGGAAAGTGAATAACTTTGAATAGAAGAAATAAAAGTATTTAATTATGCATGAGTGGTTAATTCGAATTGAATAGACTGGTGTTAAATTGTGATAAAGAGAAACTGTAAAGTCGGAATCATACCGAAGAACACTGTATCACCAATAATTCATAGAGATTACGTCAGCACTTTATTATCGTATTAGATATAATACGTACGGTAGTACTTCAAAAATATTATATAATCATAAGTTACGTCATTTTATAATTCTAATTTATAATATATTTGGCACTAGACAACCAATGACACAATCTTAATCAAATTAAGTCCATAGTGTGGCTATATATAACTGGAACAGCGAAGAGATAAGACGAAAAAGACATCTGCTGTTGACACCTTTGATCTTTTGTCGCCAGAACAATTACTTTTAGCGCTACTTCATTATTTTAGCACTGTCTTTTTTCACTTGCACCAGTCATAAAGAACGTGTGTCAGAGAGGGAAGTACAATCTCGACTCAAAATGCTCGCTACTTATCATTTGCTGTCATTTGATGCATTAAACGTACGTAAGTACATACATTTGATTAGTAATAAAGACATTATTGCTGTTATTATTAAATAGCAATACACCAAGAAACGAACAAAATAACAATAAGTTGAATTTAAAGTGGGTAACAATAACGTTTAATTATTTTCTGTCACTCCCAGCTACAGCGCCTAATTCGTGCATGGGTACCCGCTAAAAATGACAAGTGTCTTATATTGTCTTATCTCTTCGATGATTAGAACAGGGAAGAGATAAAATAAGAAGGGTTACTACTAGTGTCGATTGCCTTTGATGTAGTGTCGTCAAAAAAAAATAACTGTTGGCATTACTTCACTATTTTAGTACAAGATGCCTCAGCTTTCTTCTTTAAATTGCGCCAATCATAAAAAATATAAGTGCAATCTGAAATTTTTACTGTTATTATCAAATAACAAATCAGCAAACAACAAAGTAAATAATAATAAATTTAATGAAGAACACATTGTTTCTGGAATAATCCTATTATTACAGAAACAATCTTTCTCAATTATGCGTCAATAGTCCGAACCACGGCTTGCTTGATGAGTTTGACAATTTGCTTTATACGGCCTGTCGAATCATAAGTTGCACGTGTTCACCGCTGGCGCTTTTTACCAGATTCTTTTGGGAAAAATGTATACTCTTGGGTTGGCAAGATAGCGACAGCGAAATGTTAATTTAAATTTGAATAAATGTCATTTCCAAAATTATACGATTAATCCGCTTGCTTCGTCAAAAACCTAACTATTAAGTTTTTTTATAGTTGCGTTTTACTTCTTATTAAAATTATTGAAGTACATAGTTATTTGTTTACATAGTTTAGCACTATTTAGTTTTAACCATAAACCAGATTGTTATCAGCTGCACCGGTTACTGTGCCGTTACTATTATTTTGATATATCAAGAAAGTATTTTCCATGCTCTCAAATGTCATGCAGATATCGCTACTTACCGAAATCTGGCGTAACATTCAATTCAATGTAAAATTGAATGATCCGATAAGCGGTATAAAGCAAACTATCCAAGTCATCAAGCAGGTCGTGGTCAGAACAACAGATTGCAGTGGCGCCATTTCTATAAACTGAGAGTGCTGTCAGGACGCCGCAGTCGTGCACGTGGACGCGCTGAAAACGGCAAACGTCCCTTCTTTTCTTATCTCTTGCCTGGTTGGAATTCCCATTATTTCTTTGTTTCTATCTTTGTTATATGATGAATGCACGGAGTTACTAGAAGTTCTATCTTACTGATATGTTATAAACGAATGACATATTGTTGGCGTTATTTTTTTTTTAAGATGTTGATTAATAACATTGAAAATGTGTGCCCTTCTCAGATGCAGCAATTTATGACGTCATGGTCAGCCGTTATGATTCCGGGTTTATTTGTTTTCTTTACCTTGCCAACCTTCACCTATCTAAATTGTTAACATACGAAATTAATAACCAAACCGTTTTACTTACATTTTTGTAGAATGTATATGAAAATCTTGAAACGTGCTTATCAAGTACAAACTGTAGGAGCTGGCGGACTATCTGTGGATGGTGGTTGCAATATACTGCTCGAGCCGTCCTCATTAAGGCTGAATGTGCTATTCGAATCATCAGTGATCGTGAGAGAATTATTTGAAGATTCTTCAAACTTCAGAATGAAACAAGTTAACGTCATAAATGAACCGAAGAGATAAAAGTACTTACTGTTGAATGAATTTCGTCTGATAGCCTAACCTGCTTAGTATTAATTTCATGACTACTAGAGTCAGATAATCGCTTACGACTTGAATTTTTAGTTTTCTATATTCTAAAATATAATGCAGGTAGTTAAAGCAAAAACACTTTTCTAAAAATAAATTACACTTGCATTTATTGTTTGCTGCAACTCCTCTGATAGCCTAGCCTTTTTACTGTCCACACTGTCCGTCGATAACCTTTTCCTATCCGCTCCATTCCGAACCAAATTCCCACTATACTTCCTTTCCCTTTTTATCAAACTATGCGATATATACTGAGGCAGTTGCTTTCTTTTTACATGTCGCGCCTCCAAATCCATGCCTTCTTTCAGCATTTTCGAAAACGATGCCTGCCTATTAACAGTCTTGGTGAAAGTCTGTATGTCATATGTTAGATTGACGTTAAGGTTTTCCGTTTTCGCAAATTCTAAACCTATAAACCACATCGAGCACACACCGGAACTACTTTCTGATTTCGGATCGATGTGACTAAAACTTTCAGGATTTATGTGCGCTAGTACTATATGAGGATTCCTTTCGAGAGCCACTGAAAATGTAAACACACATGGATAGAAGTAAGAAACAGTTTATACCCATTTTTAGAAACGCATTCGTCATTATTGATTGACTTTATCGTAATACAAAAGTAAAATCCAACTCAAATCTAAAATATCGCTGCTTTCATTGCAATTAAGTTCTAAATCTACGCTCCCAAATTTTAATAGAAAAATGAATATGTCCGTTGCTGTGCAAGGGTTTGTTTTGTTATTTTAAAAGATTAATCGTGTAATTAGGAAACATTTTTGCTTACCTCTCCTGAAAATTACATTTATAGTACATAATATGCTTACTTACCAATCAATAATCTCACTTTACTTTCAACTAATCCACACCATTCTAGATGATCTTCGGAGGTTGCAGCGCTAACCAGCAACATAATAAAATGTCTGTACTTCATAAAAAAAGGCGGTGGTTCAAACAATCTCTCCCAACACTGTCTCCCTAACATGATTTCATCTGTCAACTGCAAACCATGTTTGAATTCTTCCATCATAATTGTTCGTGTAGAGGTGGAAACATTGAATGTTGAATTTTGTTGCGGATATGCTGGCGTTATTATCGGCATCAGGTGATACCTATCTTGTATATTTACCTAAAGTCGTTAGCGCTGTCAAGTGTTGCCTGTTCTTTACTACAATGAAATTTTTGCACTTACCCTTGGGTCCCATACTGAAAATCCTAAATTAACATTTGAAGGTTGTTTAAGAAGTACTGGTTGTGGCCATTTCCACTGTGAAAACACGAGAAAAAATTTATGGACCAAGGTTGCAGCGACTGCTTGGGGATACAGCTGACACGTTCTAGCCACTAACATAGCCCATGACACGCCACCAAGATAGCCTAAAGCATTACTGTATATACCATGACCTAATAACAAACATATATTTTATTAAAAAATATACTAATATAAACATTGAACCTTTAAATCAGCTTTTTAGATTTCTGTGTTCATGTAGATCCTGGGAATACAAACACTTTAATATATATTTTATTATTAATAATATTTTTTTAATAATCGAGTCACTTGAAAATTAAATATTACAATTGAAGTAACTACACATATAAGAAAATATAGTAATATAGGAATATTGTAACTAAAATACACGACGTTAAAACATAACACATAATCCAACAGCA
This sequence comes from Protaetia brevitarsis, assembly GCA_004143645.1. Classification (NCBI taxonomy): domain Eukaryota; kingdom Metazoa; phylum Arthropoda; class Insecta; order Coleoptera; family Scarabaeidae; genus Protaetia; species Protaetia brevitarsis. Next base: position 316,365 of record RXPK01000194.1, on the reverse strand, counting down.
GCTGCATGTCTGCGGGCAGAGCACTTAGGAGATCGCAAAACAGAAAGCCTTATGTCAATGATTTCGGGTGACCTTACGGTTTGTGGAAGCCCAGTCTCGCCGAAGTTCAAATAAGCAAGTTGCCCACCCCACCCCATAGTTCTTATTTGAGTAGCTTTAATTTTTGTACACAGTGTATCAAATGGCAAATTTATTATAATTGGACTGCAAAATATGGTCTATTGTTACACATCACTGTAAATTTAGCTTACATAACTTAAACACTTCTTAAGTATTTGAAACATAAAAATCAGTTTAGATAAACTTATAAAACTATGTTCAACCTTATTAAAACAGACGCCTATTTTGATCGGAGAATCCAAAAAGCTAAAAGTATGCATGGGGGTCAATTTTATTTTTAAAAACCACATACAACTTGATACTTTTAAGACTTTTGGAACACCTGTGTAACATGAAAATAATTTTAAAAAGTAACCATAATAGATTTCCGTGTATGCCAAAAGTCAAACTTTTTGAACGTATTTTGGCCACAATATTCCGTGCCATATAGAGTAAATAACCTTCTATATCAATAACAATTCTGTCATTGACGTTCCAATCTTTTAGGGGCCTTTAATTTTGAAAGTCTGAAATTAATGGAACCAAATTTACAATACGACAGTTTAGAATCAACATGATGTTTATTTTTTAAATACACCTGAAATACAGCCGTAACATTTTTTTTAATTTGAATATTTCATTTCTATTCCAAGAAAAACGGCAATAATGACTTAAATCACATTAAACGTTAGAAGGCGTCTTCATGTTGTTTAATATAACATGTTGGTTCAAGAATAATTTAGGTAACTTTTAATATTTTTTGTTTATACAATGTGAACCATTTTTTAACTCTTCCTTGTCATTACATTGATGTTTGAATTTATATTATATCGTTTACACGTCCGTAATTAATAATCCAAAGAAGTGAAAATTGGCAAGCATGCTGTTTCTTAATTAGAAGCCATTTGAAACATTAGTAACCAGAGCCTCGTTTTGCGTCGATTCGGTATGAGTTGTTTCGCTATTGCGTCGGTGAATAATCAGCACCCAGGATTTCATTTTGCGTCGTTAGTTTCGAATTGCGCCGAGCAGCGCCATCCTATCAGGTTCACGTAAATCCTGTCTCGATTTTCGACGTTTCAAATTGCGTCGTCTTCTTGCGGAACCTATCTACAACGCAAACTGAGGCCCTAGTGCAAATGCAAATGAAACACACGGAAAATCGTAAACTAATTATCTGTGGAAGAATGAGTGGTGCCTAGAAACTTTTACACGACGACGCAGATGCTATAAAAATGTACTTATGAGATAAATGAAAAAGCTTCATACCTTTTATGTTTACCAATTATAAATTTATTATTTTTTTAACTAGAAAATTTATTTATTTACATATATTTTTGGCTAAAGTAGCTTGATTTGTGATGTGAACATCAAAATATATATTGTATATTTAATGTTAATTTAAAGATTATTGGCTCCATCAAAAATATTTGAGTAGGTTTTGAAAATGGTTTTGGCTTCCAACTGCACTGTAGAAAAATGAATCAAAAAGTAAAAGTAATGTAGCTTGGAATAAAAACACTTGGAAAAATTTACCACTTTTTAGTCCTAGCTCTGTCAGTTAGGTAAGAACTGGCAAAAAAGTATCACATGCTTAAAGTACTATTTTTTTGCTCTTGAAAGAAAATCTAATGACAGACAATCGCACATACCATAAAAAGGTATAAAGGTTCAATGTATTTTTAAAATAGCAGATACCACAGTATAGGAAGAAGGTCTAAATAGTTTTGTCTTACGTTTCGCCCACAACTTGATAGCTCTTAATGCTAGTCTAAAATTATCTACATTAGGAACAAGCCGTAAAATCTCATCTGTGACCCTACAGCCATTCAGACTTCTAACACACTTTGGATCAAGACCCTTGAGCAACATATCATCTTGGAGATCCATTGTTTCAGGTATTTCTTTAAGCAGAAGTTTGGCAAAGAGCATATCAATTTCAATACCATCAAATTTCATTTTAATTACTGGTACAAAGGCATCTTCCACAGCCTACAAAGAAAAAAAGGTTATGAATATAAAGATGATATAAATTATAAGCGTACTCTTAGATCCGTAACTTCACTCTGTTGTTTAAGTAATTCAAAAAAGGACATAAAATAATCTCCCCTACTAACATGACGAGGTGCCACGCAGAGAGCATCAATATCGGCTCCTTTATTATGTACCTACATAAAATGTAAAAAACCACAAATTAATAAAGTTGATATATGTTTTACACAACAATAATATAAAGTTCCTACACACCCCCAACCTATAACTTCCAAATGTATAAATCTTCCCACCAACATTTTCTGCTACATTTTCAGGCATATTTAAAGATATTGATACATCTTTTATCCATTTTTTCACAAGGCCATATAATTTAGATAAAATATCCATACGATGATTTAGTTCTTGTTCTGTTTCGAAAACACCATACGGTTTCAGTGCTTCTTCCAGCTCTGTTGTTTTCACTATATCACTTTGTTTTGGCGGAGCTGTAGATATAGCAGAGGTCATACCAAAAGTTTGTGAATTCTGAACATTTTGTTGATTATTCTGTTGGTTGTTTTGTTGAGTACTACTTAACTGTGATGGCCACATTTTCTTATATGCCTGCAGTAACATAAAAAAAGATATGAAGAATATATATTGAGAGAACATACCTGCTAAAACTACAATTCTGAATATGTAATACGTTACTATATCATATATTGTAAAGACAAGTATTTCAATAAACAATAACACAATGACTTTATAAACTACATGTTATCACACCAGTATTTTAACCTGTAAATTAAATGTATTTACTATGACCATAAGCTGTTAAAATAAGTGCTACTTACATTTATAAAAGATTACTTAGAAAATAATAATATCAAAATTAATTAACAAAACATTTTAACAAACTATTTGGTGTGTTAGACAATGACAGGCATTAAGTTGGTTACGAATCGCGAATGTTGGTGTCAAAATAATTTAAATTAAAACCTTGCGCGTGAAATTCCCTAAATAAGAAATTGTTGATGAATATGAATACCATTTACCCATTTACTTTCGTGTTAGTGGTGTTAGTAAGTAACACATTCTTTATGAACAAAATGCAAATTTCCTGCAATTATCTTTAGAACCATTTATATACATATATTAAAATAATAAACTTCAGTTAGTGAAAATAATGCGGAACTTTCAATTTTGTTTAGAGATCTGATAAGAAATTAAAATCTGGACAAAAGTATTTCTTTTATATATATAAAAAGGTATGATTGTATTGTTTGTATTCTTTAATTACCAGCAGCTTTCGAAGTTAGGCTAGGGGTGACATTGCATATTGCATATGCATGAACCAAAACGAACTCCTACGCTATTTCACTTTCCAATGCCTTCTGGCCTTAACATACATAACATAAATCTTAATTTATAACCTATATATTTGTCATTGAAGTACGGAAGGAAATTCACTACGAACTCCTAAGGCTGGTTTCATATTAGTTCCTTCCGAACGAATAGATCCATCAGAATCTGCAAATTCCAAAATGCTACTCTATATTATTTCCAAAGGTTTAAACACAAAATAGAAAAATACAAATACAATAAAAAGGCGATCCCTAATAGCCAAATTTAAATTTCCCTCAATTATTCTCACTACCTTCAACGTTAAAACGTAAAATTACCCACCATTTTATCAAGGTCCCCATTTTATTCTAGATTAATAGTTATTTTAATGCCTTTACGTTGAATTCAGTAAACAATTGTGGCGGGAAATTTAAGTTTGGATATTGGGGGTACAAGCGCCCCAAGGGGCTTGCGTCCAGTAGGTTACCGACCTCTTAATAACTGTCTAAATAAAATATAATAAAATTATCTTTTCAAAAGCCGGACTGGCCATCTAGATCCAACCCCAGAGTAATCTTCCACGTTTTTCATGTTGTCACTGTGAGTTGATGATGGATGATATTGTAATTATTTGAGAACCGGTACAATTAAATATTCTTCGGGCTCTTTAGAAAAAAAAGTACATAATAAAATATGGAAAATTTGTTAATTTAATAAACAAAATAAGAACCGCCATGTGCTTGCTGGATGTATATAGAAACATATTAGCCCCACAGACAAGCAAGTGGTGGCGATGATTCAAGGCAAGATCTGAAGACCAATATGGATTGATTAACAAATTAAAAAGTACGAAGTAGGAGCAGCGAAGGAAAAAGAGAAAAGGGATCATTACTGTCGCCGCCTTTGATGTTGTGATTGTTGGCGCTACTTCATTTCTTCAGCACCAGATGCCACAGCTTTCCTCTTTATTTATACCAATCATAAAGAACGTGACTAGAGAGGAAGGTGATCACAATACACCTGAAAAGGTTGCGGTGAAATAGACCTTGCGTTTATGGTAAAGTGACCATACGTCCCACTTTTGGCGCAACTGTCCCACTTTTTAACAAATCTGCCCGCCGTGTTTTGAAAAAGTCTCACTTTTAATAAAATATTTTGGCACTACTATAATTTACGCTTTCGCGCGCAATGTAAATGAGATATTGCATTTGACTGATGTTCTAGCAAACTAAAACTAACTTTTTATAAACTAAGGTCTGTGTATTATTAGAACACACACAAATACAGGAGAATTAAAATAGGCGGGTAAATAAAAACATTGTAGAACTCTCACAAGTTTTATTGGACCCTCTCGCCTCTCTTCGGACGGCCGCAAATATAATGCCCCCTTTCTCTCGTTGACCCCGACTTAGCGCCGGCAAAATATACCCCACACGTTGTTGCATCCCTTAAATAACAAACTCATAAACTATATCTTTACATGGTCACAGTTGACACTAATGTATCCCTATACCTATCGCTAACCATGTTCTTATGGGCGGTGTTGAGTGGTGCAAGCAATACCGGACAAGTGGATAAGAGAGGTCTTTACAAAAGGCTGTGACAGCAGTATGTACACTGAACACACTCGCTGAAAACGCCAAGTGATCCTTCTTGTTTTATGTCTTTGCTGGTAGGAGTAAGTGGTTTATTTCTGGTGTTGTTATAAAAAAAATCATTTATGTTAAAAAAATATTGTATTCTGCAAAAGTATTACATTATACAATAGTTACCAAAATATATACATAAATATTATTATTAAGTATTTTGTTAAATTGATTTTGTACATATATATAGTAATGTTTGTATGGTATATAAATATGTAATTGTGACGCATCTAAGATTAATATTGCATTGAAATTAATACAACAGTATAAAAATTGCAGTTACAATATATACAATGTGTTGATCACTTGGGTTAACTGTTACGAACGAAATGTGGTGTAAAATTATGCATCCTATACATACGTGTAAATAAAAAAAGGAATAGACCTTAAAACGTTAAAATTAAATTATATAATAAATACAAAACACTTAATCTAATTAGCAGTATACAAAAAATTATTACAAATGATAAAATTTAAGGAATTAAATGATACATGACAACATATATGAGATTATGATATTTTAATGAATATAAAAACATGTTTTTTTTTTAAATATAATAAAATTTATTATGAAATTTAAAATATATATGTAAAGTTGTTGGAAGATGAAAATATAAATAACGATTTTATACATAATACAAAAGAACATACAACGATAAGTTAATGTATAATTGTACGCAATATTTAACTACAACATAAAATAATACAGTTACGTCAGTTCTATCTCAAAAGTAATTAATGAAATCTATATTACTAATTATGAAAATATATAATTATTTTCATAACAGTATTAAAATATGTATAGCCATATCATACAAGGTTCTACTATTACTAAAAAGAAGTTGTTTAATAAATAAAACTATCAGCTGTACTCGTTACCTTCATATAATCCTTCACAGACTTCCAATAATCGAAGTACTGGATTTATATTATATGGAAACAGATTGCCTGCTACTAATCTGTTGATTTGCATTTTGAGTCTAATTAATATAGTCATAGTATTATCTAGCTCATTATCTCTAGAAGTAGCTGACGAATCACAGCAACTGTTAACAAATTTTGACCAGTTCCTTCGTATATACTTCAGAAATCTCAGAAGATACAGTAAGAAACAAGTTTCATTATTAATTAAATAATCCAGAAGAATATCACTATCATGACTAACTATTCTGAGGAATTCAATAAAAGACAAAACAGGATTGAGCATCGAGATCAAGTCAGGAAAGACTGCATTCCGATAAGATATACCAATAGTTATATCCAACGTACACACCATTGATTCTATCATATAATCATCTTGATCACTAAACAAGTGTATCAGAACTTTTGAAAATGGACTTTCAGGGTGAAAGTCCAGACTATTTTTAATGAAAATGTCAACCTTTTTTAGGACATCTCTTATAGACCGCTCTATTAATTGCATATCCTGATAGAAATCATAGTCATCCGATCCAACGCTTGAATCTGAACTATCTGACCGCGTTTCTTTAATAGTTATTGCAACTGATTTAAGAACTAATAATACCAATTTCTGTAATAATGTCTTATCAATGTTAGTCTGTGTCGATTGTGAGCTAGTTATAGTGCCTACGAAACTGTGTACTGTAAAACCCTCATTCCTTCTGAAAGGTAGACAATCAAGCAGTCGAAAATCCTTAACATATCGTACAACTAAATGTGCTAGTTGGCAAGTGTCGTCGGGTAGCATATCTTGTAATGCTAATGTGCTGCCATAACATAATACTTCATTGAATAGAGATAATAATTGCTTCCAGATTATAGGAGGTAGAGAACCATGGAGTAATCCAACGAACATTTCTAAATGAGTATAGAATGGTTTAGTATCTATTACGCTTAAATTTGCTTTAACTGATATTGTACTTTCCCATAAAGCTAAAAAAGTTAATATGCATGTCTGTGACTCCACACAATCATTGTGAGAAATCAGATATTGTATCCGATTTATTAGTTCGGGCCATTTTGATTCCAATCCTTTTATTATAAGACCCTTGATGGCAGAAGTGTCATAGCTGTCTGAGTCACTGTAAGTTACTGTTGTGCAAGTGCTACGTTCGCTCTGTTCGCTGCTACTGGGGCCCGCACCATCGCGCGATAATTGAGATTCTTCTAGAACATGTATTTCTACATCTTTCCATTCCACAACACGTTTGATAATTTCCAGAGCAAAATTCATTTTCACATAGTCAGTGGGTTCCATTTGTTAAAAAATTAAATATCGACTCAAGCCACTCGTTATTAATATTAGTTTTAGCAATAATCAAGAAACTGCTCAGCACTTTCGCAGACAGGTAGTTCAAATACTTATTACCCAAATCGTTAAGGGAAATGATTTGTTCTATAAGATTATATTCATTTCTAATAATGGTATCGCATATATTTACTATTCGAGAGCAAATATAACCAGAATTATTCTGTTTCAAATAAACATCAAATAACAGTTGTAATTTAGATAGAAATTGCAAAATTTTATTTGTCGGCCATTCACATAACATGGCTATCCTTGTTCCATTGTTATCAGTTATTTGATGCCCTTCAAAAGGTTTTCGCAGCGTTCTTTCAGAAATGGCACACAGACATTGTTTGATTAAATAACTTTGAAATAAATCTAAGCTATCACCTTCTATATTTACCTCGGGTGGATCGCTATATTCTAAATGGCTTGCTGTTGGTACATTTGATACGAATTTTGTCTGTTCTCTAGGTATTTGAGTAGACAAGTTACTTGTAGATGCATATTCTTGTATATTATTCTTTGGTGTAGTTATGGAGGAAGAATAGTATCGATTGTGGTTAGTATGCTCCTGTGATGTTTGCTCATAAAAAGTGTTTTCATAGGACGGCCTTTGTTCATTGCCCAAGTGTGTGGCAGTGCATGTGTTTAAAAATGGCTGTGTAAAAGTAGAAGCTGAGAAGATATCAGGAGCCGGTTGTATTGAGGTGTTATCCGGGTGAACAATGTAAGGGTGAGCATTATGAGATAAATCTATTCTACTTACATCACTGATATAAACACTGTTATGAGTAGTATTATTTGTATCCCACATTAACATCACATTATCATTCAATGATGTCCGATCACTGTTTGTTTGTTCACTAGTCCGTATAGGGGATTTCACACCACCACTTAAATGAGTATTGAGAGTATTGAAAGTTAAGTCAGCCTCGTTGACATTGTCAGGTAGAGATAAACGTAAAGCTGACAAATCTGCCCTGGTACCATTTTCATTCAAGTTGTGAATATAGTCTGGCTCATCAGCTGTGTGTTCTTCATCTTCTCTCCGAAGTTTCTTTTTTACTGGCTGCTCATTTGCCATTTTAAAGTCGCTTTGCCGTAGAACCATTAGAAATGTAATTTCACTGCATATAATTCAATATTACACATTAGTAGATTAGGAAAGCCTCAGTCAGTCCTTTAATTTTTTTTTTGATCAAAATCTGAAAACAAAGTTAATGTGTCTAAGTAAACATCATAAAATTTTTACTAGATATTTATGAAAATAATAACAATAACCAAGATATATAGCGAACACATCTAATAATTAGTTGAAAAAGTTGTATGTGAAAAAATATCAACTTACATTTCCACTTTCTTGTATAATATTTTGATTGATAAATAGCTCCCATTTTTACGAAAAAATCATCACATGAACTAAATTTTAAAATGATCGATGGCTTTACAACATATTTAGAGTTCATTATTAAACGTTTACACTTCGCACATGATAGTATATATGGAAATAAATATTGTTTTTAAAAAACTGACTATTTTATATACACACATAACTCCATTGCGTACAATATGACGCGCGAGTCAACTGAGCGTTAAATTTCATAATAATTTCTTGCTAATTAAAAACACTTTCACGATAGTTCTATTTGATGAAAAAAATACTGCATTGCAAATTATTTAAAATTCGCTTCCGATTAACTCGGAAAGTGACTTAAAAAATTAAAAAATCATTAAATAAAACCTACAGACTTTCAGCAATTGACTAGGTTTAAAGAATGTGCGATGTTGCCACATAAATAGCTACCATTCATAAGTTCCAATACTATTTTGAACTTTGAGGTAAAAGTGCTTCCTTTTGCGTTTGCATCGTTACTTATCTTGGTGGAGTTAAGTAAAAATAATAGTATTTTTGCTACCACACCCACCTATATTATTTTAGTTAGTTGTATTTTAAAGAAAAGAAAATAGTGTGCGTAACACGGGAGAACGTTTGTATATCCCTTGCTGCTTTGCCATGTTTACTTGTTATGGGATGAGTAGTCGTAATGGTTTGTTGTATCGTATGGTTTGTTTTGATATCTTTAAAAACAAATATATACATGAGTAAATATATATTTTTTAAAATTGCAAAAGTGTGAACTTGTACACAAACAAAACACAAATTTTAACTTATACTAGTACAATTATGATGTATTTATGCAATTTCCGTTGCCGCAGACCTAGGTACACTCTGTTCACTCATAATTTGTACGATTTTTAAATATTTAGTACACATAATAATTGGCGATGGGTAAGAATGAGGGAATGAATACGTTCTTACAACAATCAGACACACTTGTGTTTTTTCGGTGTTCGGAGAATCCGTAAGTACCAAAAATTCTCAACTTATGAGGCGAATAGACGCGAGTGTTAGTCGTTTTAAAAAAGTATATTTTACACATCTATCCGTATAATGAAACGTAGTGTCGGAGAGGGTTATTGTCATTTGAAAGTTGGCCTGATGAATGTTCAAATGAGAACCGAAACCATCAGTATATAACCTCATTTATAAAATTGAAAAAAAGAAATTAGGAATTACTTTATGTTAATTAAATTCTCAAATTCACTTAATTATTGACTGAAACGTCTAAATTATTGTACACATTGTGCATTTATATTTATTAAAACAATGAATTAGTAATACAATGACTTACTTTTGTCTCCACCACTATCAGTTAAACCATATACGTACTATTCCTGTGAAAACGATGGACAGTTTTATAAGATTATTAATTAGATCGGACACATTTAAAGTTCTGTTATAATGTGATATAAATTAAACACTATGGTTTTTTTATTATTTTTGTTGTAGTCAAACAATAGAGGTGCTTCATTTAAAAAAAAATGAATTTAGATTTCCTACCAATAAATTATTTTTTTTTGTTGGTTGTAAATCATTTATTTGTAGTAAATAAGCCGATAAAGTAAATAATATATAAATAACAATAATAATAAAAAGTAAATAATATATGCTTGAATGCACAGAGACGCACAATTTGACTGGTCGGTAAAGTCGTCCGTTTCAGCCAAAGTTGTTTACACGTTTTAAAATATTAACCACGAATTATACAAATTATAAGTGAACAAAGTGTACAATAAGTTGAATAATTGAAATTATTTTTATTGTATGTAATGAGTGAAGTTAATAAATTGCTTTTTATAGTTATCGCTTTAATTATTTGTATATATGCATATGTTTGTAAATAAAATTATGTTTTCGATAATAGTCAAAGAATAAACAAATAGAAGGTTGGAAAAATCCCGACTTTTGTTTTATGGCAATTGTCAAATATTATGGTTAAGTACTTGCAGTGAAATAACAGTTTAGATTTATACAATAAAATTAAAATATAATGGATCCATAAAAGGACGACCATATCCTGTAATAATAATAATAATGAATTATGTGTACGGGGGAACGCAATTGACGTAATCAGTATTATGTATTAACACACGGAAGGTGTACTAATTTTATTTCATCTGGGTGTCGTTTAATTTAATGACGTGTGTGTTAATAAAAAAAAGTTTCCTCTGATGCAGATGAAATATTATGCATTGCAGGAACTAAATTGTAACATCTGTTACATAAGGAAATATGTGCGCAATGTGGAAGCGGAATTTCTCTAAAACTTGTGTTGATGTACTGGTTAGAAGTGGAGCATTTATTTAGCAGATTTTTTTAAAAAAATTAGCATTTTCAACCGAATTTCTTTTATAGATTTTTCATTCAAAACGGTCCCGAAAGGGGACATGTGACAAAGTAATAAGTTAGTATGAGGTATCCGTAAGCAACGATAGATGTCGCGTAAAATTTAATAGTTATTGGACCTATAAACAGAAAATACATTATCCATTTTCGTTCCTTATTTTGCTTTGTTCATAACGGAAAAAAAACGACAAAGCAAAAACCGCGTGAAGCCAAAATTAATGAGCATAAACTGTTCTTTTTGGCGATATGTGGTATATTTTTTCAAAGCTGTTCAGTGCTGCAGTGGGGGTGTGTAAAATGGCTACTGAAGGTTTACTCTGAAGTGTTTTAAATGTTGCGAATTGCCCACATCTACGAAGTTTCAATTTACAAGGTGATTATATTATCTTATCAATATAAATAGATTTATCAATCTCATGCATTTGCGTTTTAAACACGAATTTTTATTGACGTGTTTATATTTAGGTTAAACTTCGTCATACGGATTTCCTTCTTTGCCTTGCATATCTTTTTATTATTTTACTTATTTTTTGAAACTTTCGAAATACTACTGTTAATACGATTAACTGATTAGTATATTTGATCAAACACAAAATTTTAGGTTATGTTTTTAGGGAGAGGTTTTGTCAATTTGTTTATGTTAAACGAGAATCCCATCACACTCTTTTGGGGCCATTTATTTTTAATTTATGTTATATTTAAGCTTCACTTGCTAGTATATTGTCTTAGGTATCATAATAAAAAAAATAGATGATTGCATAAAAAATGTTACTCATTCATTTATGCAAATGATTTCATGTAATACTTATCACTCAACACAGGTTGAACAGTAATCTTTAAGGTATAGTGTAATTGTATTTGCTTAATAATATTAGCACTAACGTTGCTTAATTGTAGAAATTTCATTGAGATTTTAATAGTGTGTGATTCATATTTTGGAGAAGCCAAATTACTGTTTTAGGTATATTCTATGTTGTCCAGGTTCTCATTCTCATTTGTCGTGTATTCTATATCATATTAAATTTGTCTATTATTGTATTTCATTTGTGCTTGGTAAATTTACAAGGTATTCACACTGATTACCTTAGCTTCTGAAGAATATGTAAGAAATTTTATTGATTTGATCACAGCTTATCATTATTTATATAGGTATATATCTCATGCGTTTAAACATTATTATAGCATTTTGAATCACATTGCCCAAAAACCTATATGTATAAGGTTTGCATTTTTAGCTGTAGAGTTCTTATTTGGATGTATAGTAAAGTGAAAACAAACTTTACAGTTCGGTCCAATATTTAAGATTCACTATACAGGTGGTCAGGAATTTTCTGTTTTTCTGGTAGCTATTTATATTGTAAATTTTTGAAGGGATTAGAATAGAAAGGATAGTGAAGAAATGCCGATTGCGCATAATCAACAGATCTGTTTATAATGAATATAGATGTTATTTATTTACATACAGAGAACTACTGTAGTATAACGATAATAGAGAATAACGTCATTGACTAATAGCGTAGAGAATATATTATTATTTTAAATTTATAATAATATTTTTCCTATTTTAAACCCATCAATTTTATCTTTCATCTTTAATTTCAATAGACCAGGAGTTCGTATCACCTTTTTGTCTTTTCTTCTAGCAATCTAATGGTGTGGCCTGATGACTGATCTAAACGTGGCAGTGATGCCAGGCGTGGCCGGTGAGAGGCGGCTACGCCAATTAGAAGCTCTGTTCCTTGGCGGCCCCGTGCAGGGCCGGGGGCAGAGCTTCAGCATTGAAACTCTCGTCGATGTCCTCCTTGTACTCTATGACGAATGCTGTAACTCGAGCCTTAGACGCGAAAAAACCGTTTCAGACTTTATAGAATTTGGTAAGTTGCCTACATTTTCTTTCACTTTTTTTCAAGACAGGCTGTATATACACTTTAATATTACCGAATTATTTCTAATATAGTACAATTAGAAAATTACCACAAAATGTGGAATGAATAAAGGACAAAGCCACAAAAAACGGAAGTACCTATCAATGATTAAATATCAAAGAATAAGCACTTTATTGGCATTGCTTATAATTAATATAATTATAATTAAACCAAGTTTTTTTATCATGAAAGAATATGATTATTTTAATATTTGTAATTTATGGTCCCTGATACCTATTGTTATCCTTTGAAGAGTTGCAACAGCAAAATTGTGTTTGTTTAGCTATAGTTTGACTTGTTTAATATTTATGTACGACTTCTTGTTACATACTAACACCGTTGTAACAAAACATCCTTTCGAAGAATGTTTGTCGGTAGTCACGTGCAGAAACGTGACATTTTCTATTGTAAATATACAAATTGCACTTACGTACTACGAAGCATTTTGACGTATGGCCGCAGAATGCATTATTCATTAAAATAAATTACCTACACATTTTGAAACTTAATCATTGACGATTGAAGCCTCTAATGATGATATTTTTTACCGTGTATCACCAAATGAACATTTTTTCGCCGCAGTTTAATTCGATTAAACATTTAGTTCGATACAGTGGAAAATTAAGTATGTTTACACCTGAAGTAAGAAAATCTTATCGTCTTTTAAAAGCCGCTATACAGATAATCATTATCTAGTGATTTAGTATTTAGAAATTAGTTTACTAGGTGCAATGTGGTGCGATATCGTTCTCATTGTGAATAAGATACCTTCTGAGAGATTTATCAATGGATATACAAAATAATTTAGATGAAGGTAGATAAATGTGCATTAAATTATTAATGTAGGAAAATTTAGTAATTATATATTCATTTTGTGAACTTGTAAGGTTATTGAGGTTTTGTGATAATTACATTTTATTATGTTTACTAGAATGGGTGGATAGATGAAATATTATTGACAATGGTGTTTTTTAGTTAAAAATAAAATATATAAAGATTACACAGTACAAGTATAATATTTGTTCCTATTTATATTTAATATTTTTTTTTCTTTGAATGGGATTATACTTAATATTACTGACACAATTTAGATATTATAAATTTAAATTCTCAGTGATAGTTTTAAACTCAACAAAATTAATATCTAACTAATTTAGTTGAATGCCCACCAGTTAACCACTGATATTATTTATTTAGAAAATTAGGCTTAGCAGACATAATGTAAATATGTAACAAAAACAATGTTAATTTTCGTTATTTCACTCACAGGCAGGTTTTATCTGTTTGTAAATACTTTTTAAAACTTTTTTGATTATAAATTGCAGAAATCATCGCACACCGTTTATCCACCGATTTTGGTGTCTGACACCTCATACAAATTAAACACAACTAATAAAACACTGAGTGATATGCTTACAAAAAATAGCTGCTGTAAGATATGCTCGGTAATGGGATTCCGCTGATACGCACAAGTGCCTGTGTACTGGTTCGTAAAAAAATCTGTAAACTAATATGTTTACTCATTTTGTTATGAATTTTTTTTTTCAAAAAAATCCGACAATAAATAGCGTCATGTGGAAATGGCCATAGATCGTTATTAGCCCAACTTCACTGAAATGGGCCTAATACATAAGGTTTGTACGTTGGTGCTACATTTTCTATACTGGCTTGTGATTAAAACAGGATAACAAATTCACTCTGCGTATGTGCCTGAGGGAGATAAAATTTGCACTAGTGTAATTGGTGTAACAGCAACGAACAAACCTTTAAGGTTGCGTTACAGAGAAGTGCTGGCAATATAAAAAGCTGCGAATTTTTGTTTATAACCCGTTCCGAAAGTAAGTATGGAAGAAAAATTATATTAGATTTGTTAATATGCTTCTTGAACCTAATGAATTTTACCAACTGTTGCAGTAACGTTATTACGTTACTGCAACATGTGCTTTTTTTATGTTCAAGGTTGTTGCTATTTTTTTTCAGATTTGGTTACATTTAATTTTTTACTGCAAAATTTAAACTGTTTCAAATAAAACAGTTTGTAGAATCATCGAGGATTTTTTTACTGTAAATGTTTATCTATCATTTACGTGGCGATGGTAATTCGTAAGAAAATGTTCCTTTGGTGATCAATGACCAACACTCGCGCGTGCTCGTAGTAATAGAAATTTAATTTATACATACGTGAAAATCACTCTACTCCTAATAATCAAGTTCGCATTTCCCGCAATTATTATTAGTAACTTCAATATACAACTACCAAAATAACTGCAATGAATTACAAATTCATAGGTAACTCCATGCTTCACAGTTGAAGTTACTAAGAAAAATTATGGAAAATTGAAATTCCATTATTTGGAGAAGCACGTGCCACAACATTTAATGAGTTTTGTAAAATTTTCTTCAAGCTAACCACTTAGTAGGAGAGCTTGCAGTACTATGTAGCATGGTACAAAGATAAACCTGAACAATTTGTAGGTAATCTATACGGCGATCGTCGTCATGGTACTATTTAATTATTAATAAAAAGAGTTTCTGAGATTTGGACTTGATTTTCAATTCACCTTTTATTGTGATCATGCACTCACACAGAGCAACTTGGAAAAATTAATGTAATAGTTATTTGCTAGCAGGCTCATTATTTGTTCGAATCAAATATCGTTTCAATAAAAGTAACATGTTGCCCCATCTGTTATGTATTTTCTACATAAAAAGGACATTCAGTTCATGTTATGAAATTTAGTGGCGATAAACATAGTCTTAATTTACAATCAATTTTTTCTTTTATAAAATTCAAAAGTACGTCGCTCAACAGACGCAGGAATTTATGGCTGGCGATGCTCTCTGTAATTGGCACAAGTTGTTGGGAGATGTATTGTATGTGATTTTATTAAGATAAAAGAAGGGCAAATTTTGAAGATCTTATTCACATGTTTCAACAACTGTGTGAACTTATCGAAACGTGTCGTGAATAAGATCTTGAATAATACAGACTGAAATAGGAACTCAGCCTAAATTGACATTTTATTTTTATCTTAATTACTCACCTCCAATCAAAAGATTCATATCAACTTGTTATTTGAATGTAAGCTATTATTTGAGACATCAAAAATCAAACAGTCAAGGTGTCTGTATATAATATATAAACTTTAAAAATTAAATCAAAAAATAATCCAATGTTTGAATGTATAGTTTGACATTTGGGTTCAAATTATTTTTTACCTCCTTTGGTGTTAGCTGTTATGGTATTATATTTTTGGTTTTTCTTGTAAGCATTACTACATATGGAGTGAAAAAAGCAAAAATTACTGTAAGCAGTTATAAAAAACGCACACAGTTTTTCATGCCAATGCTAGATGTAACAGTGTAGGAGTCCTGAAAAAATCTTCATTTATTATTAATCTTTATATCCTGTTAATATATTTATTATATTTAGACGATTATCAATTATCACGCACAGCGTAAAAAAAACTCAATTCGTAGGCATGCTATATTGATAGAAAGGTGCTATTTTAATATTGTACAGCAATGTTTCTGCTTAATTGGCAGGACATAATGTGTCTGTATTGTATATTGTCAACTTTCTCATAATATACATTATATATTAATAAATGTAGTGCCTTAGGAACTTTGTTTTGGGTGCTTTGACCCACTGTATAAATTGGAAGCATTATTTTTTTTTTTAATTTCTTATTGGTTAGTGCCACTTTAGCAGGGACATTTACTTGAAAAAATGCTTTTTCAAATAATCACGTCATGAGATCGTTTTTCTTCCTGCTAACATACAAACGATCATCAAACTTTATTTTAAACTAAAAATAAAAACTCCAACGAGTTACGACAATATCCCTGGCTAAATTTTACTTTCCTTGCCACGTTAAGCCCTAAATTTCTTCCTTGATTTGATTAACTTTTTACCACAATATTCGTGTTTAAAAATCAGAAGTATAGCACTGATACATAAAAGAGAGAATAGTTTTCCGCTATCAGATACAAATTTATCTGTGTTTCCTCAACTCTGTTAAGAGTATTGAAAAAGAGATGATTCTATAGATAGAAGATTTTTAGAGGCTGTGAGTTTATGTTCACGTTGTCAGTATGGCTTTGGACCTAGATTGTTCATCGCTAATGCTGTTTATAGTGTCTTTTATATCTGGAAGTATTACCCATAAAAATGACTGTCCACCATTGCATGACCTAGCAATATAATATAAAATATAGACATAAAGCATTCGATTGCGTTTCCCCAATTCCTTCGATTTTAGACATAAAATTGATTGCCGTCGATATGTGCAGCTGAGAGTCGGCAATAATTGCATAAATCTAAAAATTGGCCGCATCGCGTGTGGTGTGCCGCAGGATTCGGTGCTGGGACCGCTATTATTTCTGATTTTATTAACGACATGATAGGTGTGGCTCGCTAATTAAATGTATCTTTCCTTTATGTACAGCCAATAGGCTTGTTTGTTTGTCTGATCTAAGCAGAGCTGAGGAATTTTACGCGTTTGTTTGTATTTTAGAGCATGATTTGTGCGTGTTTGTTTGTTTAGAGCAAGCAAATCCAGATCACAAAAGAGGTTGCTCTTCCTGCTTCGCGGTCCGGCGGCCGAACAATTACGAGCATTTTGTTTGCAACATAACCTACTCGCACTAACACCATGGTTGTAAACTGTCGTTTGTAAATGTAATCTGATTTATAAACTGCATCAAATATGCACGAAATAGATAATATAATGATACCAATGTGTGATTGAGTGTAAAGAACGATCATTATATTTTAAAAACTTCACTTGGTAGGTAACATAAGTAGTAATAATGATGCATTTTTTTATTGTAGTCTAGATTCATTAATTTAAAAAATTATTTCTACTTTTCCTGTTCATAATAGCTGTGACAATCTGACAATAGTAAATAATAAAATTCAGGTTATATTGCAATCGAGCGCGTTTGTTGTACCATCTTTAATCCAACTCTGAGGCGCTCTCAAGTTACTTCTCGATGACGTCAGTACGATTACTGCTCCAGCACCACAAACAAAACGAAGCTATTTTCTCTTGTGGTGCCCTTCATGTTGGCTTAAGATATTTTCTGTTATTGAAGAACGAAATCGCTTTATTTTTTTTAACTTGTCCAACACCGACTTCTTCCACATCTACTTGTATATCAAGTGCCGTAGATGTAAACGCCTACATTTGTGGCTTACAGTTGCGTTTCGTTGCGTGACGCTAGTGCCAAAACGAACATACCTTTTGACTGTAAAGTATGAACACATGAATACGGCATAACCTATTCGGTTAAGACATTTTCCTTATGTAACGAGCGCCAAACTCAACTGGCGGTTCGATAGGCGTCCCTAGATGGCGCTGGCATTAGTCGGAAGAAAACTACATACGACGAATACAGAGAGCAGGCACCGGGTCGAAGATTCGAGAATATTCTCCAGATCTTCGAGGACGTTCTAGAAGGCCTCTGAACATCTGGACGTTCGCGCCAGCTATAAAATAACGCGTCGGGTTGGCAGGAGGCAGTCAATCGATACGAGTTCGAAGTAGTGCGGTCGCGTTTGAAATTAGTACATGTAATATAAATATGTTTACATAAATAAAGACATTAGTGGTTAAGTGATATAGTATAGCATTTTTTAATAGATTTTAATTACCGTAATAGTTAAATAGAATAAGTGAATTTAAATATACTCGCCTGTGTGTTTTTCTAAAACCCGACAACGTTTAAAGACCGAAAACCGTTTACAATTGGTGTCAGGTGTGGGTATTTGGCATATATTAGTGACTAATAGTGTTTAATTAGAAACAATGCGGACGAAATACTGAAATTAGTGGACTTGAAAGTGGGTAGATCTCAAACGGGAATTAGAAGAAAGGGATGAAGATACGAGTGGAAGGAGGCCGAGCTTCAGTCGAGATTACGAAGAGCAATAGAAGCAGCTGGTGAAGATCCTGAGACATATTTGTTTGAAGTGTCTGGTGGTAATGGCGAACTTCTAAAAGAACTTACGGAAAATTCTCGCATTTAGAAGAGAAGTTCTAGAAAAAATTGAAAACCTGGACGAGAAGAATATAGGAAATTCTAGAAAACTAGAAGAGAAAGTTATGGAAAATATGAAAACATAGAAGAGAAAATATAGAAAATTCTAGAAAACTGGAAGAGAAATTCTAGAAAAAATTGAAACATGGACGAGAAGAATATAGAAAATTCTAGAAATTGGAAGAAAAATTATAGAAAATCTTTAATGTAAACAAGAATTAATGACAGAATCGACGAAAAATCAGAGAATGATTGAAGAATTGGAACGATCGCATGGAGGTGCTAGAGAAGAACAAATTCATTCTGGAACCAACGAAACACGAAGAAACTGGAAATTCTACAATACGGAAGCACTCAGATGGAACCAAGAAATTCAGTGCCCATCTGTACGGTTCAAAATAAATGTGACCTGCCTACATTCGACGGGAAGACTCCCTTGGAAGACTATTTGACGCTGCTGATACC
The DNA here is from genome assembly GCA_004143645.1 of Protaetia brevitarsis. Classification (NCBI taxonomy): domain Eukaryota; kingdom Metazoa; phylum Arthropoda; class Insecta; order Coleoptera; family Scarabaeidae; genus Protaetia; species Protaetia brevitarsis. The sequence continues at coordinate 296,871 of RXPK01000194.1, read as the reverse complement.
ACAGCTACGCGTATATGGCTGGACGGAAGCTACCAAAGCAGCCATGTTATCAGTAAGCTCTGCGCGGCGATGCTTTGAAGGTACTCCAGGTTATTCCTTCGACGGAGCGACAAAATTACCAAACGCTACTAATCAATTGGAGATGCGTTCGGTAACAAACATCTGCAGCAAGTAATATCGCTCGCAGTTGAAAATCGCTGTCAGAGGTCGAACGAGACTCTACAGGAATATGAAGCTGACGTCGTTCGTCTAATTAAGAGTGCGTACCAACGTACCGGAGATTGTGTGCGAGAGTCTCGCTGTGAAAAATTCGCTATGGCCTGCTCGATAAGGATACTCAACAGGCAGTAAAGCTCGCTCGCCGCAAACGTTGAACCAGGCTTTAGCTCAAGCCACATAATTTGAAGCCGTGAAGCAATCGGTCAAAGACCTGCTCGCGTCCGTGTTCTAGGGAGTCACGAGGAAGAAGAGCCATTAGAAGGAATTATGACGAAATTAGATGAAATGATTACGAAAAAGTGACGGAATTGATGACGAAAAGGGAATCCGTGCAAACTAGGCAACCAGGAAGACTATGCTGGAATTGTGGAAGGATGGGCACGTACGTAGTCGGTGTCCATCCACGAAACCAAAGCCGACGGAAAACTAAAATGGGCCGACGGAAGGGCGATCGTCGACCTATGTAGCTGATGCCCCAGTAACACCAGTGATGTTGCTTCAGTGGGATGTAGACCTAGCAGCCTCGTCGTGTATGGCATGTAAATGGAAACTGAGAGATTTACTGCTAAATACTGGTGCAACAATGACAATTCTTCGGCCGGAAGCAGTGGGAAGGAAGAACCGATATATCCAACCAGGTGGACGCTACGTACGGCAACTGGGCAATCAGTCAACGTGCTTGGGGAGACGACGCCCACTTCCGTATTGGTGATACTGCATGCCAGTATCGTGTAGAGTTGCAGAGAGATAGAACAGGACGTAATCCTCGGAATGAACATAATGACAGAATTTGGTTTCAAACTGGACTTGCAAGCAGGAGTGTTGAAGGTTGGCAAAGAAAAGTTATTCTCAACCACAGCCAGAATATGTCGGCCTGCGTGGTATTGGCAGAAGAATAACTGTGGCGAGCCGCAGTGAAACCATTGTGAAGCGAGCCGTAAGTGAGAAGACATCCCCAAAGGGCAAGTTTAATGCTGGAACCAGGAGCGATTAGCGTCAAGTCGTGGAATACTGTCGCTAAGGCAGTGATACAAGCTGGAGAAAAAACTCCCGTCCGACTGATGAACGTCAATAGTTATCCAGTAAAGCTGAAGAAGGCGTACCTTTGAGAATTGTGCTAGTGTGTCGTCGATTGTCAAAAAGAGGATGGCGTAACAAAATCCAGATCCGCTTCCTAGATGGTTAAATAACTTCATTGACTTGTCTTGCAAGGATTTGACAACACAACAAAGCCACACCGTGAAACAGCTGCTTGGACGCTACCAGATCTTTTCCAAGCAGAAGACCGGAACACGAGGCAGGACTAATGTTATGACATCGAATAGACACTGGAGATGCCCAGCGATCGCAAGCCCCCAGAAGATTGCCATTGGCGAAACGAGCCAAAGCAGAAACAATATACAGGATATGGAGCGGGATGGAGAATTGAACCATCGAACAGTCCATGGCTTCTCCAGTGGTACTGGTGAAGAAGAAGGATGGTTCAACTAGGTTCTGCGTGGATTATCGACAACTAAATAACGTAACCAAAAAAGGACAGTTATCCTTGCCCAGAATCGATGACACTTTGATACCCTAGGTGGGTGTAAGGTATTTCGACCCTTGACCTGAAGAGTGGTTATTGGCAGGTCGAAGTAGAGGCAAAGGATAAGGAGAAGACGCGTTTACGATCGGGACAGGATTGTGGCAATTTAACGTCATGCCATTTGGTTATGTAATGCTCCGCGACGTTTGAAAGATTGATGGAAACGTACTGAGAGGACTATCCTGGGAAACTTGCTTGGTATAACCTCGACGATATATATTGTCTTAGGAAAATCTTTTGAGGACCATTTGAAAGAATTGAGCAAGTATTTCAGCGATTGAAAGGAGCGAATTTGAAGCTTAACCCAAAAAGTGCAACCTGTTCCGAAGCAAGTGCACTACCTCGGCCACGTAGTATCAAGAGGATGGAGTGTCGGTTGATCCAGGGAAGATAGAAGCGGTCAAGTCTGGCCGGCTCCGAAGGACAAGCATGAATAAGAAGTTTTCTGGGCTATGCACTTATTACGACGATTCGTTCCTGGATTGCTAACATCGCCAAGCTCTCACAGAGACTAACTGAGAGGGCAGAGACCTACGTCTGGGAGAAGAGCTGCCAGGATGCCTTTGAAGAATTGAACAGATGCTGACCACTGCGCCCATCTTGTGCTATCCACAGGCTGAAGGAAAATTCATTTTGGATACTGATGCAGCAACGTGGGCATCGGAGGGACGTGTTGTCCCAAGTTCAAGAATGCCACAAAAAAGTGCTCGGTTACTTCAGCAAAGTGCTGTCGAACCGGAACGCAACTATTGTGTGACCAGGAGAGAGCTGTTGGCCGTAGTTAAGTCATAGAGCACTTTCATAAATATCTCTATGGCAGGAAGTTCTTGTTAAGAACCGACCATGCGGCATTGATAGTGGTTGCTACGCTTCAAGAATCCGGAAGGGCAGGTTGCCAGATGATAGAGCGGTCTTGAAGAGTATGACTTTGATTCGAAATCGGCCTGGAACCAGTCATCGAAACGCTGACGCACTATCGAGAAGACCCTGTTCCAAGGATTGTACGCACGCTGTCGTGCCGAAGAGAAAATGAAGCACCTGCTTGAGGACTACTGTCATAGATGAATAGATGGACTGAAACCAAATCCGAGCTGACCAGGAGTCTGACGAAGTTTGAAGCGTGTTATGGAGTGGAAGATGCAAGAAGCGCGGCCTAACTGGAAACGGTAGCACATATTCGCGAGAGCTAAAATCGTATTGGGCTCAGTGGGGCTCTTTGGTAATGGAAATGGTCTTCTCAGACGAGTGTTAGAAGACGAAGCTGGGACCAATAGCAGACTCAGATTGTGGTTCGAAAGCAAGAATTCCCGAAGTTTTAAAACTTCTTCATGATGGATCAGGGAGGCATTTGGAGTCCGGAAGACTATAGAGAAGGTCAGAGACGATTCTATTGGGTTAATTGCAAGAATGACGTGAAAGACTGGTGCCGGAATGTAACACTTGCCCGCTGCCAATGAACCTTCCCAAAGGAAGGCCCCTATGAGGCAATACAACGTTGGAGTCCTTTTGAAAGGATTGCCGATTGATGTTGCGGACCATTTCCCACGACGGAATTTGGAAATAATACATCTTGGTTGCAGTGGACTACTTCAGCAAATGGGTGGAAGCTTACGCATTACCAAATCAGAAAGCTGTAACCGTTGCTGAGACTTTAGTTAAAGAATCTTTTTCAGTCGGTTTGGTGTGCCGCTTGAACTTCACTCGACCAGGACGGAATTTTGATCAGCAGTGTTTCAAGAGATGTGCAAAATATTGGGTATTCGCAAGACCCGAACAACTGCCTTGCACCCGCAATCAGATGGCATGGTGGAGCGCAATGAACAGGACAGTTATCAAGTATTTATCAAAGTGTCGCCAGACCACCAGCGAGATTGGACAACAACTACATCTATTCTTGCTGGCGTATAGAGCATCGGTCCACGAAACCACTGGCCAAAGTCATCTTAGTGTTCTTTTTGGACGAGAACTGCGCTTACCATGCGATCTTAAGTTCGGCTTTAAAACCGAATGAAGAAGTAGTTGGAGATGACTATGTTTCGAACTTGCGGAGGCGAATGGATGGATATTCACGATCGGGTGAGGGCGAATATCATGAAAGCAGCGACCGCATGAAGGAAGCACTACGAATCAGAGCAAATGTAAGGCGGATATCAGCTCTGGAGACCTGGTCTGGCTGTGTTCAATCCTCAGCGACGTCGAAGGCTTCTCACCTAAGCTGCAACGATCGTGGGACGGGCCTTACGAAGTGATAAAGCGAATTAATGACGTCATCTATCCATCAGAAAGAAACCAATGGAAAGCAAGAGTGGTGCATTTTAATCGCCTAGCTCCTTATCTTGGAACAATCAAGAGGACGACGAGATGGTCCGAGTTTGTAGACTCCCCGAAGAAGAACTCAGCTATGAGAGTTTATGGACAAGTATGGGAATGGCCGCAAAGTGCGTCATGATGTAACAACGGGAGATTCAGGAGGATTTGTTGTTGGCTCCTGAAGGGTGCGCGTTACACATTGCGTTGCCCAGATTTAAGAATGGGCAAGGGGATAGCTACCGTATTCAAGAAAAAATTTGGTGGTGTCCAAGATCTCCGAAGCTGAACCCTGAGGTGGGCAAGGCTCTGCACTTGCAGAAAAAACGGCCTTTATTTCTACTTGGTGACAAAAGAAGCCTCAGGTGGCAAGCCACCTACCGGCGATGTGAGGACAGCCGATAAGTTTAAGAGAGCAGCTGTTGGAGCTGGAGATCAATAAGATCAGGTGCAAAAATAGGCTGTGCATTGGATGGCTTGGACTGGAGGGTCGTAAGGAACATGCTCGAAGAAATTTCTCGATATACTGGAATAGAGTTCCTAGAATGGCAGCTACACCGCGTCAGCAGAAGGAAGCGACGAACGGTAGCGTGCTATTTCTTCCGGACCTCGTCGTGTAAGAATGGAGAGAACTTTCGTATCTTCATGGAGGTGATAGTTCCTTGTTCCGGGACGGAACAGATCTAAGGAGGGAGCAGTGTAACGAGCGCAACTTTTTCAACTGGCGGTTCCGATAGGCGTCCTAGATGGCGCTGGCATAGCGAAGAGAACTACCTACGACGGAATAACAGAGGGCAGCACCGGTCGAAGATTCGAGAATATTCTCCAGAATCTTCGAGGACGTTCTAGAAGCCTCGAACAATCTGGACGTTCGCGCCAGCTATAAATAACGCGTCGGGTTGGCCAGGAGGCAGTCAATCGATACGAGTTCGATAGTGCGGTCGCGTTTGAATAAGTACATGTAATATAATATCGTTTACATAATAAAGACATTAGTGGTTAAGTGATATAGTTAATAAGCATTTTTAAAGTAATTTAATTACCGTAATAGTGTTAAGAATAAGTGAATTAAATTATATTCGCCTGTGTGTTTTTCTAAAACCGACAACGTTTTAAGAACCGAAAAACGTTACATTATAATATCTACAGCTGCAATAATATTAATCTTTCGAAGACTGACCCGTCTTTCAGTTGAAAATTTTTATTTTACATGGATTCCTACTGTAATAATTGTAATTATTTTCTTCTGTAATGGATTTTTGTAACTTAAACATATTCCGTTGTAAATATCTGTTTTTTTTTTTTATTTCCCTAAAAGTGGATTTTGAACTAGTCTATTTAAAACTTTTTTTTTGTTTCAGTTAAACCTGTTGCAACGTGTATTAAATCGTTAAGATTAACTAGAGATGATTTTGAAATTATTAAGTTGATAGGTAGAGGAGCATTTGGGGAAGTGTGCGTAGTGAAAATGAGAGGATCTGATAAGGTACTTTTTTATTCATATAAGAAAATACGTCCACCGACAGAATAACACAATTCCGTTATTTCTTACAGGTATTCGCTATGAAAATATTGAACAAGTGGGAAATGTTAAAGCGAGCAGAAACGGCATGCTTCCAAGAAGAAAGGGACGTCCTAGTTTACGGTGACAGAAGGTGGATAACGCATTTGCATTACGCCTTTCAGGTACGTTGACCTATTTTGTGTACAATGCGCACATACGCCATTGTTGGAGCTATTTAACGTCATTGCATCTTTGTGTGAGTATAGGACGAATCGAATTTATATTTGGTGATGGACTATTATTGCGGTGGGGATCTGCTAACGTTACTCAGCAAATTCGAAGACAGGCTTCCGGAAGATATGGCGAGGTTTTACATTGCGGAAATGGTACTTGCCATCGACTCCATACACAATTTAGGATATGTACATAGGTAGGTATGCTTGCTACGCATTTTACCTATTGATGTCACTCATGCGAATTTAAAATGCAATCTATTCTGTTAATCAAACAATGCAGGGACTGTATTAAAATTTCAATGCCGATGAATACTAATTGGGAAAATCTTCTGTAGTATGATTTACAGGGAATATACATATATATAGATTGGAGTAGACAATTAAATCAATTATGCACATTAAAATATGATGCTGATTTTTATTTCAGTGTTGACTAATGCTATATTTGGTTCTTTGTAGAATTTCTGAGGTACTTTAAGTGGTTCACTTCACCATATATCGTCCGCATTTTCCTCTCGCATATTTGCAACTGTCACAGGATAAATTAGAAATGACAGCACCGTTGAAACCTTTGGTATTTCGAGCTGTCTTTTGGCAACCTTGATTGATTATTTATGGTTCTAGTCGATAAATTTTCTTTAAAAAAAACTTACTCAGAAGACAAAGCTTAATAGAACTATTAACAGTGATTCCCCGTGTCTCAGCCCTTTCTAATTTAATTTTTTTTTTGCGATTTGTCACCATTACTTATTAGTTCTCTGTTAAAATTTCACTACTGAAGAATGTTAATTGAGAAAATCTTCTGCAGTGATTAACGAAGAGTATAGATAAATACTAACGATATTTTATTTGAGTAATTAAAAATGTGGTCTTTTTCTTGTGATGTTCAGGGATTTAATTCACACTTCTATTATCATCACAAGTAAATATAATATATGGAAAAATGATACCTACATATATTTTTTGCTGAGTTGCCAATGATGATAACTTGCTAAATGATATTGTACCAGTTTGACTCTACTGATGTTCGGCTCGTCCTTGTAATCTTGGTGTTTGGCGGCTAAAAATCAAGCACTGTAAAGACAAGGATATAAACATACTGTCCCATCATAATGACCGAATGATGTTAAGTTTAAGCATTCGTTTAGGATGTTGTGGAACAATTTAATTAATTATGTGTGATCATATAAGAGCAGCTATACCATCAGGTGACTGTTACATAATGTGATTTCTTCTTTAGTAATCTGAGGCAACACATGTTCTAGATATTTCTGTACAGATATTATTTACTTTTTAGATATGGGCAATAAATAAGTGTATTTAATTTAATTCGTCATCGCAAAGTTGTTACTAATAGCCTGTTCATCTAATGAAAACTAATTTGGGCGCAATTATTAAAGTCATCGTTTGATTTAAATGTTTTTGCTTTTTTTTAGGGATATAAAACCTGATAATGTACTCTTGGATGCTAATGGGCATATTAGATTAGCAGATTTCGGAAGCTGTTTGAAATTAAATGAAGACGGTATGGTGCAATCGAATGTGGCTGTCGGTACTCCTGACTATATATCTCCGGAAATTTTACGGGTAATCAATGTAGTAAAACACAATAATGATGTGTTGTAAAACCATGATGATTGTAGGCAATGGAAGATGGCCAAGGAAGATATGGTCCAGAATGTGATTGGTGGTCGTTAGGTATGTTTACTGTGCTGTATCAATCTTGATCTATTTAAATATATTTTAGGTGTATGCATGTACGAAATGCTATTCGGAGAGACGCCATTCTACGCGGAAAGCCTCGTCGAGACCTACGGTAAAATCATGAACCACAAGAATTGTTTCGATTTTCCGACGGACGTTGAAGTAACGGATCACGCGAAAGATCTAATACGTCAATTAATATGTAGTCAAGACTTTAGATTAGGCCAGAATGGAATACAGGACTTTAAGGTAAGCAGAACTCTTCTGTGAGGCTTGTAATTTGTTAGTAGTAATTGCTTCAGTAACAATTTGTTGATTTTCTTAAAACTACAAGCTTTGTTTATTCTCTCAGACCGACTGATAAAGCATTGAAAACACAATTAACTTATTAATCAATCACATTTAAATCACCAAATAGTCACAGAACTCTCAAGTGCAAAATAAGTTTGGCAAAAGTTGTTCACCAGATTAGTGTAAAAAAGCTACATCATCATAGGTTGTTTTGATAAACCAAGAAATCCAATGTAGCTTATTTTTGAACTTTCATTTTGAAACTACTTGAACTTGCTGATAATTATTTCTTGATTTTAAATCGGGATTTCTGCCAATAATTTCTCAGGATGGTGATTCAGCATTGGTTTTAATTTCGTTTAGATGGGTCTTCCACTACCTACTTGAATAAAATTTGGCTTATTCGTAGCACTTATCGAGTGCTGTAAATATTGATTTTCGTTTTAAAAAGACGTCCACGTTAAAGGGGTGAAACCAACTCTCGAAATATCGTGATTTATATTTTCTTTTTTACGATTTGCACAATTGTTTACAAAACAAAATAATAAATTACATAGCATTAGTTTGTGTTCTATAGGTCTGCTAAAATGCCGCATATGAAATTTTGCTTCACCCTGTTACAGATTAACCATTACTCTCAGTGCAATAGGTGTATTCGTTTTACGTGTTTGACCACATTAGGTTTGTCCAATTTTTAATAAAATAAACCAATCTAAGCTAATCAAACTCACCTCCCTTTAGCTCTCTGATAACTACCCGAAAAACGAAATCAAATAATCGGTTCAAATGAACCAAGTAGAAGCTAAAAAGAAGTTATGACCACATATAATATAATATTACATATTTTGTTTCTGGTAAAGTAGTGTTTGCGTTCACAGTACGCCAATATCTTATTAAGAAAAAATGCTTACAGCAAAAAGTTTTAAGAGTTATGCAAATTTTCATACTGATCGGCTGATAATTATGATTAGTTTTTCCGCATCCATCACTCCAGTATATACTAAATTCCGCACACCAATGTACAAAAGAAAATGGTAGAAGGTCACCAAAAACTTTCTCTAAGGAACCTCTTATAAAAGCGCGGGAGACGCTACTTGATTTATCTATCCTTTGCTGTATACAGGGTGTATCAGATATAGAGGTAAATTTAATAATATTTAGCAGCTGTAATCATATACAATCAAAAAGTCTTAATGCACAGGGGTCTATCTGTAAGCATTAACGAGAAAAAAAAATATTTTATAAATACTGTGGGCTAGAGCCGCACCTGTGCCCAACCTAAATGCTGTCCCGAGTATACCCCCACGTCCCCCACATATCACTATCATTCAGCCATTACCGCTGTTAGTTTTGTGTGGATCGCCGCTTGGAGTGGCAAGCCACTTTCGAACATTTATTTAAACTCCCGTCATCGAAAAAACGAATCCTTTCAGGACCATCATGATTTCATATAAAGAAATCGAAGCTTGATGCATCGGCAAAAGCGCGGGAATGTATAGATTCATTTTCGCGCGATATCATAGATAAAAAAGTCGTGTTTGCAAATTTTCTGTATCTACATTTATTTCTGTGTAATTCAATTCAATTCATTTTGCGTTATATATTAAATAATCCAAAAGAAAATAGCTCAGATTCATGTGGTACCGTTTATTAACAACTAACTCTCGATTCGACAAAGCAAAAAAAAATGTTTACGTTTCACCATATCGCCGGTGAAACTCGAACGTCTTATAAGGATATTAAAAAATAAATACTTGTAGACTTACGTAGAAATACTCTTAACAATAAGGAATGTTTATTTTATAAAAGAAGAAATTTAAAATGCCTCAGTTTTGCTATTTTTACAAGGCCTTTATTTATTCAGAATGACGTTAAATGAAACTACGGCATACCATTAAGAATAATACTAAATGAGTGCAATGTATTTATACATACATTACCACGTTTAGCGGGTGCTTTAACATGACGTTCCTTGCATCAGGCTCGGACTAAAGAATTTTCTGGCTCTAAATATTACTTTTTTTTTTATTCTTTCATGATGAAATCCGGTTTCCGGTGGGTTTGGCTTTTATATGTCGTGTAGTTAAACACCCAAGCAAAATTTACTTTTTTATTTGATACACTCTGTATACCTGTATGGGCATACACATCTCCCTAAAGTAACGAGCAACAAGCCCAAATTTTGAAAGACGTGGTTTACAAACTCGAATATTTATGTCGCATTTAATTGTAGAAACACCCATGGTTCGAGGGTGTCGACTGGGAAGGTATCAGAGACAGTAATGCGCCGTATATACCCGAAGTCTCCAGCCCCACAGATACCTCAAATTTTGATGTGGACGACGCCGATATCAGAACGTCGGACGCCGTACCTCCAACTGCCAATTCAGCCTTCACCGGGCTTCATTTACCTTTCATTGGATTCACGTTTACTCAAGGAAGGTACGTCATTTTTATTTATTACATTTTTTATGCATTTACATTACACTATAAAGGTAATAATTGTACTTCATATAATCTAATATTATGATGTTTGTAAACTATGAGGTTGATTCATGCAACTCATAAAATATTATTCTCACCAGTCTTACCTCAGATCTGGGCATGATAATGTCACCGAATATGAGCACGTTAGACAAGCAAAATAAACGAAATAATGGGGATATCAGAGCGCTGGCGTTCAGAGGTGAAAAAGAAGTTGAAAAGAGAATGTCTCCAGATGGAACACGGAAGTTACAGGATGAAATCAACGTGTTGACGAAACGAAATTGCGAACTCGAATCGCAGTTACGAAGTTTAGAAGCGACGACCACAAGCAATTCCAAAGAATTACATGTGGACTCTCTCGACGGCACAGAAACGAGTAGGTACCACAAATATTATATACACTTAAAAGGATACCGAATCGTTGATTGTAACTTTGGTTTTTGTATTTACAAATCGTAGTGGGGAAACTGAAGGAGATGGAGAAAACGATTAGGATCCTCAAACAGGAGAAGGAGGAAGCGCAAAAGGATAAACTTGACCTTCAGGAAAAGCTGAAACTTCAAGATAAGGAATTGAAAGACGCGTTGTCCCAGAGGAAGTTAGCAATGGCCGAGTATACCGAAGTTTCGGATAAGTTATCTGAACTGAGACAGCAGAAACAAAAACTATCGCGACAGGTAATGTAAAACTATTGAGTGAAGGAATTGTAAAGAGGCGCTCCTAAATAAGAGAAACCGTGATAAAAGTATATCTTGTAAAAGGTGCAGTCCTATGAAAGAAATTCTAACCTTGAATAATCGTTTAACTGCATTACTGCTTATGAAGCATACCAGCGCATTAATCTTTGTATACAGCACAAGTCACCCCAATTACAAACAGTTATATGTTCGTAGTAGATGTGGTTTCAGCTGTATATGAATAATCTGCGCAATTGTCCTAGAGGTGGCGTCTAGTGCGAAAAATTTAAAGAATTAGGTTTAGGTTGAATCAGGTTAGGTTTGTTGTATCGTCGTGTTCTATCTCAAAATATTTTATCATCTCAACATCTGCTTAGAAGTTATCGAATGATCATTTATTTGTTAATGTTTTTCTATATTTCATAATTATTTCCGCGTTTATTCGCTACTCTCACTGATCGTAGTTGTATTAGTTGAATAAAAGAGGATCTAAGATGGAGCCTGGAGGAACTCCAGAGCTGGGAGAAAAGTCGTAGGAAGGAAATCTATTATAAAAAAAAAAAAACAAGTTGAAGGAGCCATTGTTTAGCAATTCGCTTAAAATTCGATTTTTCAACTTTTGCGCGTGTATTGTTACTTGTGTGGTAGAATATCAAGCGATAACATTTCGGTGCATAGGAAGTGTAAAAATGTGCTACGTGAATATTTGTTATGTTTACATGTCCAGCTTCATAGCTCCATAATCTTAAATTTCTGTCAATTATGTAGAAATTTCATTTCATTTCAAGTTTTCATTTATATTTTTGGTTAAACACGAAATTAAGTAGGTATTCTTTTTGAGTAAATATGGCGCGCGGAAATAATTTTTGTATCTGTGTAGAAGAAACGTTTCAATAACAAAATACCTTATAGTGTACCAGTATAAAGTGAAACGATTTTTACGACCCCCTTAGGCGGCTGTTTCACAAATTTCTGAGGTAAACCGTGTCTTTAAGTGAAACTGACGTAGAATCGGAGAATTCAGGAACCAGTAACAACTATAGCGCCATCTAGTCGCCGGATATCTTTTCGGTTTTACAAATGCAAGTACGACTGCGTGTCTTTACAATTCTTTTAGTAAACGGTTGAACTGTACTTGGTTCATAATTAATCGATCCTGGTAATTTTAACTGCTTGAGTTATATATTTCAAATTTATTATTATCACAGGTAAGAGACAAGGAGGAAGAACTAGAGACAGCTATGCAAAAAGTGGACGCGTTAAGACACGATATACGAAAAGCCGAAAAACTAAGGCGCGAATTAGAATCGAGAGTGGAAGACGCACTCGCTGAAGCAACGAAAGAACGAAAGCTAAGAGAAAGATCCGAAGAATATTGCCGACAAATGCAAGCGGAATCCGATAGGCTGCGGGTCAGGAACGAACTTGGACCTAGAGATCAACAGGACGCGCTAAGGCTTAAAGCCGAGCTGGAGAAACTGGAGGTGATTTGGATAGTAGATGTGCGTTCAAAAGAAATGGTAAATTTCTTGAATTTCAGGTCCAGTATAACGAAAGCCTCACACAGCAGCAAGCACGCTACAACATGGAACTAACGTCGTTACGAGAGCAACTACAAGAAACTGAAAATCATAGGGATTTATTAGAAAGGGAGGTGAGTGTACGTCTTACATATTTTAAAATTTACATGGTTGTTTTACGTATCGTTTCTCTTCTTTAATGAAGGTGCATTTATTAAAAGAAAAACAGGAGAAAACTAGGTTAGAAGCCTTGGCGGATACCGAACAAGCGATGGAACAAAATCACAGGCACGAACGCGAAAAGCAAATGTTGCGAGATGAAAATAATAAGCTCGCATCTGATGTAGAATTTGTGAGTTTTGTTTGTTTTTTTTTAAGTTCAGTTTAAGCAACGTTATCGTCAATGTCTAAACAGTCTTTTTTGGTTTATCTTCGTGTTAATGTTACAGTTGACTTGCGTGATGTTTAATTGTGATTTCTTTTTTAATGCCTAAATTAGCTTACGGAATCGATGGAACGTCTGCATAACGAAAGAGGTGTTCTAGAAGTTGAATACAATCAACTGCAAGGAAAACAAGAAACTTTGAATCAGTGGGAGTCGCAACTATCGGAAATTATCCAATGGGTTAGCGATGAAAAGGATGCGAGGTCGTATTTGCAAGCACTCGCTACAAAAATGACAGAAGAACTGGAGTACCTAAAACACGCAGGTATATATAGTGATACGTTTTTACGGAAAAACAAAAAAAAACAGTAATATAACCATTTTAAATTCATTGTTGATGAAATTTAAATCATATTTTGAGTTTAAGATTAAAGCCAGGAAAAACTATAAATATGTAAGAATAAAACGAGTCAAAAATTGTAGCACGGCTTGCATTTTACGTGATTTATATTTAATTCTATTTTAAATCCTTAGGTGTTTCTAATGCTGTTGGTGCTGGAGACAAGAATTGGAGGAACCGAAGGTCACAGAAGCTCGATAAAATGGAGTTACTTAATCTACAGAGTTCGCTACAGTCAGAAATTCAAGCGAAACAAGCTATCAGTGAGGATCTTAGTAAACAGAGCAGAATTATTGGCAGCGCAAAAGTAAGTAATAAAGCATCTTCGTTATATCTGTTGTGCAGCGTTAAATATATTACACTGTAATTCCTTGTGTTAATACTCATATAACATTTGTCGTTATTTGTAAAGTAAAATATATTTCTTTTGTTTATAGAGAATTACGAGAACACAAACAACGAAATGATGCCTTGGCAATTGATCTTAAAAGAAAAGAGAAGCATATCAAAGACTTACAAAACAGGCTCGACTCAGGGGAAGGATGTAAGTATCTTTTCACTCTTTTGCATACTTTGATTTTCTTTTTTGGGAACAAGTAGAAAGTTGTTTTCGTGAAACGAGTACAACTTTGAACGTTTCTTTCCTTGGGAAGTATGATTTTATCATATATTAGCTTTTTTGCTTTAAGTATGATTTCAAATATGGTTTATTATTATTAGTAAATATTGGATATTTTTAAAAAAAATATTTGATGTGTTATGATAAAATCATCCTTCGGTTCTTCAACATTGCAGTCTGATTCTTTATACGCATATAAGTGTTAGTATTTTTTTTTTAATTTTATATTTTAATCACTGACTGAATCTTTTCTTTTGTTTTTTGTTTGATTTTCCACTTATTTCGAAATGCGGCTGCAATGTTATATTAGCACTCCCAGGCAGATGGTAACAGTGTGTGTATTATATGCATTCAGTCAGTACGTGGCTACGACAGCTCCCTGTCATCATCGGAGTCACTTCCTGCTTCTGGGGAATTATGTTGCTACTCTTGCGACTTTACGGTTAAACCAAAGAAATAACGAAAGTAGTTATCACACGGATACACTACACGCAGGTCCTATACAAAACTTGATTTGAAAACGGTTTACCTTCTTCGGATATTGTTATACCCGACGTTTTCTTTGCGTTGAATAGGAAAGGCTGTGTTTTAACGATTGGTAAACTAACTTTGTAGTTACTTTTATATTTTAATAAAAAAAAAAACAAAACATTTTAAAGGAAACGGCCATGTGTAATCTTAGTTACCAATATTGCTCTTCATGAATAGGAATTCGGTAATAGTACAATTTTATTGGTTGAAATTTGCATTCCCTTCAGCTACCTTTTTGTTACATTCCCACCATTTTTGAGATAATTAAAAATGTCAATAAATCAATGACAAGGAGAGTCCCCGAAATGTTAAACTCAGTTTTGGTATCGGTTTTGTCAAGTGGTAGAAGCAATCCGTTTGAGTACATCTGCAAAGTATTAGTGATAGATTCCAAGGAGTTATTTTTCCATATCCAATAGTTAGCCCCAGAAGAGCGAGCGTATGGTATACAGGATGTAACAAAAAAAGTAAAGTTTCCTCAGGTATTAACTATACGACGTATAAAGTACGAACTTTCCGAAAGCTGATTTTGTTAATAAAAATTATTATTTAGTCCGAGCCTGAAGCAAGGAAATAACGTTAAACACCTGCTAAATGTGCTAAACATTGTGTATGAACACATTAATTGTGTTCTAACACTTCTCAGTGGCTCAGTGTGTTCCGGCACCCTAAGCCAAGGGCCTTCAAAGCCTGTAATGCTGAGGTATATTAATTGTGTTCTATCACAAGTATATCTACGAGTTCGTCGAACTTTAATCTGAATAAACAATTAAAAGTCAATGCGCCAGTATGTCCGTATAAAGATAGCACACATTTTTCTATAGCGGGATCGGGAGCTGGTTGAGGTTCTGTACCCTTTCATCTATGAAAAAGCGGCACGATTAAGCCGCTGGGGGTGGGTGTAATTTTGGGGTAAGTTACCCTTCATGGGAGATTAATGATCGTCATTTGAAATTCTAATGCGAAGCTAATGATATTGAAGTTTTACCTCACTTTGAAGTTTTGAATGTTAGATGTTAGAGTGACATCTAGACGTCTGACTCGAGTGAGAGAGGAGATGGACGACCTTGGGGTGCCACGACCGCCTGAATCAAGGGGTTTACGCTGAGTTGAGTGCGAGCCAAAGCAGCGGTGAGAATCTGCTTAATGAAGTCTCGGAGGTCGGAATTTGCAGATCACGATGAATCTGCTCATTTCTAACGACCCAGCATCGGGAGCTAGTTTTTAACGAGCGCTAACACACATTCTTGTGAAGATATTGAATGAAATAACATCATGAATTTAGTTTAATTACACTGAGATAAATGTGGATACTGAGCTTTCAAATAGGTCTATTTAATTGTTTTTATTTGAAATCTATCAACGTATGCGGAACATACTGGTGTATTTTTGCACGAAAACACATGCACTCAATACGGAAATTCACACAATGGCGATAATAGCCGAATGATAGTGATAAATTTGGCGTTCGTGGGCCAGCGTTCATATCGGATACCCGCCAGGCGCTAGCAGCTTACGGCATTTTCAAAATATTTTTCCTTTGTATCTGTTATACCCTGTATGTAGCCGAATACGGAACGGGCTATAACTACTACAGAGTGAACAAACGGATGTGACCACCACGTGATCTCAAATTTTAAGGTGGCAACATTATTAAGTTGGTAGCTACAAGATATGCTACATTTCTGGTTTGTCGGATATTTTTATAATTTAACCTTAAAAAAAGGTCATTTTTTTACTTTCAAAAATAAATTGCTTTTTAGATCACATTTAAAAGAAAAATACTTTGGTAAATATTTTTATTAAAAATTTCATCTACAATAAATGCTCGAAATGACCACCCTCATTTTATAAACATAAATAGTTTCCTCGTTGCATATTGTGAAACACGTTGTTCAAAACTTCTTCGTTGATATTATTTACCGCTAGTGATGGCATTTCTCAGCCCATCAAGAGTTTGGAGAGGGTTTTGGAACACTACTTTCTTTAAATGGTTAAACAAGAAAAAAAATCAGTAGTGTTAGATCAGGGGAACATGCTGGCCAATGTCCTCTACTTATGAATCGATTGCCAAAATATTCTTCAAGGTATGTTTATTGTAGCTTCAGCTGTATCTCGGGTAGCACCATCTTGATGGAAAAATCCGTTCTGGAGTTCATCACCGTGGAGTTCATTAATGAACTGTTCTGAAATATTGTGTCTATAACGAGCAGCAATAACCCTATCGTCAAAAAATATCGCTGTCATAATGCGTCTGGATGATATTGCAATCCACATGCGAGTTTTAATGGGATATAATGTCGTTTCTTTGTAAATGTGTGGGTTTTTTTTATCCCAGGTACGATAATTTTGGCTATTTATGTAATCCAAAAGGTGAAACCAAGCTTCATCGGAGATGAAAAGTATGTTTAATTGCTCCTCATTTAAATGTTCTTTAAACCATGAGCAATAATTTCACCTTTGTTTACAATTTACTGCTTCCTCAGTTAATACTCGTGGTCGTCTTGGGCCTGGGTAAAACTTCTAAAATGCGCCATTATAATGAACTGTCTTGTTTATCCGTGAATGCCATTTTTACTAGGCAAATATTGAACGTTCCGTTAGTCTTTAAAAACACATTTACTGTGGAATAAATGCTATATTTACGAAAATTCACAAGAAAATCGCAGGAAACGTAAAAACTAGTACTTTCAAACACGTTGAATGTCAGATGTCAGAATGTAAACAATAAGCAGGAAGCAGGACAGCAAACAGTAAAACAAAAAAAAATATGCTATTTTTGTGACGTTCGTAGTCACGTGGTGGTTACATCCGGTTGCTCACTTTGTAATATAATTTAGCGATAAAGAATTCGTTCTAATAATCCATAGGTTGGAAATTGAAGTCTGAGCGACGCGTCATGGTTTTTTTTTTGTTTTATTATTTCTAAATTATAATGATTAAGAATTTACAATGAGGTTTACAGTAGTTTATACATTATCACATCTTCGTTTTCTTTCTTTTTATGATAGATATGATCCACACCTATGAAATGTTGAAGAAGATGCTAGTACAGTTAAACAAATTATACCATCACCAATGAAATAGAACTACATTTAAATATTTCTAATTACTGATAATTACCGTCCAATATGTAATTAAATCATTATACTACAGAAAATCTGTCCAAATGAAACATTCCTTTGCATCTTTTTTATTATGACGTCACTCAGACGCGTGCTTATAATCTACGGATTACAAGGTCGCGCTCTTCCTCAGCAGACTGTAGCAGTAGTTTGTTAACCCTTTTCGTATTTGGGTGCAGCAGCGACACAATTAAAGTTACCGCTTTAAAACGGAAATTTGTCGAATGCTTCTACTATCATTGATACAGACGAAGGGGTGTTGGGAAATCGGGATCCAGGTGTTTCTTGAAGTAATTAATAAAAGAAATCGCCGCTTTCTTGCTTCAGGTCGGTAATTTCCATTGTGTTACGTCTGTATACATATATACTATACATTTTCTTGGGGGGTAACTATTTCATGCCGTAAAAAATAAACACCTGGCTATCTTTCCCTCATATTTTTAAATTTCCTCCAAATGGTCCCTATTACCACCTGACAGAGGCGGGATTAAAACTGAGTTTAACATTTGAAGGATTAAAAGATAAAATTTTCAGTTTAGCTTATTATTGTCATATATATATTGTCATTGCAATATGTGGTCTACTTGTGTTAAAGCTCCAGAAGCGTGGATGATACATGAACCACTGATCGTTTGCTGGTTTTTGCATGCCTCATTATATCTTTGGATATTTATCTGCTAATTCGAAAAATAAAAGCAATACCTGATATGTATTTTTTCCAGGTTTCAACCAATAAAACTTAGTACGGCCCAATAATTACTCAAATCTTGTTAATGAACTCTAATAACAAGTACATACATAGTTTCATAACATCATCTTATATCAGATAATAAAACAGATTTTAACAGGTATTTTATTTTTAGTATTTTCCTTTCATGCATCTTATTTATTACAGATTTATTAAACGCATTTCTTTGTTTTTAGATACCATTTGAGCATTTACTTTTTTTTTTCTGTTCATTTCTGTGTATGATTTTTTTTCTATTGGAATATGAAGTTTCTAATTGTAAATTTATTAATCTACTTTGTTATCAAGTATCACGAAAAATTCACCAGTTTCTATGGAGGATATTCTTGTTGAAGCTTTTTTTGTACATACGTATACTAGTGTGATATAGTAAATCATAGATTTTTATATACTTTTTTTTTGAAGAATGTTTTGTTAGTTTAGTCGTGAATGTAAATTAAACATGAGGAGAATAATAATTTTATTTTAAAACCTAACTTTAATTTGAATTAGTGTTTTGTTTAATAATTGAGTCTATTTGTTGTTATGTTTGATTGCATATTTTAACATTAATAAAACCTTAAAATATGCGTGTCTTTCAATCCAAAAGAAGTTATGCATCAAAAATACCATGATTTCTGGTTCTTTTCTAATTGACAAGAGTATGGGGACCTATGTGTAGAAATTTTATAACTATACACTGTTACATGCAGCAAGTTCCGGATTATCTTCGTTTCTTCGAAGACATGTTAAGGGTTCGTTAATACTTTTATGTTTATTTTTTAATTATACATACGTATATTTAATAATGATTAGAAGCCTGATTTTTTTTTGCTTGAGATTTTGATCTTGTGTATTTTATAGCTTGGAGTGCTAATATCTCATAGTGTATTTTGACTTTTTTGTTTTTGTAAGAATTTGCAGCTATTAATCCCGTCTTTATAGTCGTCTTACCGTTTTTTGTCTAGATACTAAAAAATCAGCATACGTCGAGCGCATTTGTATAATTTTAATAAATCGAGGCAATTTGTTATTACACGTTTGTCTGCTGATTACTAGGAATAATAGAATTTGTGTGTTTTGTTGAAATACAGATGCTTATAGCTTGTGAAACGTATATTAATTGAAAGCTATATAATGTAACACTTTTGCTGTCCAGTAATATTATATAATATTTTTGTGGCAGCTAAAGGGGTTTTTCATATGTTCCAAGAAATCAATATTGATATACATTTTACAATGAAACAATTAGCTATTAATTGATTTTTAACAAAGGTTTTAGCATGATATCCCAATTTTTTATCGAGTGTACTGATTACATCTCTCTCTACTACTCTTATTTATATATTTCATATTTTATTATATTATGAAAAAAGCCTTCAGGTATTTTCTGTAATTCTATTGTAAGACTGAAATTGTGGCATTATAACAAATATAAAATATGAAATATTTAATCATAGCTTATGATATTTTTTAAAAAAATATTTTTAACAAAGAAAAAAATATTTTTTAGTCTTGGAAAGACCGTCTTCACAAATGTCCTACTTGGATCAATTTTTGAAGGAAACGAATTCAAGCCAGCAGCAAGTACCGCCCACTAGGCTGCTGTATTTAGAAGGTGGATCCATAGAATCCGAGGAAGGCGATATTGAAGACAATCGTGCGAGTATTGCTAGTTCGAAGAGCAATTTATCGGAGTTAAGCATTGTACGTAAAAAAAAGTGTGCGTTTAGAACTTCTTTGACATATGATAATAATTTAAATTTAAATAAAATTGTTCTGAAGTGCGTTTTTATTATATTAATTTCTATGTAATGGAAAGTAGAGTATGCCTAGAATTTTCAAGAAGTTGTGTATAAATGATCAATCTTGAATTAATAATAAAATAGTTAATGATCGAATTAAAAAAGAATGGTGTCTGATATGTTAAGTACAATGACACATTTTTATTACGCAACACAGAATAATATCTATATGCTGCTACAGTCATCTAAATCTGTATTACAGCACGAAGCGCATTCTCCTAAACATAAAGCTCATCAGTTCTTGGTCAGATCATTTTCAACACCAACGAAATGCAGCCACTGTACTTCTTTAATGGTGGGGCTTATGCGGCAGGGAATGGTATGCGAAACTTGTGGGTTCACTTGTCATACTGCGTGCTGTCCTCATGTACCACCCATATGCCCTGTACCACCGGATCAGAGTAATAATTCACTGTAATTTTTATCTTGGCCTTTCTCTAACTTTCTTGTAATTTTTTTAGCAAAAAGACCACTAGGAATAGATCCAACAAGAGGCATCGGCACAGCTTACGAAGGATACGTAAAAGTGCCAAAGCAAGGCGGCGTTAAAAAGGGTAAAATCGATTGAGAATTTCTATTTCAAATAAACATTTTTATACGTACATCTCTTTAGGATGGGTCAGGCAATTTGTAGTTGTCTGCGACTTTAAACTCTTCTTATACGATATATCAGCTGACCGAAACGCCCTTCCCAGTGTTCATGTAACTCAGGTACTGGATATGCGTGATCCGCAGTTCAACGTCAACACCGTGAAGGATTCTGATGTCATTCATGCGAATAAGAAAGATATTCCTTGCATATTTAAAGTGAGTTCACCTAGGATATTTTTACTAACACCCGATTTATATATACAGTGTGCACGCAGCTGATCTGCTGATGGGTATATAGTTGATCGTAAGCAAGCGCGTCCATTTAATTATGGTCGCCAGAAAGATATTTAAAAATATTCGTAATATATAGTAATTTATACTAAGGATCATTTATTGTCGCCCCTATTTATAAGTAATTGCCTATACAAGTACTGGGTTTTCAAAGGGTAGCGAATATGAAAAAATAGATAAGTTTTAATATATAATACCGGATTGTTTAGTTCCCGATGATACTTGTAGATACGTTCACCTTGGGAATATTTAAAACGTGAATTTCTATATAACTTGTACAGACAAATTACGCGGTTATGATGCGCATGTACCTGTAATGTTTTTACTCCTGTAAATAATTGAAAAAGAATTCGTTGTGATATTCAATAATTATTATTCCACAAAGTATAAAAATTATCGGAAAATAAATTCTTGTCAAATAGCACTTTTGTAAGACGCGTATTTATTATTACGTACACGACTTGCTTGATGACTTGAATGGTTTGCTTTATACAGCCTCTCAAATCATGAGTTGCACGTGTTCACCGCTGGCGCCACTTACCCGATCATTATGGGGAAAATGCTTACTCTTCGGTTGGCAAGATTGTGACAGCAAAATGTCAATTTGATATTTCTTTTTTCAAAAATAGAACTATCAGGAATTTTAAAGTTATATTTCCCTTCTTATTGATTATTCAAGTTATATAGTTATTTGTAGTAGCTCTCATGTTCTCAAATGTCATGCAGATGTCGCTACTTACCGCAATCTAGTGTAACATTCAATTCAATGTAAATTTGAATAATTCCACAGGCGGTATAAAGCAAACTGCCAAAGTCGTCAACCAGGTCGTGAATACGTACAATCTTTTAAATCATTGCACCGACATCACAATCGCGAGCAATTTGTCGAGAGAGTGGCATTTAATTCTACGATAGTTAATTTTTGAATTTTTATTAAACCATTTCCGTTTTTACCCTGGGCAATTTTGCAATTTTACTATTAAAGAAAATGTTTGTTCGAAACGTCAAATAGCATTTCGCTACTAATATGGTTCGTTGAACAGTTAACTAAAAATAAATCTCTAGTTATTCTTAATATATCATCATTGCCGTTCTTGCCCTCTTTACCCCTTGCCAGCTGGTGTGCGTTCACTTGGTATATATATATATATATATAAATATGTTATTTTTATAGATCACCACATCCTTTCTGGAGCCACCGGGTCCTCGCAATGTTACTTTGATGTTGGCCGATACGGAAGGTGAAAAAAATAAATGGGTGGTAGCTTTATCTGAGCTACATAGAATAATGAAAAGAAATAATTTGCCCAGTACCACTGTCTTAGTTGCTCGGGAGTTAATTGACAGTTCTTTAGCTTTATTAAGAAGTGCACTTAGTGCAACGATTATGGATCCAGATCGCATTGCACTTGGCAATGAAGAGGGACTCTTCTGTGTAGATTTGGATAGATCCGGTAATAATAACCGTAGAAAATGCATTTTTTTTTAATATTTTCTAAACTTTATTTCGTTTTTTTTTTTTTGTTGTAGAAATTGCTAGGGTTGGCGAGGCTAAGAAGATATATCAGATAGAATACATAAGTGAAGAGCATCTGTTGGTTGTGGTGTGCGGTAAACAAAGACATGTGAGATTAGTGCCTATAAGAGCCCTCGACGGGGACGACACAGAATGGATTAAGGTTGCCGAAAGCAAGGGTTGTTCCGTTCTGACCGTCGGTCCTGTTTTGAAGGCTCCTCTTACATTTTTTTTATGTGTCGCTGTTAAGAAGCAGGTGCGTATTTTTTTTTTGTTTTAACATTTTAGCTTCAGCCTTGTATTTACATATAAGAGTCCTTGCGGTCAGATTGATCGGTAATGCAGATAATGTTGCGTGTAGAATAAATATCGCGCGTTCCCAAACGATTCTCAGTGTCACTACTAGAAAAAAAATGAAATTTATCGTAGAAGCAGTAATTGCTAATCAACTGATATCAATATTTTGTCTATATTATGTAAATATGACATTTTTTTAACAGAATTATACAGGGAAAACCATCACAACTAGGAATAGGAACTTATGTCGGCATACATTGTTAAAAACTTAGTAGAGTAGATAGGATCCGATGCATTCCGATACAGCCTACATATCCTGATATCCTGTTCCTAAGTGCAATGATTTTGCTATCCTAGATATTTAATTTTCAGCAAAATACCACAACGATAATGGTACACGAGATTACAAGGACAAGATCCAGACACAATCGCCTCAAAGACTTACAACTTCACATGCCAGTGCATTCAATGCAGTTGTTATCTGATGGTCGACTATGCGTTGGTTCAGCATCGACATTTACGTTGTATAATCTGCATGACGACAGCCATCCGATATGTAAGTATTAACTTAGAATTAGAAATAGAGGAGACTAGAACTAGAATCATTTCATTAGCAATAAATAAAAACAGTGGAATGCTACATCAAATACGTTCGTTTATTGCCGATACTTCTTCTCATATTAGGTCTGTGAAAGGTCTGTCAGGTGGTTATGTTTATGTTGCTCTGCGCTCCATCGCTCTGTATAATGTATGTAAAGTCGCTTTTACAACGTTGCCAATTAAGTTACCTCTCGGAATTCCTTGTTAATGCCGAATGTTACCACCAGAGGCAGCACTCTAAAATTTGTAGTCCGTTCCAAGTTCTGACGGCACAAACGAATGCAATGTAAATACATTTTATATCTTTGCTAACATAGCTGATATACATGTTCTTTATCGACCCTTAAAATTCGTGTTCTCGAAATAGATCCTGTATAAATGGAGATAAATGCCAACAATAGTTTTTTTTATATTTTCTAGCACTAATTCATCAAGAAAATCCATTATATAATACACTTGGTTTCAATAACGTCGAACCATTAAAAATAATAGAACTGCCAAGAAACGAGTATCTGTTAGTATTTTCATCTTTAGCGGTTTACGTCGATCGCCATGGTAGAAAATCAAGAGAAAGGGAGATTATGTATCCCGCGTTACCAGTAGCTGTTGGTAAGTTTTACTTCCACAACAACAAAGTACAGGTACTTTTCATTTTATACTTTACAACATACTTCTAGCGTATCGCGATGGACACTTAATAGTATATAGTGATACCCATATCGATGTCTTCTATTGCGCTACAGGAGAGTGGGTGCAAACACTGAACGTCAAGAGAGCGAAACCCTTGAACGACAGTGGTAGTCTATCTGTGTGCATTTTACATGATTATGTGCACTTATTGTATTTGTCGAATGTCTATCAGCGTAAGTTTTTTTTCTTTACTCTTTTTGGAGGCGCTTATTTAAAATGGGACTATTGCAGGAGAACTTATTAATTTAGACAATATAATCACTCAGGATAGAGAAGGGCGAACCATACAAAAACCGAGGAGAAGGTTTTCATTAAGGGAGGGCAATAAATCTCAAAGGCTGTAGGTACACATTGCATCGTTATTGGCAAATATTTAATTTTTATTTTATATTTAAGAAATACTGATCGCCGCTCGAAATTAATATCAGCTCCGACCAACTTCAATCACATTTCACACATGGGACCAGGGGATGGCATTAAAAATCAAAAACTCATCGATCTAACAACCAATTTAGTTGATTCCGGTGACCATCAACATCAGGTACAGAGGGTAAGTTGAATAAGATTGTCGTTAAGTTGTAACTTTCGTAAATAGATGATATGCTTAGAATCTTTTGAAGGGTTTCTACCAGAGACAAAATGATATTGACTGATGAAGCTGTACTTTTACAGGTACCCAAATTGATCCCTCTGCAATTAAAGCACGGTAAAAGACTTGAAATTTCGAATCCAACACCAATCAAACCCGTATTTCCCGCGTACAATGGTGCTAAACGTTCTGCTCCACCTCGACCTCGAGATTTACCACCCGCATTGCCAAGGCCTTCGGACACGTCTCCGTCTCCAGATCCAGCCAGTCTTGGAAGTATGTCTTCACTCCACGATATGATTAAGGTAATCTTTTTACTTTGCGTATTCAATAATTTTATTGGAAATATAGATGTGCTAGTGGGTGTAAAATCATATAAACCGCAGTTTCGATCATCATATTCGCTTAATAGGATCGGATTCTTCAACAAATTATACAAAAAAAAGACAATAGAGTTTATTATTGTGTTATAACATGACAGATGTAATATAATTCACAATTCAATTTTCATATTTGAGAGTAAAATCAATTCAAAAAATGGTAAATTTCAAATTATGTCGTAAAGATGTCACAACTGCTTCGGCCAATAAAAAAAACGATTTTTGCTTACACCTAGTGTTACATATGTCAGGTATGATTTAATGGTTTCAGATTATAGATAATAAATACATTACATACATAGCTGGCAATGTTGGTACAAATTTTGCTGCTCAATAAAGGGACAGGCATCATATAGCGTTAGTCCACTCTAACTAAAAATTATAAGCGGGAAATTTGACCTACTGCCTTTAACTCTTTCAATTTTTTTTGAAAAATTATTCATAAAGATAAAAGGAAACGAGTAATTGAGCAAGACTGTAATACGTTGTAGTTGTACGAATTATAATTTTGCACAATTAGGCGTCTTACTTTCATATTTACACTTACTTGAGCTCTTTTTCAATTAAATTTGTCTTATCAGCCTAACCATTGCCGTCTAGATATTCAGGCCTAAGACATCGAGTAGGGGATACTACGAGAACACCGGCAGCAATAGCGAATAGGCATAAAATCTATATCTCTACGCATCAGTATCCCGCGCGCACACCGTGCGATACCCCGACACGGTACCTACTCTCACCCCATGACGAAGGCCGGTATATTTAGTTAGCGTTGGCTTTTTTAACCTTTTTACTTTTTCATGACGATGCTTACCTAAAGTATTAGATAGCAGAGGAAAACTAAACAGACGCAAAGATGTTTTAGTTTTTAGCAAATAAGTCTTAAAACCAAATTAACCAAATAAAAATTGTTAATTATCTATAAATTGCCAACAATTTTGACTGTGGTTACCCGAAGGTTAGTTATCATGGTGCAAACGTCATTTTTTTTGTACGCGACACGCGACGACTATTGTAGCACCAAGGTTAAAGACCACTAGAATTAACAAATAACATGAACGTGACTAAGGTTTTACTAAATTACTGCTAATTAATTAATCAATTAATCAATAATTGACATGAACTATGACACTGTAATGTAGTAATACATTGTGTAATTATCAGAGGGGCGTGGCCAATAGTAGGGACACATAAATATCTCCTAGAAATTCATTTTTTTTTCACTTTATTCTAATTCCCTTGTGAGAAGTATGGCTCCTTAAAACAAACGAAATTTATATAAACTGGTCCACACATTTTTTTATTTTTTATAGCCGATAGTAGATAGATAAGTAAGATGGTCAATCTAGATGTAACCATGTAACAGGTGTCTATTAATCACAGGCGTCATTTAGTACGTGATCTCCTATACTGCCATTAAGACGCGACCTCTCCAGAGTTAAAATTAGTTAATTTGCAAATTTTCTGACAAACAACAATGTAAGTGTACAGTCCACACAGAAGAAATAATTTTTAATTCAGCAATACTACTTCAGGCAAGTAACAATCAGCGGCGACTGGTGCATACTTTACCAGGAGAGCTATTGCAACGATCCGAATTTGTATGCTATCGCCCAAAATACAAAAACGTTATGAGCTCGGGTCAATTACGATAATCGGTATTTTTCCGGGGTCGTAATGTTGATTAGGAGGGAGATTTGGCTCTGCGGGGGCTTGACAAGCTAAAAATATAGCTTAGGCGTTACCACCCCTTTAAAAAAAAACTTATACGAAGAAATGCGAATACCAGCCGCTGTTGGTAACAATATTTAAATTGTTGTCAATTCCGTGGAATGTCTTTAATTATACTTTAAATTTGACGGATTTGTGATAAAATCGACAAGTAAATAACTTTAACTAAATCTATTATCTTAATTATTTTTTTAATCATTATAGCTTCATAGAAACTAGCAATTATCGAAACATTGCTGGGGGAATTATGTAGCAAAAAATAATATGCACGCTTGCTCAATCTAACCGTTTTTGTTTATTTATTATTGATGAACACTGATTAGGATATAGTTATGTTCGATATTGCTATAGTTGAACCAAGCTACTGTGGCACCTCAAGCAGCACCGTCGTTTTAGACTTGTATTTCGCGTATTTCGAATTCAGACGAGACTGTACACAGCTATAAGACGTACAAAATGAAAGTCAGGGGTAGTGCACGAGGAGTTGCAAGGTTTAAGTAAATTAGTTCGCATATTTTTCGCCCACCAAGCTTACTTGGTCAGACTATAGAGTAGTTTTAAATTATTCGCCATCCTAAGTTGTAACAAAACGCCCATCATTATAAAATTGATAATAATGTTACTTTATTTAGTTGGCACATTTGTGGTTTGGTTTATATATTTCTTTATAGAGTTATTGCATCACTTGAAAGTACATTTGAGATGTTACATGCAAGAGATACTTTCAAACGGTTGAATAACATTAAAAAAAAAAGTATAAACAAAGGTAATAGCGTGTTTCTGTTTGAAATACGCAACTTGATACTTTGTTTGTGCGTAATATTAAAGTTTCTAGTAATAAAGATATAAAATAAAGTGGTCCAACAGATATTAATGCTCACAACGCCGAACAGGGAATATTTAATGAAGTTTTTCGTTTTGGCACCAGTGTCATGCAGCAAAATTTAATCACAAGCGCAGTCATGGTTTTAACAAATTGATGTACAATTTGATAACAAATCGAACAAAGAAATGTTTCGTTTCCAAAGTGTAGAGAGCCTTCCTAGTTTTTAAAAATAGTAGTTTCCAAAGCGAAACCGCACAAATAAATTGTTATAAATGCTAAAACTCTTACGCATTGCATAACCCATAAATTGAATGATAAACTACAGATGACCTTCTTTAAATTTTAGGTACCAGATAGAAGTAGTAGTCCACGACATTCGATTGCTAGTAATAATAGCTCAAATTTATCAACTCCTCCATCACCCCAAGCAGATCATCACAATAGCTCTAGTTACGATAGTTAAGTATTCAGAAGTAAGAGAAGTACGTGAAAGAAACGAAAAAACAAAAAAAAGAAAAGAACGAAAGGTATAGTCACTTTTTATGAGATTAGTTTTTAGTGTTTGATAATAGATTAACATGGAATAATCGCATTGCAATTGCAAACAGTTTACGTATGTTATTACAATACCATACATGTAGAATGTGCATAGGGTGTTCAGTATGATGTTTCTTACGTACATAAATAATTCCCATTTTCTATTATTTGGGAAACTGTTGAAAAAGAAAATATATTCGTCGAAATTTAAATTTCATGTAGTAATACTCTGTGCACATAAGACTAGTTACCTCAGTATAATAGAGACCTTAATTTTTATTTGTAACGAAAGATTTTGAGAATGTATTTTAATAGATATATGCGTAACGAAGTAAACAAACTTTCGGACAGAATGGCTTTGTACTTATTGTCTTTTGTATATTTTTGTCGTATCTCATGAATCTTATTTGTAAGAATTTATTAATAACTTTCTTACGTAGTTTTATTTTTGTTGTTCATTCATATAATGTTGCTGTCAATGTATGATAATACAAGTCAATTAATTGTAAAGTTTTATTATTAATATGATTTTATCAATAATATTTTATATATAAAAAGATTTTATTTATTAGAATAAGTTCTTTTGCACATTTTATTAAAACCTATATTTTTCCAAATATGATTTATATATATATATTTATTACCGCTAAGAAGTATATGAATATAAATTTCGACTACAATGGATTAACTACGTTATATATTACTAAAGCAGCGAGACATGGATACGTTCTCTTTTCCTCGTCAGCAAATGGTTTACTTATTTTATACAATTAGTTATATTTCCATTGTAGAACATAACCTAACAAAACAGCACTTGTAGAGCATCTATAGAAAAAAGCATATACTGACAGATTCTGTCAATTTATATGGATATATTGTTTGTATTTATTTCAGTTTTGTGTAGTACAATTTTATTAGTATTTAAGTCTTTTATTAGAGCGTGAGAGAAATTATTGTTTTCTAACATTCATAGCTATTCTTACATAGTGTTTCAAAACGCAAATCTTAATAATTAAAAAAAAAATCCCGTATAGACTCCGTAGAATATTTTCAATTCGCCAGCTTAGGTTGTACATTCAACGAATCGTGTTTTTGAGACAATGTGTAAGATCTTTCTTATATCTTTAAGACTAACTAATTAAATGGTTGGTAAATTTTCATTATAAAGTATGCATTTATATTTGAAAAAGAAAACATGCAATTTTTTACGAAAGGTGATATATAAAACGTGATTTTTATTTGAAAGGTGTCTGTCGTCTTTGTTTAGTTTCATCGTTTTAAATATATGTACACAGTGAGACAATATATGATGTATATTATATAGTATTTGTCATCGATGACTATAATTGCTTTCGTACGTTATTTAAGCTTAGATTTTATACATTTTTCCAAAAAAAAAGTAAAAATAAAAATGACTAGTCACGATAACAAATACAGAATTAATTTTTGGCTAGAGGTCAAAACGTTTAATATACCTCTTGGTATTTAGAACAAAAGAAAGAACATTTTAATCGCTAGAAAAAAGTTTAGAGATTCGATGCATTCAAAAATGATTTATTTATTTTCGTCATTGTTTTTGTTTAAAATTATATTATCGTTTTGTTCTCATAAGAAAAAAAAATATGTATAGATATATAAAATTAGAATGCATATTTATTTTAATAATATAGTGAATATTAACATTTATAAATAATAGTATTATATATACTTTTTTGTATTGATCAGTTACACAACTGACTGTTTTAAATGCATATTCGTCATTATTTATTTCTTGGCTAATCATTCTTTTCTTTGTGTGTGATTACGTAATTTATTTAAAAAAAATCTTTGTATTCATTGTATTTCTTCTTAATGTTTATTTATATTTTCTTTTATATACATAATAAAAAAGTCACTGTATTATTGTCTCGTTAATTCTTTAAGAATATAAGTTTTCTCTATAAATTTGTACACTGTTTTTTAAAAAAGGAAAAATATGGGAACAAGCCCAGAAAGGCCCTGTCGGCACCGAATTAAGTATAACCAGAAAGTTCACTCCCATGCTATTCTCTATGGTCACATGGATTTTATTTTTTAGCTTTTTATACGACGTGACGAATCTGCGTATGACAATTTAGTAATACGCAATCGTTTCAAAACATTGCCAAGAGTTGATTCTTCTTCTGGTTATATCTGGAGACGACGGTGTTCTAGGCTGAGCTTGTTGCAATTCATCACTTCGTTAGTAGTCATTTTCTCTGCCAGTCAAGCGACATTAAAAGCGATCAGTTCTGCAAGTGTTGACTCTAAGCTGGTTTGAGACTGCGTGGGCATCTTAAATGAGGTGAGCACCCAAAGGAAACTAACATTTGCCTTGGTTCCCAACCACTCGGACGTGAAGGGAAATGAGGCGATGGACAATCTTGTAACGACGTGTTCTTGGTTTGAAATTTTGCACGAATACCTACGCTCCTTTTAATTGCTTGTCAATTCTCTCATCTGCTTGATGAGTTAACTATGCCAGCGGTGATTCTGCGTTAACGATGTATTGAAGTCCCCAGCAGTGTCACTAGTACTGACAGCTGTCAGATGTTCGTACGTAAATTCGCGCTAAAAAAAAGTTATTTATCGTCGCGTACCTTACGTCGTACAATAAATGATTTAAAATCTACTCTAATTGAAGTAGTATCTATTCATGACACAAAGTCCGGCTCTTTTAAGTTTTCTAAAGCTCGAAAAAAAATATCTAAAAATATTTAAATAAATATTATTTGAAAAATTGTTTGTTTTAGGTTTTTTTTTATCGGTTTCAGATGTGATAGTACGTAAATCTTGAGATATGTCGATATCGGTGAATATGATTATTGCTGTCCTTATTCAGTTTGCGTTTTTTAATTTTTAATATAAGTTAAATTAATTGTGATATCGCTGTTTACTTTAGAAACATATCATACTTTTAATTACATGAAGGTAGGGTGTGGTAAATAACACAACGTAAAATTTAGTTTTTTTTATTATAAATGATCAATAGCTTAAACTAACATAAAGTGCCCATCCCCTGTGAAAGTATTGTAGTTTATGGAAAGCAACATTGCTCTTTACAGCACTACTATTTCTAAGCTGTCTTCCTAACAATTAAATATATTTCATAATACGATACTACGTTATAATAAATTGATCGAGTCTGTTTTGCTGCCTTGGCACATAATACGATTCTCTTTTTGTCTATACGAAGCCAATAAGTGTAATAATATTTAAGAATTTCGTTTACAATCCCAGCTGGCGAGTTCTCCATTAGTTTCCATTCAAATTGCCAGCCAGTATTAAGCACCTTGGGCAAAACAGATTATACTGAGGATAGCCAATGGTAGAAGTCTAAGTACACTCAAGAACAGATCCTTATCGTTTAATGTTCTAAACTGTATTCATAGTTGTGGTGGTAATAAATGGCTTTAATGTTATTATTAATCACTTTAATACAAATGCTGTAACGAAAACAAATGAAAATAGAAGTGAGACCAAACGCTTCTGCATACTGAAAATTTCTTTTTGCTCAATTAATTATTTACAGTGACGTTAGTAACTTTCTCCATCATCTATGAATACAGCGGGTTTTATAATTTAATTAATTCATTAATTATAACATCCTATCATGTAAAACATACTTTTAACGTCCATTCACTCCTTTCACGCAATATATACAATATCGAAGAAAGCATCGAGTGTTCATTTGTTCCGACGGAAGCTTCACTAGCAACATTAGATATACAAAGGACTTCCGTACGAACGTTGTATGTATATATAACAAATAATAATTAATAATTATTATGTCTTAATGGTGTTTCATAACAATGAGCTAAAAAATAATAATGCAAAAATTAAGACGATACATCGCTTTTAACATTTCCTTTTTACAAAATGATTCGACAGTTTCTTTTGCAATATAATAATAGTAATATTTGCTTGTTTCTACTTACGATAATAACTGGTAGTAATAAATAGACCACATTCATATATATCTTATATACAGAGTGAATATTATAACACAAGCCATTTAAATATACACGTTTACTAGTTGTCTCTCTACGAAAAATGTATCAAAATAACAAACGCACGATTTTGTATTTAGTAGGTACAGCTTGTGAATTACACACTGTATAGTTTCTGTAGAATTAAATATTTGTAGTATAAGTCGAAAGTGTCTTGTGTGTTGCTTTTCCTCGTTACTTCCGCAAGAAAACGTATTAGATAGAAAAAATATAACGTATAAAGGCTGCGTAGTATTGATTTGTATAGGATTCGCTGTATTGGAGGGTAAAACAAAAAAAACGTCATATATGTGT
Organism: Protaetia brevitarsis; assembly: GCA_004143645.1. Taxonomy (NCBI): domain Eukaryota; kingdom Metazoa; phylum Arthropoda; class Insecta; order Coleoptera; family Scarabaeidae; genus Protaetia; species Protaetia brevitarsis. The sequence continues at coordinate 264,379 of RXPK01000194.1, read as the reverse complement.
GTGTGCTATACGTTTTCAGGGATTGGAAATTACAAAAGGAAAGTAAGTTGATTCTCTACATAAATTAATAAGAGATCTCAAGAATATATATGTATATTTTATATTATGTGTAGAGATTTCGTACTCTCTATCTATATGTATATGTTTGTGAATCAATTCCACATATCACAAGCACATTACATAATAAAAACGACTATGTAATTATTAAACACATGTTGTATCGTTTTCGTGGCATAATGAAATTTATTAACTAAAAGTTAAACAGTCTTAAAAACTAAACTGAAAAATAATACACGATTAATAAAATTCTAAAAACGCTGATGAATCAAAAAAAAAAATCTAGTAAAACTAAAGAAATGTAATGAAATTTTGCTAGTACTGGTGCCTTTACGGAATAAAATAATACGTTAAATAATTAAATCGTTAATTAATTATGTATGCAACTAGAACAGTCACAAAAGGATCGCTCGACACGTTTCCTTTAAGAAAATCGAGGAGTTTCGGAGGGGGAAGGCATGTTATGAAGGGGGGGAAATGTCGCATTCACGTTTCGGATGCTTCCAATTTGAAATATAGCTGAGTATTGCTTTGCTCTATCATCGAACCGACGTACCTATTCCAACTACAATCGAGGATTTTAGAGAATACCCCCGTGTAGGGGCGCGTGTACATACTTTGTTGTTTTTACGTGTTGTGTCGGCAGAGATATTCAAGAAAATAATTAAAACAACGCGAGTACCAAATCAAAAAGCACTGAGTTTGAAATCGCTACACTGTTGTCCGTTGTTCAATGTTATGCTGGCTCGGTGGAAACATCGGGCCCGCTGACAGGCAGTCACAGTTTCAGTTCGTTCGCAATCTTGCCAGCAATATTTTTAAAACCGATGCTAGTACCTGCAAAAAAAAAAGATGCTTTGATACCTATCAAAACGTCACCTCGATGAGATGGTACCTGAAATTCTTTTAAAGCGTACACCGTTGACGGAGAGTCGTGGCAGTTTGCAGACCTCGATCTCCCATTGTACTAAACTATCAGTGTTCGGGTCGCCGTGAACACAGAGTAACAAGAATCGCTCTCTTTGTTCGTAATCGCAATTGTTCGCGTCCAGCACTTTTCTGATTTCGGACATAATTTCCGTAGGTTTCCTGCTAGACGTTGTCTTCATGGACCAGGTAAATCGCAAGGATCGAGGTTTAACGTGGTCGTCGTTTTGGGCTCCGGCCACTCTAAAACCAAAAGGTTATTCATCAAATATAGGGAAGTTTAAACCATGCCTGTCCTTAATCAATAATATTCTTAGTAAGAGAAAACTTAAGTAAGTGTATTAGTGTACAATGTGGCCGAAAAATAATATTTCCGAACGTAACTATTATGCACATATGGAGTATGATCTATATTAGTTTTATTTAAATAACGAATTTTACTTTTACTTCTTTCTGTGAGACAAAATATTGATTATATTTTTTTACAGCTGTAATAACTTAAGTTTTTACAAAGCTAACATGACTTGATATATATAATTTTCCTGATTAAAATAGTTGTACGAATCTTCAATTTTATATCAGCTTCAGCCACTATACATACCGTAGTCGACAAAATTTCGATCGACCTTTCAATACGCACCGATGTCAATGTTGAAATTATATTGGTCGTTAGGCATGTCGTGGGAGACACGGCTATATATCTGTTTTTATTTTCAAGCGCTCTTTCTTATCTTCTGCTTTCCTATACTATAGTTAATTTTTGACGATTACAGTATAATATTATTTCCCTAATAGATATTACAGATGCAGGGGAAAGCTGGGTACTGTGTTACATATGGAACAATGTTACATTAAACATTTTGGTTCTCAAGTTTCAAGTTGATGCACATAATAGTACCTATGTGAATTTACATGCGTTAATGGCGTCGTATGTGTCTGCATTGCCAGATAAGAAAAGTACTTCTCCTGTTCATAAGAAGAAATCCACAAATTCTACTGAATTTGTCTTACCTAAATTATAATAACCTACTGGTAGATACAGAAGTGTTTTCTTAATACACTATAACAAATTAACATAACCTTTAAAATAAGTGTCGTTCTGTGGCTAAGCGCAAAATGTTCTTGAGGTGTAGGAAGAGTGTTACATTTTATCTGTAGCGTGCACCTGTAAGAGTGCCATGGTAGAACACTACATACATTAATGCTAAAGCGATACTGGGGGTTATGAAGGTGGGTGCGCATTAGGTTTTCTCGGCTCCAATAAGTGTGATTCTTCCGATTGAACATACCGTTATTAGAAAAATTTGCTTTTTCGCTCCATAAAACTAAATGCAAGAAAGATGGATTACTTCTAACAGCATTTTTTAAAATTTTTCTGCTCTTTTTAATAAACAAACGCCACTTTGGCGTCTTTATAACTGTTTTCTGTCAAGATTTTTACTTGATGAGCATCGTAACACTGTACCCATGTAGCTGGGAGCAGTGTTACAAACGTCATAATCATTGTGTTATCTCAACACTTGCCACAGCTTTGTCTCTATATACCTTTATTTTAAGATTTAAGTAACGTTAGTTTATTGCCCATATTCGTTTCAGATTTTTGTTTTTGAAATGTTCCAGAGTTAAAAAAGTGGAAAAAATGTAACACTGTTCGCACCTCTCCCCTACCACGTACCAAAATAATTTATTGTTTATATCAAATAAACTTATACAAAAATTTCTTACAACAGCAAAGGCCTATTAAAATAGCGAAATGGTTGATCTAAGAATATACACAGCAGAACCTTTTTTGCAGTGGCGGCTCGTGAGTTATAAAAGAGGGTGGGCACAAAATAAGAACTTGCCTATTTTTTTGTACATAAAATCCGTTTTCCTATTTTGCGTGATGGAAAAGACGTCTATGACTTTGTTGCAAAAATACGTTCAGTCGATCTTCTGACATTGTGCTTCTCAGAAAAGTTTTAATACGTTTGAGGGTGGAAAAACATCGTTCACATTCTGCTGTCGACATGGGGGTTGTACAAATAATATCCAACAGTCTACATGTTTCCGTCAAAACTTTTTTTTTGGTTGTTGTTTATTATGAACACTAAAAGTGTCAAAACACCACCTACTAGTGTTGTGAGTTTCCGAATTAAAATATTCGTTGATTTCGATTATTGAAATACTCGGATGATTCCGATTCTTAGAATCCGATTCGGAATCGCATGATTCTGAATCGGATGATTTCGAATCGGATGATTCCGCATCGAATGATTCTGAATCGGATGTTTCTAAATCCGTGAAATTTGTACAACGATTTTATACTGAATGAATCCATCGAAACGTTTGGTAGGTATACGTATTCGTATAAATTGTGTGATTTTGGAAATTCTCAATTTTCCGCTTTTGACTCGATTATACCAACTCCAGTTTCCGGACTGACAGGCGGTGTTTGTTGTTCATAGACGCTGTGCGCACTTAAATCACACAGTCGCATTCACTCAGTATTAGTAATCTGCAACTTTTTTTATTAAGAAAAAATAGTAAACTTTTGTTGTAAATAAGTTTAATAGAGATTTAGTTACGTATAAAATAAACACCAAATATGATCCCATATTCCACCGTGCTCCGTGCGAATTATTCCGATTATTGAAATCATCCGAATATTTACAATACTACCACCTACACCTATATCACACATGTCATCGCGCTCATAAATTACTGAAAGTTCACTTTTCAATTTTACGCTGTTCAACATAGGATAAGATTTCACAGTTTTTTATACACATAATTAACCGACGCAAAATATGATGATTTTTTCAAAATAATGCACTGAATTACGTGCACGCGTACACGCGAATTTGTTTCTGTGTTTTTCTTGGTGGTTGGGTGGGAACGTGCCCTTGTGCCCTTTAGTACCAGCCGCCACTGCGTTTTTGCACAATTGTTACACTTCTCGTATCACCAATGATATGAAACCTCTCTATAGATATAGAGTTCAAATCTCGCTCTGGTCAATTGTGACAATCGGTTTTTTGCATCTAAAGATATGATTGTTAGGAGAAAAATTTAACTCATTGAGGATGCCTGACGAGGAAACTAAATGCATAAGCTATGTACACACAGAAGTAGTATTTTTTGCCATCAAAAGCGTGTTTCTAGACATATAGTTCCTTACTGCTTCTATTCTATTGTCACGTTTCACTCAAATGGCGGTAAACATCAAAAGCTAATAGGCCACATCCGTTGACGATTGACATAATGCAGCTGTTACTTTAATGTGAAGGTAGTATTTTAAGTTGCTACGATACAACCGGAATCTACGTTGCGAGGCTATTTGCGAATCCACCGCAAGTTTAATAAACACATGCACTGCATAGAACTGGCCAGCAGTCCATTCTGCCGTGCGTGCTACCTAGAGGACGAGACTTGATTAATATTACAAAAACAAGTTAATTGACTGTGGACACTTTTAGGTTAGGTGCTTTCCATTTACCGTCTGGCTCACCTCACTTCAGTTTTATGCGTTAAGCTAAGTTACTTACTATGAAAGACGCAACCTGGCGACAAAATGAGTTTGACGTGAGCAATTCGTAACTTAATGCACAAAACTGAAATGAGGTGAGTTAGCCGGTAAATAGAAAGCAGCTTTTGTTCGGATTGTTACTTAAATTTTAGATACTCGAGAAAAGCGCCAGAATACTTTAGGTTTTATCTATTTCATTAAAAAGGGTTTCTTTGCGTAGATGTATAACTTCATTATCACAAATTAAACACAAAAAATAAGAGGGTATATTCTTATGAAGTATACTTTAGACATATTTACGGCAAGCAGGTAGATGTGTTTGGCGTTACATTTGTTAATAACATATTTGTTAATTCAAAGTAATAATAATTTATGAATTGGTATTATTATAAAACTTATTAAGGAATTTTGTAACACTGTGTTTCCATACAAATTGTGTAAATTAAATTTAATACAGGCAATAGAGAATATGACCTAATTTTTAATAATAAGCTCATGATTAGTCTAATTAAATTCCAACAATTATATTTTGCAAGCAAATATTGATACAAACGACGTTGTTGTAAGGCTATAAGTGTATAAAAGCTGCATACATAGATATGTTCTAACATAGCAGTAGCAAGAAGGTCACCTTAGTTGCTGGAGTTATATTGAATGATAATAATATTTAATACATTATGTACATTTACAAAAAATCATACATGAAACATTTAAATATAACTGCAGAAACCAGACAAGCGAGTTTTTATTTATAGATCATTCAGATTAACTTGATAGTGCGGGTAGAGTATTCATATAGTATTCTCTCCAAAAGCTCTGCACTATCAATCGAACGTGAAGGACCTATGAATTAAATATAATAGTTCAATGAATTAACTAAAGAATACACTAAGGTTGCACTTTACACGGGAAGGACTCATTGTTAAAATGTGTGTCACATTACAAGCGTATTACTATTCTAACAATAAACTCTTCATTGACTAAAATGGTAAAATAACATATTCGGTTCACATGAAGGTTCTAAGTTCTAACCAATAGATGACGGTCAAATGACACAGACAACAAATATGTTACAATAACAAGTGCGATTATTAAAAGTGTTCAGACGCAAAAAGCAGTTTTTAGTCATATTAATTCCATTACCGAGATGTTATGTGTAGGGGTACTTTGTTTGATATAAAAAGATATACATTTTTATTCCTTCTTTTAAAATATAAGAATAGTCGTTAATTAAGTGGGCACAAGCAAATATGTTGTAGGAAAGCAGTGATGTGTAGCAGTATTAAGAAGGCACTGGCACTAGAGGAGGAGAAAGCGGCTACTTATTTTCACATCGTACGGAGTCAGCCCAAACCTTTCGGGTCGTCAAGAATATAAATATTAATTACGACGAATCACTCTCATCGCGCAACACACCAAACCAGAAGATTTGTGAGATTTTGCAGAGGGTGAGACGAGAGTTCGTGATTAAGGAATTGTTATTAAAGTGCTGTACAGGTTTACGCCCCTCACTTTCTTTTCAACTTACCCGATAGGTAGAGGTGAGGCCCCAGGTTTACTGGCTTGGCCAGGCTCTAATCCTCTGAAAATAACAGAAAGTACATGATCAAGCGACGTTAGAATGAGTTGAGATGGGACTGATTGTTAGTCAGAACCTTGTCGGAGAAGAATTGTATGACTTGTAAAATTTCGATGGTTACAAGAATGTTAGGGTACATCGGTAGTATATAAAAGAACAAATATGGAAAAATACGGTATGATGGTGTGGTTATAAGGTCATAAGTACAGTAACAGTGAACATTTGAATATTTAAATTTTAACACATATAACGCACATTACAGAAAATCAAATAGAAGTCTTGCAAAAATGAATACAAAGCATAAATTATAGCAATGATATGCTGTATAATAATATCAAATAAAATTGTACTAACTATAATATTGTATTACGTTATTATACTTAAATTCATGTATAACGATCAGTGTTTCAATTGCCGAGAGAAACGAATAAATGAATTGAAATAAAAGCTCTCAACGCGAATATATACAATGAGATCACAATGTTCTCTTAAATATGTACCTTTGCTTAATTTTTTTGATTAAACATATACTTTTAATGATTGAACTGTATTATATTTTTTAATTATTATTATTACTATTAGAATTCTAATATAAAAATGATGCAAGGTATATAGACAAGAAAATTAATTAAAACACTATTTCTTAAATAGACAGATAAAAGGTTTCTAGACTGATAATACGTAGGTTTAGATAAAATTTTGCTTAAGTACAAAAAAGAACTTACTCAAAAAGCTAATCTCGTTCCATGGGTGACTGATAAAATTCCTTTTCACACTATTTTTGAAAATAAACCCGCTCAGAGCATTGCGGAACTTGTGACCTTATTGTAAATATGTGGCGGTGACTAGAGCTGGAAATAGAAATCGATTACAATCGATAATACTTAATGGGACTTGTTACCTGATTTCGTCTGATGAAAAAGGCCCGACTGCTGACGGATATTCATTCATTTCTTGCACAACCGAACTTGTTTTTTATTATTGCAATTGCACATGCGCGGCACCAGTTAATGGCATGGCGTAAACTTTTCAAAGCATGATTAGTTTATGCAGAGTTCATATTATGTGTTTCGACACTCGCAAGTAAAAATATTGCATACCTATGTTATTTCCGACCTTTATTATTTTTTTTTATTTAGAACTTAGGTGCCTCCTATTGCTAAATATTTCCACATTAGAATGTTTCACATAGTTTCCAATTTATTACCGATAAAGGAATGCTTAAACACACTTTAGTGAATAGCGGCAATGATAAAATGTAGCTTCGTTTTTTTTTTTATTAGCTGAATTGGTGCTGCACTAGTTCACTACTAGAACAAAAAAGAGCAGAACTAGAACCGAGTTAGGACAGCGGTATTGCACTTTGCACTGTTAAAAAGAACTCATTACGTAATAAAGATGGCGCTCATCCGTAATATTGAATATTTTTTAATATTTATGCCTTCGATTCCGCTTACTCCGATGAAGATTTTGTACTACCGCCACCAATTCATCAATTATTAGACCATTTAGATGAAGAGAATGGCGGTAATATATTAGTATTTCATTGACAACCCACACAGCACATATTTAAAAATATTTTAAGTATCCTAAAGAATATTTTAAACCTTGAAAATCTCAGGAAATTGACAATACAATCCAAATACGCGTATTTTAGATGATCACAATTGTTTACAAATTCTTCATCCAGTTTTTGGGTTTGTTCGGAACACGTAGAGATATCAAACTATGCATGTTCGCATATCAAGAGAGAAAACACAGGAATTAATAAATTTATATAAAATTACAAATAAAAGCGGTCAGCTGACGTGCTGAACTAAAACTGCTGCCGCTGCACTACGTTTGGAGATAGGACAGGCAGTGCTGCAGTGAACTGTTGCACTGTGTACCGCTAAAAAGAATGACGTATCTGATGTCACTTGCACTAAAATGAATACTTTAGTGTACACTACTTGAACTAGTGCAGCTAGTTCATCTAAAAAGAACAAAGCTCTAATAAATCATAGCATATTTATTTTGATAATCTCAGCATGACTTTTACGGAGTTTTATTGTGTTTAAGTTGCCAAAACGCGAATTGGTCAATAGGGCAACATTATTTGAAAGTATACGAAATAGCGCATTTACAGCACCGCATTTTAGAGATCAATTAATATATTATTAAATTTCTACAGGGACTAGATGTACTCGTGTTTCGTCGGCTCTCGGGAAACCACTGGCCAACACTACTCCCCACTCACGACGCACATAAACACGAGCATGTCTAACCACTATAGAAATTTAATTGCTTTCCCCTAACTTGTCCAATACTGGTACATACCAGACATCTTTGAAAAACAAGTTTTATCTTATGTGGCCATGATAATTTCGTGTTAATGCATGATAATGTCCCAGTCTATGCCGCAAAAATAATACCAATTTAAGAATAATGATGTCCATTTTCCAACTAATTGAACGTGTCAACCAAAAAACTCATATCGTAAAACACTCCAGTGTCCAAGATTCGGCAATAGGAATCACAATAGTTTTAAGAAAAGGAAATAGGATCAAGTAATGCAGATTAAAAGTAAATAATATGTGATATTTTAACCTGTGAACTTGTGTGAAGCATGAAGAATGCCGAGTATGAATGAATACTATGAGTAGCGTATTAGGTTTACTTCAATAAAATGACAAAGTTAAAAAAAAACAATTGAATATACAATGTTTTGAATAACTTTAAAACGTTATGAAAAATAGAAATATCATGGAGATAATTTTAATAAAATATATTAATTATAAGTGTTTCTATATTTGATGACAATTTCAGTAATAATTGTTATTTTGATTTTTCCGATTGTATATGAAAATATCCTTTACCGTAATTATATGGATATGAAGTTTTATAAAAACATAAACTATCATAATAAAACAATGTTTATTAGAAGTTCGCTCAAGTACAATCATATATGTATAGTGTTTCTCCGCACAATACAGCAGAAAGGAAGAATTTTATTTACAATTGATAAGGACCAGATTTTAAGAGTCAAACGGAAAAGCAAATCACTTTGAAGAAAAGTACACGATAAAAAAAGAACTAAAACAATATGGAATTAATCGGTTTGTCTCTATGTAATTTTTGATTAGCCTTTCCTTCGAACAATTCCGTCTCTACTTTGGTCTATGGTTTACATAATTACAATTAAATTGTAGGTACAAATATAATCATTAAATGTACTTCATCATAGTATAATAAATATAATATAAATTTGCTAAAAAAAAAAAAACCATCTATAGTAGTTACACTATCATAACAGGCTACTATTGCTCCAGCATTTTAGAAAAGGTACGTAAACGTGAAGACATAATATAATACTGAACTCAAATAATACTTATTTGAATAATGAAGAAAAAGAAGAATCAATATTACTAGGTAATGCGCATAGGATCGCGAGCTTTTCACGTGTTGGTTAATAGCTGCTGTGAAGGAAGCCCAAAGTAACATTCCCTTTCATTATAATATTTTACGCGTTTTATAAGTATATCACACTCTTCCAAATCTCTCAAAAAAAATCATTTATAATAGAGATCAAACGGTAGGGAATAAATAAAATAATAATTTGGAACACACGAGCCTTTTATACAGTTTTTAAATGATAGGAGAAAATGCGTTACAATTAAAATATGTTACGTCGATTTTAAAAATTTATAACCACAGTATTCTACACTTATTTCAATTAGTTTATAGCAGCGTATAATATGTAACTTTATATATGTTCTATAAGCAAATAGTACGTAGAATAACTGCATTATTTAATAAAATTAGACAAAATGAGTTTTTGTTAAAACGATAAGAAAATTGATATGTAAATTCTCAACACTCGCAATAATAGCCTGCCTGCCCAAGATTATAAACACACAAAACTACCATATTTTTTTTGTTGTTAACAATTACAAACAAACAAAAATTACGATTGTGTATTAAAAATATAATAAACTGAGTACATAATCTATTTTTTTCTCTTCTCTAAACTAAAATTACTATGGCAGACTCAAAGCCTTATTAGTACTAAAAACAAATTTGCTGTAAAATCAGCAGCTATTCAAAACAACCACGGCTGTTTTACTGTGATTTTAAGAATGCAGTCTATCTGCGTGAACCGATAGTAATAATAAAAGGAAATCTTAAAACATCAGTTACTCGACAGTTAACTGAAATAAAGATTTTCATGATTTTCCATGAAGGATAAACTGAAATCCAAGTGATTAGTTATTCATAGTTGTATAAAAAATTTAGACTCGTATTTCTTTTTAGATATTTCCGATATAAAATTGCACAATTATTTTATATATTCTGTATACATGTAGTCATGATGATAGATCACCCTGTAGTAGTAGCGTGAATAGTAAGACACTTTCTTTCTTTTAAAATTTCTCTTCTCACCAATCTTGATTGTTAAGAACGCATCACAATTCTAACCTTCCCATTTTCATAGATGAAATTTAAAAAAAAAATTAAATTAAAATCTTCACTAAATAGAACTAAATTGTATATAAACTGTCCACTAAATATTTATTCACTTATAATAACACTTGAAATTAGTGCGAAATTGATGTTGCTGCCTCATATATATTATTTATTGCAATATCTGCTAAGGATTTTGTATTGACTGTGTGTACTGGACCTAATTTTTCACCAAGAGCTAGATGTGCTTTATACTCGTTCTACATAATTTGCAATATTTTAAAGAGGTAAGCAGTATAAGTAAAAAGACTTTGTCAATAAGTTTCTCGTCAATACTAATCCTTACCAGTTATTCAGCGCCACATTTCAATAAGTTAGTTTACCGCACGCTAATTCAAAGCGGGGGTGCTTTTTGTGCCAAATTTCTACTGAAACAATTTCTTGAGTGTGGTGATGGTTGGCAACCTTGGCTTAGGCGTCTGTTTTCGATCGGTTGTCAAGGCGGTAGCGGCGGCGGCCGTCGTTGTTGCGGTGTTGCCGGACTTCGCGTTGTTTCTGAAGGGTGGTTGTCATCTCAGAACGGGTCTTGTGACGTGGTGCGCCCCCTCTCGGCCTCTACTGGTTGACCCTGAACCAGAAACAGTCTTGAGCAAGGATGATATGGCCGACGGGGACGTACCACGTGCACACTACAACCCCCGCATGTACATATATATCACACATTTTTTTTTTTGTATTCAAAGATACACACATAAGAAATTCTTTGTTCGCTTATCGTTACGTCATCTAAGATTGTAATGTATTAGGTTAGAAACATGTTACTTTACTACTTTGTTATGAAATGTTATGTAGGGATTAGCAGCAGAACTAAAAAGGAAGCAATCAGAGGTTCAACACAAAGTGCTTATATTACCTGGTTATCTTTATGATATTATAAAAATCTTTTTTTGATGAGCTTATAAGAGGTGATCATAAGTGTGACTGTGATAGTGGGGTTTTGGGACGTTAAAGCTGATTATTGGGCATGTAATTTTTATGAATGGTTACACTGAACTATATATTTCGCGTTTAACTAAAACACTGATTAATGTATTCCAAATTTGCACGATATAGATCTTGAGAAAAAAAAATGCCCATAGAATTTTGGGAAAAACAGAAATAATAAAATGTAATAGTGAAATAAAAAACTAAAGTAAATGATCGCATTGAGATACAAGTGAAAATTTGTATAGCCTTCTTCGGATAATTGCACTTAATAACGAACTAATTATTACATTTAATTATTTCTGTTTTTCACCTGAAGGAGGCGAATTATATGCTGAAACCGATGGTGAAAAGATAATTAGAATAAATTACAACTAATTAGGAAGCGCACTTATTTTCAACATTTCACTCATTAAGGCGGATGCACCTGATTCAACAATGATGCTTAGCTACAATATATGATTGCATCGGGCATCCATAATTCATAAAGAAAAAATGAAGGAATGTTATGAACAACCATCGAAGACAGGAAAACATAGCTGAAGACAAAGGCAAGAATAATGGATCTTTGGCACGCTGTAGATTGAATTCAAGGACCCTCCAAAGAGGCCAAGAATACTAGCTTAGGTCAACAGGAACCAGTAAGAGGCAAAGTGCAGAATTTGGGGTATCGAATGTAAATTGGTTTATAGTAAAACCTTCGAAATATCCAGAAATATCTAAAAAAATGCTGTGAGTAATTAATTTTGGTCACAAACAAGATCACGCGGTGGTGCAAGGATATAACGACCATAAATGAAGGATTGCCTAGAGAACTTCATATTTATACTTTAGTCTAAAGGGAACTAGAAAATAGGGGAGTTAAATACAAAAAAGCCAAGAAGCTGCAGTGTTTCTGGATTAATAATATTACGCCATTGTTCGAATTTTCGCAAACATTTGGGAATGGGCTTCACATTCATTTATGGCTTTTCCTTTGATTTAAAACTTCTTCCACCACTTGTTGATCAGCGGTGAGAGCTATATTTTTGTTGGGTAAATATTGTGTATATGATGTACATTTTGCAATAGCTGCAAAATCTTTGAAACAAAATATGTGATATAGTGCAAATGATAATGAAAATTAAACTTGAAAAAAAAAGCTTACATTTTAAAACCTCATACCATCCATCTTATTGTTCCTAGTTATAACACAGACGAAATTGAAAATATTTTTCAAACATCTTAGACAAATAATAGTTAATAAGAGATGAAATTGCACTCTGATGAATTACATTACACTAATTGGAAGATATAAGAGAATAGAACTATGTATTAGAAATTGTAAGATCTGGATAATGAGAAGCTCCATACGTACTGGAAAATATTATAATGAAAAAGGTAGGTGTGAATCACATCGTGAATAACACAACTGGACGATTATTGCTTACACTTAGAACTCCCATTTATACCAAGTTTTTACTTTATTTAATCTCAGGCAATGATAATATTTTATAAATTGATATACTTTTATGGGTGAAAAATATGTATAAATAAGAACGATAAAAAAAAACCAGAAGTAATAATATTATCAAAAAATTGTAATGGCTGAAGAAATTTAGTAACACATTTGTTAATTGGTTATTCTTGGAAATCGTAACAATGACCATTTCGCATAATTACATATCAAAATTGAACTAACTGCTATAGGTGGAATTAAAACCTGTATGAACGTTTAGTAATAAGCACTTTGCACATGTAAATAACAAAGAATTTGCTTACTTATATCTTTCGTGCTTTTGTCATTAGAATGAGCGTTCGATGTATGCAGCAATTATTTCTACCGTACATAATCATCAGACAGATTAAAAAAATATAATGAGAAGCGATGGAGGTTTCATCGACATCTTTAGAGGTGGTTTAAACAATTATTAATTATAACGATTTCGATAACTAACGTTTATTCAGAGTACAGTTAAAAAAAGTAGCAAAAACAAAAAGAGACACAAAAACAAAACTTGAACATGCCGGAAATTTTTACAAAAGCGGTTTCAAAAAGCAAACAACAGTTTCTACAAGATTCTTTTTTTGTTTAACAAATAAAAAAAATCACATAGCAAAAAGCTCAGAGAAAAACAAAATACAATGTTTTAATGAAACACAATCGATTTAATTTACACAATATTACATAGTAAAACAAAGGGGGAGTCGTAATGCTAAGTTACTCGTAGTTATTGATTAATTACTTATTATATTAGTATTTTCTAATTAAGAAGCTACCAAAATATTTATATTTAATACTTATGAATGTATAACAAAATCCACCTTAAGTTGCATAATACTATTCTATTATAGTGTTAAAAATCAAATTATCGTTTGAAAACCATGTTATAGAGAAAGTTTCTAAATTATTATACAAAAAATGTTGTACGGTCATTATCAATAGAATTAATATCACCAATAAATGGTTTGTAATTATATATGATGGTTTTCATACGACAGATGATCTATTTTGTTTTATTTTAGACAGATAAGTAATTTCATATTTTTATATCTGTAATGTGTGCCACACGAGTAACTTTACATCATTTCTCGTTTATCTTAGACATCTGGACTAACCTTTTCGAAAATTTGGAGCTAATTTTAGAGAAGAACGATGTTCTCGTGGAGTGAGGCGAGTCCCCTGAAGGACCCTGGGAGTATGTAGCTTTGGGTCTCGTTTGTCCTGAGTGGAAAGTGCTACGTGAGGACGCGTTCCTGGGGAAAGCTTGTGTTCTGGAGACGGCTGGAGAGGCAGCGTTCGTATGACTGCTAAAAAAAATAAAAAAAAAAAAAACATGAGATTTGATCGTGTAGCTCTATATTTAGAGAAAGCGCTAGAAACAAACATAATAATAGCAGATATTCCAAAAATCAACAGGTTAAAGAGTGATGGTTCATACAGAAATTATTCTGCATTATTAAGGAAATATTTTAAGAGATTTGCGTTACTCAGTGGAGTTACTATGAACTCTGTTCTTTCAAGGGTTCTAAATGTTAGATGGGCTTCAAATCGAACAAAGTGATTTTGTTGATATTGGAATTTCACGCAAAAAATACAATATAGGCTTTACAAACGCATAAAAACGCGACAAAACAAAGAAAAAGAAAACACGACACAACAACGGTGACATAATAACAACACCAACATACCTAGAACGCAGGGGATCTGTAGCAGTTTCGGGTCCGCTACTACTAACCGATGCGGATTTCACGTGGCCTTTGTTGGGTCTCAAGGTATCCCCAGTGTTACCCAACCCACTGACCACGCGGTTAGCACAAATAAAAATATTAGTATTAGGACTAGTTACGAGGAGGTGCGCGCGTGATTGCTATGCCATTTCGCGTGTGCAAATCATAAACTATTTCACATTGGTGTGCGAAGAAAGTATATATGTATTTAGCTTCAACTTGAGCATGCCACTATCGGTGCATACGATGAGTCTTATTTGTGCAACTGACATAATAAAAATAATCTGGAGATATTTGCTTTTGTGACCATTATATGGTTGTTATAAAAATGGCATAAACCACCGTCTCTGCGTTTCTACTACGTTACTATTGAAATTTGTGGGCAGTTACAGTATCGGACAAAAATGAAACGATACATTACCCTATTATGGATAAATGGACATGCGCGTAGAGATTTTGTGTTATTTGTGTTGTAGCACGAATAAGCAATACGCAAAGTGGTTGTTTTTTTTTTCCAGCAATATTTCCTTACGGAAGTAGCTGTTAGTGTAGTAAATATACAATTATTCGTATGCTATTTAACTTTTTATTTTTGTATTGCGACGCAAAATTTGCTTTTACAAACCGAAGCATCATGAATTTTTCCGTTGCCTCAAAAATTTGCTGCGTTCTCTGATCAAGGGACAAAAAGAACAAAGCTGATATGTTTGAAAACCACCGCATGTTACGTCAATAATATTTAACATGTGTTTCACCCTATTAATTGTATAGGGACTCATTAAGGGTGCCCATATCTTAGTAACGAATGGTTATAGAATTTACGGAAAAAATATACTACATGTTAAGAGGGCGTGGCAAAGCAACATGGCGGATACATACATCAATGTATTTGCCACGTTTGATGAAAATTAAGTAAACGCATATTTTTTAAAAGCCACCAAATAAAAAAAATAAACTTAAAATTTAGCAGAGATGTAAACTGCGACAAATCTTTGTTGTAAAAAAAGAAGAACACGATAAGAAATATATACTTTAGCTATTATTGCATAGATTACGCAGTTCAGTATTATACAGGGTATTAGGTAAACATGCGGCAAAAATTCAAGGGGTTGTTCCTTGGCTTATTTTGTCTTATGATACAGGGCGAACAAAAATTGCGACAACCATATTCGATATTCGGTGAAATTATTAATGTAAATAAAAGTATGGTGTACGCCAATGAGTTTATCAAGTACAAAAAATTGTTTACAATGCGTTGTTATTTTTTTCGACGTCTCGATCACATGAAACGGCTGGTGAGGTATTTGAAGATCGTTTTCAACCTCAGTTCTCGTTGAATGTTTGGCTTGGAATTGTGGGTGACTATCTAATTGAACCGGTATTTCTACCAGGAAGACTGGCGTGGTGTACCGCAACTTTTTGGAAGCAACGCTGCCCGACTTTCTGGAGGATGTACCGCACGCGACAAGAATTAAAACGTGGTTTATGCACGATGGTGCACCACCTCATTTCAGTTTGGTTGCGCGTAATTTTTTAACAGCAACATATGGAGATCGCTGGATTGGTCGAGGTGGGCCACACGTATGGCCTGCTCGATCCCCAGACTTAAACACCCTAGATTATTTCTTCTGAGAATCTCTGAAGTCAATAGTTTACTCTACTCCAGTGGATAATTTGGACGATTTGTGAAATCGGATAATTGCTGGGTGTAACTCAATTAGAAACAACCCTGGTGTGTTTGAAAGAGTTCGGCAGTCAATTACGACAAGATTGAAATGCTTGTATCCAGGCTAGAGGAAGCCATTTCGAACATTTATTGTAGATTGAGCAGCTTTACATGTACTTTTTGATAATGTGATGTTGTTACTGTCGCAAATCTTATTCGCCTTGTATCTTCGAAACAAAGAGGTTTTTCAAACATTTTCATAGGACAAAATATTCTTATAATAGGCCAAGGAATAACCCCTTGAATTTTTGCCGCATGTTTACCCTAACATTCTGTATATGTTAGTGCCTGCAGGGTTGACCGGTGAGTGCGCATTTATGCAAGATTTATGGTCGGTGCAGCCATTGGCGTAGCGCAAAATACTTATGTATACCCACTATGGGTCACACCAAGCCACGCGCTCTTAATTTTATTATTAAAGTGTCACCTAAGAAAATATCACAGGTATTTTGCCGTATGAGTTATAACCAGCATCAGAAGAATTACAAAATTAGGATACCTTATTCTCTTTTCGTGTTTCGAGCTTTCGGATGACCCAAAAGTATAGGAAATTTACAATAATCGACTTTTATCTTTGGAACGTGTCACTTAGATATCAATTTGTGGTTTTGACAGGTTACACTATGATTGCATTCCCATTTTTCTGGATCGATGATAGTCACTTCCCTTGAATTTTTCCAGAAAATCGCATAAATAGGAACTAAAATCATCACATATTGGGGTTGCTACCTTTTACATGTGTTCTGTGAAGACAAACATGGGGGAAGTGGATATCAGGCTAAAATTAGTAAATTGACATAATGGAATGATCGATCATTCCTCATTTATTCAATATGGAAGCTTTTTCTGCAGGTCACAACATTCATTTCGTTTTATATATTATTTTGATTTCTCTGGATAAGAGGACAAAACGAGGACAATCATCATGAAACGCGGACGGGTGACACCCTAATACATAAGTATAAGTAAAGTAGGTATATAAGGAACATGTATTACATACAGAGGAACGTACATTTTGAGTCCATCGTGACGGTCATAACGGGGACATGCATACACAACCATGGATGTGTTACAATGTATTATACCACAGTCACACATACATGTCAGTCAACCGTCAGTTTGTATTGTGAACCTAAAAAATAAATGGACATTTCAGTTCCAAGAGGTGCCAATCTTAAATGCTATGCATGGACTTGGGAATGTGTGAATTACGTCATTTATGGATAATACAAACGACATTTGGGGTATTCTATGGAGTGATTAAAGTCAAGTGTCTGAGGTAGGCAATAAAAGATTTAAGTTTGCCTCATTGTGCAACTGCTTTATCGGATTTTTTGTTTTCTTTTCTTAGTCATGTTTGATGTTGACACATGGAGCTACAACCTTTTGTGTGACGAAAAGTGTGTTTTCCTCACCACCTTACATTAGGTGCACTTAGAGCTTAAGATGGACCAAACTTATAGATAATGAGACTGATACAATTATAACAATAACAAGCTTACACCCAATTTTATTAATTTAATCATCTGATAATGCTGTGAAGCACATCAATAATATCAATTAAAGCTATCGTGTGAAAGATGCGCAGAAGCCATTAAGCCAAAAGATTTCGCAACTAAGTACTGGTTAATATTATAATTTTTTACTGTATTTGTCGTTATTAATTGGTTTGTATAGTGAGGTGGCCTCTCCTTCATAACTTTTGAAAGGAATTAGGTAGAGGAATGAAACAAAAACGAGGTGAAATTGGAGACAATTTGTGGTATTTTGCTTATAAAGATATGCACATGGCGTCTGATGTAAAATAGAGAGCGTTTTTGTTTCATTCCTCTATCTCATGCCTTTCCAAACTTATGATAGGGAGACTACAATTTTCGACCTCATTGTATAAAAAATATATATTTTTGTTGTTTTAGATACGAAGTTATTTTATGACGCATTCATCATTTTAGAATAAAAATCTTGCTGTTTCATAGAGATTCATTATCCGATATTTTCTTTAGATGTACACAAATATAAGGGCTAGGCTACTTTTGATTTTGCAATATTCTGTTGCTCTGTTCCTCAATTTTTGTCTGATACTGTATAATAGGTAATTTCTTTTGTTGTAGAGTTAATGCAGACGTGCCAAGTTTAAATGTATTGTGAATACGCAACAATTATTTACTAATTAAAAAAAATAATAGATTTTTTTGTATATATGTAGAAAATAAGCGGATCTCCAGATTTTTTTTAGATAAGGGAATAGATGCACACAAACAAAAAAGTTGCTATTTTAAATACTATTTACAGGTAAAAAAGTGACTGAGGAAAATCTTATGCAAACTTCTATATACGAAATTTTGAGTAAGATGCTTTTGATAAACGTCATTTTGCTTCTTAAAAATCTATAATTTACTATCATTTTTAAAGAATTATTCCTGAATGCAACAATAGCTTCGAACTCATTCCCATAAGAATTTACTTTAATCATAATAATAATATTAGTAGTAAAAAAGAAATTTGCACAAGTGATTTTTTTGGGGTGAAATTATGTTGGGTTATTCTACTGTTATTCTACTACACAATCTCAAAGGGTGGTAATACATACAATAGCAGTAGAAATATGTGTGTGCCCATAAGAATTTCCGAAGTAAACATATAAAAAAAAGTGCAACTGAAACAATATTCTACTGAACTTACCCAGGTATTTCCGATGCTAAATTAGTCTTTTCGTTGCTGCCGGCCTTGGCATCATAACTAATGGTAGATCTTCGACCGACTGAGCCGCCTGTAGTGAGAGGTTTTGCGGTAACGGTGTTGCTCTTAATTACAGTTCTTGGCTTACCTGGACTTTGTAAACCTAAAATTAAAGAAAACACACAAGAAAAACATTAATTCATATGGTATTCCGTACGACCCAAGCGATGGACACCACAACAGTAATGTATGAAGATGACAAAATGAAATACACATCTTTCCTGTTGAGCGTAGGACGATAATACACAAAGGTAGAGGAAATAGAAAGATTCTTACTACAGAGAGACGAGAAACAAGACAGCGCTGACGTGTTGCGTTTTTTTTTCGACTTACTGTTTTCGGTTGGTGGCTTCGGTTGTGCACTGGCCGGACGTTGAGCAATTAGCCTACTGTTCTCCTTAATGGTGGCGCTGTCAACAGTATTCTGCCGCTTGAAACCCGATTGGTGATTGTTGGTCTGCGGTACCGCCACTTGTGGTTGGGGTCCTGTACGCAAAGTCTCTCCTATACACGTACACATAACCAATTTCATTAGTTAAGATTATCGATTGTTAAAGTCATGCCAAAAACGAAAAAAGCCTGCACGGTTTGCTGTAGGAGAATGGTATTAGACCTTGTTGGGTTAATTATTTACAAGCCGACGCAGTACAAATTAGTTGGATGCTGTTAATTTTTGATTTACGTTTAGGATCAGTTAATTTCTAAATTAGTGGATCGATTTTAGTTTTAATACTATACCTGTTCAATTATCTTTTGTTTTTATTATTATTTAACATATCAGCAAAACAATCTACGGAAACTGAACTACTGGATTAACTACAGAAAAAATAATATAACTCAAGAAGTCATGCAGTACAACTTTTAATACGTTTACGAGGGTTAGTGGTATACAAGAATCAAATTAAAAAAAAAAGTCAAACAACAAAAGGACTCTGTACAAAACAGCAACAAACGTTAATATATCTAACCTCCACTCGAAGCTCTTCGGTTTGGCTTAGCATTCGACGCCGATATCGATCTCTGGACACCCCTGTGCGAGGGACTCTGAGCAATGGCTTGGGGCGCGCCCTGGTTCTGCTGAGCAGACATATTTCTCAATGAGAGACTACTACCACTACGACTACCGTCACTTTCAGGCTGAAAATATTGAAATGTGAATTCGTGAAATTCGTGGCTTCTTGCAAAATCTCTAATCGCCTAATGCCTTAGTTCTATCAAATGTTATACTAGTATAAATATGGTCAAAGACGTGTAGTTCCGCTGACGGAATATAGAAGGCGCTAGCGTACTTTCACCGCGGTTTGGAGTTAAAAGGCGTTGCGTAGAATTTAAAAATGATCTACCATCTACAGAGACAAGCCGTGCGCCAGGCAAACCATTTGATGTTATTAGCACTTCAGCATCAAAGCTATAATTTTCGTATGATTATCCGATTTTGGGATAATTTTCAAATTCAATAATTTTTAGCGTACTTAATTTCGGATAATTCTGCAAAAAGATATTGAACAATTTTTTTTTTTTAATAGGAAATCTTAATTGGCAAAATCTAAATTGTCCATAATTATCTTTAGCAACTACATTGACATATGAAAGTCCAACGATTTTGTGTATTACATTTTATAGGCATTTTAGTCTGTTAATAGAAATAACGATTTGACTAATTTTATTAATTACTGGGGATTCCTGATTACCTGTTGCGGTAAGGGGAAATTATACAAATGAGGTAAGGGGCCGTATTAGGAGAGATTGGGTTTTTCTTAAGTAGAGAATAATTATGTTTCATTTAATATAATCTCGTTTTCTGGGGCAACTCACCTAATACCAGGCGATTGTTTCTTTTGCAAAAGAAAATTATTTGATCTATGGTTGGAGCATCATTTTCTGAATTATGTCGTCCTTTATTTAAAGAATTAAATATTTTAACATTAACAGCGCTATACATTTATTAAATCATAATTTTTTACAAAACAAATGAATTAACCTTTACCAAAAATAGTGATATCTACAATAAAATGGAAACACGTCAGGCGCATAATCATAATATACCCCAACATAGAACAAAGTTGTTTGAGGCTAGTCCGAGATATAAGCCTATAGTACTGTACAATAACTTACCAGTAAATTTAAAAACCTCGTCAACTTTATCTCAATTCAAAGTTAAACTTAAGTCATTTTTAAATAATCATTCATTTTACACCTCGGACGAGCAATTTTATATGTAACATCTATTATTTTTTATATTATGGACCATTATATATCTTTCTTCTTATATTTATTAACAAATGTGTAATTTTTTGACAATGTCTATGTTCCTAGGGACCACGGCAATAAACAGATCATATATATTCGTAATTGTATTAAATTATATTGTATTTATTGTATTATATTTTACATATTTAACACCCCTTTCGTTCAATTAACCAAATTGTACAAATCAGCATATATAAAAAAGTAATAAATAGAAAAAATATAGTTAAAACGCAGTTGTGGCAAAGTGTGGATGTTTAAATTTGTGAAAAAAAAAACATGTGGGGGGACCGATGAACATTCAAGAATGTATTTGCGGGTAGTAATATTTCGGTAAGCGAAAGAGAGATGCGATAGAAGACGATGTTGATAGTGCAAAATCATTGGAGCAGTAAAACACAGCAGATAATCCTGAATGTATGCAATAATTTGAGGAATGAGAATTATGGAACATTGTTACAACATCAAATTAACGGGAGTGCAGTACGGAACAATACAAAAAACCGTTTAGAATGGTGTATTTAAATAAAAAACAAGGAATGACAAGGGAAAATCGAAGAAAATTTAGCTAGTTTTCTTTGTTTATGCAATTCCCATTTCCTTTATTTGATTTATATTTAGTTAACTTTAATTTTTGAAGTAATTTTTTTTTTAGTTGTATTCATTCTTATTTTTATATTTTCCTGTACTTGGGTCTATCACCTGTTGGAGAATGAAATACTAAAGGTACAATTACAATTAGGAATGCATTAATCATAGTATTTACGTTAAGTTGAATGTAAAACATGTATTTGCCTTAAAAATAAAAGCACATATGTATGCATTGCGTTTTTGTAAAAGACGAGATCTTTGTGGATACGTCAGTGTGAGGTACCCGTGCTCGAAACATTGGTTAAAACATTTGATTTCGAATGCTAGTGAGTAAGTCAAATCGTTATATCTACGGACAGAATATACCTTTATGTTCTAGTAATTGAAAATAATTGTGGAAATTTTTAATTTTGGTATTTGGAGTGTAAATGAGGGTAGATATGGTCTGTGAATTGGTTGTGTATGTTATAATTCTGCGGTTTGCATCTATCAAAGATATTTTACAGATATTTTAAAATTCTCTAGTATCATTTGCACTTGCGTGTATGAATTAATTATTAAAAATAAAATTACCCAACCTTGTGTCTCATTTTCGAAAGAAATATGGGTTTTCATAAAAGCTGCGAGTGAAAGCCAAAACAAAATCTTTGCTAAAGACAAAATGCGCAAAATTTAAATTTTGCTAATCATTTTTTTCCTATTTTTTTTTTGTAGGTCACAAATGCTTGTAGTTTCAATAATACAAAGAAAATCGAGAACAATTTCTTAAAGATAAAACTGGATAACAATGTTGAATGTTATGTTCTTGAGAAGATCTCTATGAATGAAACTTGTGCAGTAACGTATGTGTTTAAAGTTATATTTTTAGCAGAAAGATAAAGAAATTTTCTTGTATAATTTGCCAACTAACTTACAAAAACAGTAGCAAGCATTTGAAAACAAGAGAAAGTTTTTTTTTTGTTTTTCAAAGAACATAGTATGTTTGAGAGCGAGTTGAAATATTTAAAAAGCTCCAAGAAAAATTTCGTAAACACACTTTTCTTATTTTGGATAATCTCAGTTTTCGCTGTTAACATGCATTAGTAGGAAGAAGTACTCAAATTTATAAATATCAAAGAATGTAAATATCTTTTTGCGTATGACATTGAATGTTCTTTAAAAGTAAAGATATTTTACAAAATACAATAATTAATACTTTGTAAAATAATCATTTACTGCCCTTATGAAACAACAATTCATAGATTAATGCTCTATCTCTATTACTGGCTGTGTAATTTAGAGACTCTCTGCTTCATCGCTTTCATTCCACAAAACTGTTGGGTTATGGCATTCTTTTGTGCATGCCTAAGTTGTGGCGTTGGTACAACGGAAGACGATTCTATTTAATTTAAAATTTCTTTGGACATCTATGTTACGCCAACGGAACTATTCTTTATGTTTCGATAATAGAAAACAGTACTTGCATATGTGTTTCTCATCCCTGAGTTATTTTAATGACTTAAATTATATATTCTTGGTGGTGGCAGATTTTTTTAAAAACTAAAGTTTGAAGAAATGATTTAATGAAATTTATTGACGTTTAGTGTATTATAGCGAAACCGCTTATAATTTTTTTTTTTTTTTTTAAAATCCGCTACCACCAAGAATGTATATTTGAAATCATGCAGTTTCGTAAACTGTGGACTCTAATAATAGTTTCTCGTAAAAATTACAAAACCTGTACTGTATTTAATGGTGCAAATTTAATTAATTAATCAGTGGTATAGCACTTTCGACCTGACGAATTAATTTCGATTACTTACATCCGTGCTCTTCCTTCCTAACAGTAAATACGTGGCAAAGACGTCGTCGTACTTAGAAGATTCCAATGAATGTTCAATGTCGCTCCTGTTGTAGCCTAAACATACGAGGGCTTCGATGCGTTTGTGGTCCGACATGTCGGGTTCGGGTTCTACGTAGGGTTTAAGTTCATCATTTTCATAGCTGTAAACAACGAGATAATAATTTGAGTAATAATAAAAAAGAATCTTAAATAAAACAGCGATCTACTTCTTTCAATTAATTCAATACACTTGATTATATTAAATTAAATATTAATGGTGAAAGTGTTATGTTCAGAGGTTTATGTGTCATTCTTCGATGATTTACATATTTAATTTTTATTTTGTATTTGTTTTTATTAGTGTGATGGTGGCTGGTTATAATCAATTTTTATGAATTGCGTGTTATACCAAACACATTTATTGCTCTAATATAGTATATACGTTTATATTCATTAAATTGTTAAAATTGAAATCCAGTATTTTGATGTTGTGTTAAATGTTTACCTAATTTCATTCTAAAATCATTTAAATATTTTCACTAAGCCATTAATTTATTTCTATCAATTAAGTATGTAGTCTCTATGGGTTTATTTCTGTATATGTATGCATGTCAACAGTGTAAGTGTTATATAGAACGAAGACTTTGATTACAACTCTATTTTTCATTTCGGAAAAAAAGAAAATATTTTTTATAAATGTTTCGTAAAATTCGATGTTGAATAACTCAAAAATACTTGATTATATAGTTACAAAGTGTTCGAATAGTAGGTAAATGCCAATTATACAGAGCGTCTCACCAAACTGGCTCTTGACCTTAAATTTGTAGTCAAGGCCGGCTATGATTTATTTAAAGGCAATATTTTCAACTTTATAGTGCTTTTAGTAAATAGGGTGTTGAACTCAATTTTCTTATTTTCAGTGGAATGGTCCAAAATTTAAAATATCTCAAAAACGATAGAGTTTAGGAATAAGGGCCACAAACAATGCGGTAAGTTCACAAGGCGATCAAAATTTTATCATTTCATTTATTATATTCATTCGATAATTAAGTTGATATACCAAATGTGCTGTGAAGCAAAAATATTGTCCTTAAGTATATTATAGTCAGCCATGATCACTCTGCAAGTTCCAAAATCAAACTCCTACTGGAAGTTCGAAAAAAAAAAAAAATAATGAGCTAGTTCGGTGGGAATATTATACAAGCCCGTATAGTATTCCAAAAAAAATAATATTACTATATAAACTATTGCGTGTCTTTTGTTATTCAATCGATTTTTTAGAATTGGGTGTGGAATTTTGTGCTTTTGCAGAAATGAAACTCATTGTTAAAAGATAGCCTTACTTTTCTTCTTAATTGCATTTTATGTCTGTTATTTAATCTGTTTTCCTTAATAGGAAAAATCGTTTAGGTTATATAAAAATGGAAATTAGTAATAAGCTAGAAATATGTTCTTTCCAATCCTTTTAATAAAATTACATATTTATAATTATCCAATCCAAACTTCCAATAATTATATAAAAATATGTTATAAATAGTTTTAAAATGCCTAATATCGGTACACAATAAAACTTTATGAGATTTTATAGGTTCTTACATTTAAATTATGAAGTGCTGTTGCATATAATTAAAAAATGCTTGTTGTGTACTATCAACTGGAGTGGAATGTACGATAGATGAAAACATACACAAAAATTCCTTTTTTTTTAATAACGTTGTTTAACTTATCTTAAATAATGCGTACTTAGCCTTAGTACTTTTGTTTCTTCTTCTAGTTTTTTTTTTATAGTCACGTGTGATATTACAATTATACGCAAATAACAATACGTTTAGGTATTTCTGTCAATTATTGTTTGTGATTCCTGAAATATTATGTATGTATTTGGACATATGCTGTTTTTGTAAGCACGCTTCAATTGTATACAGCTGTTTAGATATGAAGTTGAACTGTTAACTAAAAGTAACTTGAAATGTCAGATTCCATATTCAAAATATTCTAACTTTCAAATCCATATAAAATATTGATGATAATATAAAATTTTATGAATAATCATGTAATGATTTGATATAAATTCAATAAATTTTCTATGAATTTCTAAATGTGAAGGAATTTGTCAGTCAAACAAATGAAGAAGACACAATCAGCAAAAATGATTTCGTTTAAAATTATCATTATCAAGTATTAAGAGGAATTAATCTTGCTAACACAATAATAATAGCTCTATAAATTGAAAAATAGAGGTGCAATTAAAAATCTAGTCTTCAGGTAGACGCCTATGCAATTTATAGTTACATAGAGTGGATTAAAAGTCATGGCATTATGTAATATTTTCGTTTACCCTTTAAGAAAAATGAGAGAAGTTTTATTTCTGGTATTTTAACTACACTAAACATAACAGCATGCCGTGATTTTCTATAAGTAATTATAGTTTCGGATATACTGAAACAGCATACCAAATCTTCAAAAAGTAGTTTTTAACACGTATATCATCATGCAAAAGACGGCAAGATTTGTTGGAAGTAAAAATGCTGACGCTATTATGAATAGATTTTTGCAGAATTGGTAATTTTTATAATTTGTAGAGAATTATTGATTCAACCAGTCTACATGCAATAGTTACACAAGAGGCATGCGAATCTAGACACATAAACATACAGATTTGCAATTGAGACGTTAGACTTGGAACACATTTTTTATGAATTTCGAAGAAGAAAATAATAGCAACATAACTTATTAAAAATACGGTGTGCTTATAAAGATTTTTAATCATTGAAGGCTATTCTACATCATGGCGAGCACCTTGAACTAAATTTGCTCTTAATATGATAGCTTTTTAATTAAATTTGATCAGCCAAAGATAGACAAGGAAATAGTAGACAAAAACACTAAACGTGTTACATTTACAGGATTGATAAAATATCAAACGTAATATAGTTACTTAAATTGAAGTGTAATGATACATATTCATTTGAGTCATGTCCAATTGGATTGATTTTACGCGGTTCTGCAGAATAGCCTTAAAAAACAAAACAAAAGGAGAATGTAAGAAAATTATCACAAAATTAACGGTGCCGCAAGAACGGAATATAGAATGAGTGCAGATAGAGCTTATCAACATCTGTCGGAAGTACATACCTAGTTTTTATTTAAGATAGAAATTTATGTTAGTAGAAAAAACAAAGGAAATAACTAATATTATTTTGTAAATGGCAGGTGGACGGAGAAAACTTATTTTTGTTGTCGTTTCGTGTGCGTTTTTATTGGACAATGAAAACAGCAATGTCCACAATCATCTAGAAAAAAATCGCAATGCAAAATTCGGTAATCATTAAACAAATTAACAAACATAAATACAATTATGAAATTAAAATGTCGAGTAACGTAAAATGCTTCACCATAACTATTTTACAAAAAGAAAAAAAAAAAGCTGAATGTGTACCAGGTTACTCTAATTCTTTTTTTATAAATAACTTTTTTTTGCAATACGCTCTTCTGATGTGTATATGTGTACTTATTTTCACGACACTAAAAACACAGCAAAAGTAGAAACACCTGCACTGACCCCACATACCCCATGTTCATCCATTTGTCCTTCATGATAGTCTCTAAGCTGGCCCTCTTCGCCGGATTTAGCACTAGGAATTTTTTCAGGAGGTTCTCGCAATCGGTACTCATGTAAAACGGAATGCGGTATTTGCCGCGCAGGACTCTTTCTCTAAGTTCTCGTAGTGTAGATCCGTCGAAAGGCAAACTTCCGGAGACTAACGTATACAGTATCACACCTAATGACCACACGTCCACTTCTGGACCGTCGTATTTTTTACCCTGAAACAAACGATGTCATTACGACGAAAACAAATGCAAACATACAAATTAATTATTTTCTGAGAAGAATTCTTTTCCTTGGCAACATTTAATTTTCTTAGATAAAACAAAAAAATAGTGTTCTCTGTTTTCACTGTACGTGCTTTAAATATTTACGATGTACATTCTTTTTCTTTGCCTTAAAAGCTTAATTTCGTATATTAAATACATGTACTGCCATGGCATTTCCACACCGCCAAGGTTTTAGAAATTAAAATTATAAGTGGCCTTTTTGGCCTGTTTATATATCAAAATTGATGTTGACAATTTAATGTTCATAATTTCGTATCTACTAAGTAAACTCACCCTATGGTGGTATTTTGTTGATTGTTTTTTTTTTCGATAATTATTAAGTAGATTTGTCAATTAAAAACAACGAAATATTTCTTCTCTCTCATTTCAACCACTTCCTCTTCTGAAAAATATTTCATTGTCAGTTAAAAAATGTCATGATGTAAAAGAAGATTATAATCTGGGCAAAGTTTTGTATAAGTGGTAATAATATAACTACTACATATATTTTTTATTTTAATATTCAATGTATGTAAAATGTTAGCTGCGCTTTAATGATTGACAGAATAATAATTTTTTAAAACGATTTTCAAAACTAAATTAAAAATTCATATTTCCGTTTCGGATCTTATTTTTTCTTCACTTTTCAAAACAGGAAATTATTTTCCTTATTCACAGCCTATAATATTATTAATTTACATTTATATCATTTTTTTTTGTTTTTAATAACATTTTTATTGTGAACGAGTGGCAGATGATTAATTAGAAATATATTTGTACCTTATGGTACGTGTCAGCTTAATTAACTTTTCGCTTAACAGTATTTCGTATTGCTTTAAAATTTTCAACATATAATTGTGTGCAACCCTAACATTATAATCACGATCGAAAATTTAAAATTTTGCAAACTTTCGTGCAAGTTCCTCAAAACTAACTTTTTACAATTTTGTTTTGTTATTCATCCTTTCATAAAACCATTGGTTGTTCTTATCACTTTATGATCTATTTACAAAACAAAAGAATGTTATACATTTTGAATCTTCAAAACTGATGAATACTTGATGGTTTCCTTTTCTTATCCTTTTCATTTGCATTCTCTAATATTAAATTACTGTATATGCTCAAATTGTTAACATTAATGTTAACAATTATTTTCAATGTTTAACGTTTTATGATGTCCGGTATTAGAAAAAAAAAAATAGAAAATGGGTTTTATCCAATCCTTTAATTTATTATTATTATTAACAGCCGGTTTGGTTCTAGGCCATCCTCAGATTATTAGTATTTAAAGCTATGTGACTTATCATTAAAATTTTCTTACAATTTAAAAACAACACTACACAATAAAATAAAAATAAGACATTGCACAAATTGAAAATGTATCACACGTTAAAATTTGTTGATTTTATGTACTTTAAATATGGAAACAATCCGTTTTCACATTTAAAGTGTTATACAATTTCAATTTGTGCAATATCTTATTTTTATTTCTATTTCTATTTTATTATGTAATGTTGTTTTTAAATTGTAAGAAAATTTTAATAATAAATAACATAGATTTAAATCCTAATGACGTATTACACCTGAGGATGGCCTAGAGCCGAAACTGGTTGTTAATAATAATAAATTAAAGGATTGGATAGAACACATTTTTCTGGTTTTTTCTTATACCGAACATCATAATTGCACCAATCCAGAACTTACAACAACGGTTTAACGTTTTGTTTCGTTAAAATAAAATTTATCATTATGAATATTATGATCTATATAATGTTTAAATTATTTGTTGCTTGTGTACTTAGATTGATACCTGGTACAAAAATTTAACAAGAGCACAGCAGAAATGCTGTATGTTAAAACAAATGTTAAACACAAAAGTCGATCTGAATAAACATCCATAAATGGCGCCAAATTTAAAACTTTTAACATCAAATTTGCGACATAGTTAAGTTTCTGGCATTTTTAAAACTTTCAAAACTTTTTAGCTATTAATACTATTTAAAAAATTGTTTTTTTTTCTACCTTTTCTATTTTTTTTTTTTTTTTGAAAAAGAAAAAAACTGATACGGGTAACAATTTTTTTCAATGATTTGATTTTATAATTGATTAGTGTTCGGGATATAAAATTCAGATATCTTACACAATGAGTGGGTCTGATCTGTAAAAAAAAGCTCGGCCCAAATAACAAAAAAAATTATAAATAAAAGCCGGTTAAAGAACAAAATAAAGCAATGAATTTTTAATATTCGTATTTGTTATTAAAGTAAAAAGACAGGTGTTTCTATCCAGAATTCCAATTGCGTGTCCCGCTGCTATATATAAATTATAATTAAAAAATTAGCTCTTTCATTACTATGACTTGTTCAGTTTTAGGACTTAAAGCCACCTAATCTAGAGTTGACCTTCAGACACACCAATCAGTTTATAAAATGATAAATTACTAAATTTTATTGTTTAATTTTAATTAATTAATGTGGTTTGAAACCACAAAGTGAATCTTCTTGATATAAACACCAAGATTAGGTCGCATTCGATCAATCTTCAAAATCTTTATTTTTAATTCACATTCCTTTTCATATATTTAAATCATTTAACTGTATCCTAGGGACGGTCTCTGATGTAGGTACGCATAATTCTACACATATCTACAAACAAAATACATATGCAAACATGGGATAAAGTGGAACAGAAATATGTCCCGTTAGTGTTCTTATACAGGTTACACGGACAGCAAACCTGAGGTACTTCTGTTTCATTTGATCGTATGTTTATGTATGTATTTGCATTGCATGTAGATTTGAGGGTTATTAGCAATTTATTTCTTCTAGTGTGATAGAAACAATAATCGTATGTCAAAATCAGACTTACCTGAAATAATTCGGGTGCCGCATAGGGTGGGCTCCCGCAAAACGTGTCCAATTTATTTCCGGGCGTAAATTCATTGGAGAATCCGAAATCCGCTATTTTAATATTCATTTCACTGTCCAATAGTAAGTTTTCAGCCTTTAAATCTCTGCAAGCAGAAGAAAGGTTATCTCGATGGTTAGAGCGGATCGGTTAATTATTGAATGGAAATGATTGTTCCTCACCTATGTATAATTCTTTTTTGGTGACAATACTGGACCGCGGACACGATTTGCCTAAATTTCGCACGGGCCTCCTTCTCCTTCATCCTGCCGTGCAGTACGAGGTAGTCGAACACTTCACCACCGGACGCATATTCCATGACCAGGTACAATGTTTTATCTGTTTCTATTACTTGAAATAACTTCACGATATTCGGATGGTCCAACATTTTCATTATTCTTACCTGTAAACCAAAAGAAGGAAAAATATAAGACAAAGCTAATGGATAATGGGTTAGCGACAATAGTTAATAGTCAGAATGTCAGCTATAGCTATTTCTAATCTTAAATATGCATATAAAAGACTGTTTCTCCTTTAAAATATTGCGAACGTGATGTCCTTGCACTTGTTTGTTAATCCTGTCAGTTACTCGCTTAAAAATTAAAGCGTACTCGAAAAAGAGATTGTGTTATAGTCTGTCCATAGTTTTAACGATTTGACTTATTCACTAGTACTCGAACTTCAGAAAAGAAATGTTCCTTAGCGGCTTGCAAAATTACTGTCGTATTCCAGGCGTAAAATTGCCAGGAATAATATTGTAATCTTTTTTTACTATGTGGTTTTAAGATGTTTGTTGAGACTTTTTATTTGTCCTGGTGAGTACCATAATTGGATGAACATTCAAATATCGTTTGCAACATCTTCTATATTCTGTTCAGAGTTTACAAATATAAATCTGATGGTAATTTTTGCTATTCAAAGCCATTATTAATAAATCTTTCAATTGTAGTCGGCCTCTTTATTATTTTCTTCATGCAAGTGGTTATATTCCGGTATCAATTGACTAAAACTGGTAAATTGTTGACAAAAACTGGTGAATATGGTTTATGGACAGAAATGTTCTTTTCCGTTAACATGCAGTGATTGTTGCCCCTGTTTTACTTACATGTAGCCTATTCTCAATCCATGGCAATAGCCATGTGTGTGCTACTAAAACTAAAGTACTAAACTTGCCAACGTTTCTAGAATATTTTTTTGTCTTATACCGTAAAACAGCTGTGCTTATCGTATGATCATCATTACTATTACTACTTAATCTATTTTCCATATTTGATTATTCCTTTGGTATCTTGATTTTGAGAAGTGATAAAATGTTTTAATTTTTCAAAGAACGAAAATGGTACAAAAGATATCACAAGGACTGTAGCGTAGTAATAGACACATAAATAAATATTAGTACCCACGTGTTTCCGAAACAATTGTCCCGAATTAATCAAATCTGATGTAGCGTGGAGTGATCGCATTTGGAAATACCACAGAAAATGCTTTTAATTTTATGTTTCTGCTCATAGATTAATTAGTTAAATAAACAAAGTAGTATTTGCGAAAGATGAATGCATATTACAGTAACTTGGATCGAAGTTTTCGGCTGTAATTAATTAAAAACTTAATGAAATATCTTCTATGCGGTTAGCAACAATGTCGAGATGAAAGCTATCATAGCCATATGTTTATGAGAAGCGTGACAGGTTATATATAATTTCAGTAAGTTTCTAACGAGTAATAATTGTTCCCTGCAATCTAGTTTATAACTGTGTATTTACATAACTTTAGCGTGATTAATGCGCCGGTTGTATTACGCCATAGGAATTTTGATGTAATGCAGGGATATTAATAATAAAATTCAAGGTATCTGAGTATTTTTCTTCCAAGTTATTTTGATATGAAATGAATTTAATGAATCACAAATACTTTATTTATGATAATATAAAATAAAATAGCTTATACATTTAAGTTTTAAAGAATTTATTTTTCATGAATGTTTGGATTTGATAATTTTATTATTGAAATGACCAAATTGATGTTGTTTATTTTTTTTATACATGAAGGTTACCTTTCTTAATACCCATAATTATGCCAGCAGACATTCGATTAAAAAAAAACAAGTTCAAGTAATTGTTTTCCATATAATTTTGTTATCTATCATTCCTGGATTTTGGAGTAAGGATTTATTGTGAAAGCAAAATTATGTATATTTGTGATTTTAGTCATCAGAAATCTACAAAGAAAATTGTCTTTTATTTAAATTATTGAATATCAAAACATTTAAGTAGCGCAATTTTCAAGTGTGGTTTGCGAAATCAATTTCGTTGCACAAACTCTCCCATGAGTCATCTGTTTGCTAATTAGAACACCTTTTTCTTTTATTACTAAGCATCGAAAAACACTGAAGTTGAAAGTAATTAGTAATTATTATAGTTAATACTTATTTTACAATAATGAGAATGAAAGGTTTTTTATATTCCATCAAATTAAAAAAAAAATAGCGGAATTAAGTGAAAATATATGTCTAGCTTATAATTAAATACAATGTATAAAATGTCAGCAAGATAAAGTGCATTTCTATGGTAGTTTAATCCTAGAACACATACAATATAAAATATCACGACAAAGGACAGTGAAATTGAACTGCCGTGTAATAATACACACATTATATATATTTATATGACTTATATGTATTTTGTGACGAGATATTGTAATCATTTTGGATGATTAGTGACGTCGAAAGCAACTGATGTATGGTGAGAGTAGATAATTATCAAATATCGCAAAACAATACTGTAATAACGGACTAGTACTTTGTAAAATACAAAGTACAAGTGTAAGAAAAGATAATTATATGTTTAGCCTAACAAATTTTTAAATGAAAAAAAAAAACCTTCATAATATACATATATGATTAAAAGTTACTATTTAACAAAAACAGAATTCGGATATACTTTATAATTTTATTTACTGTCTTTTTTCGGAAAACAATTCTTCCCTTTCTCAACTCCAGATTAAACATTACGACTTAATCAGTATGACTAACAGTTCTGTACTCTTTTTGAGCATTTTAGTTTTTCTTTTGTTCGTTTAACATGGATTTTTCATTTATTAAGTATGCTATGATATATGGTGCATGTAATGAAACTGTGGACGAGGCAATGCGAGAATATCGTGTTCACTACCTAAAACGATGGCGTCGTATGGCCAATATCCTACTAAGCTTAGACCAACATATTCGGTAAACTAGTTCATTTATTAGTCATCCAAGCGCTGAAAAGCCAAGGCAAAGACGTACTGTACGAGCAAAAGAGCAAATTTTAGATTTAGCAAGTGGAGATCCCTCAATTAGTACTAGACAGTCAGTTGTTGCAATGAATATCCGAAGCCACAAAACTCTTCATTTAGTTTTAAGGGAAAACAATCTGCGACTTTGCTAAAGTTCAACCTCTTTATGAAAACAATAATCTTCTACTGAATTTTTGCAACACGATTTTAAATAGACGACGACATATTCTTTGGGGCGATGAATGCATATTTTATAGAGATGGAGTCACTAACACTCATATCAAAGAAAGGAAAGAAAGGAATCAAAGAAAGTTTTTTGTTAACGTTTGGCTAGGCGTAATAAACCATTAAACGATGGTTTAATAACCAGTTTACCTTCCGAATCATTTAGATACTGCTGAATACCTCAATGTTTTGGAAAAAAGTTGTACTTAGATAACATGCCATTGAGTGTGAGACCGAATATGCGCGATGGAACTCCCACATATTATGGTCTTAATGTTAGAAACCGGTTGGACGAACATATTCCAAACAGCTGGATTAGTCGTGGTGGTCCAATATCATGGCCTGCTAGGTCACCCGATCTTAATCCATTTGACATTTTTGTTTGGGGGCTTATCAAAGAAAAAGTACTTCCGTTAAATGTCGAGGAAGTGAGACAAGGAATAAACGCATTAGTATTGGAAAATAAGTCAACAATACTAGAGTTGGTGATTGAAACTTGGGAAATTGGGAAGCGTACAACCATGAATTGAAACCAAGGTAAGGTTACAAAAAATAAATAACAGCAAGTTGGGCGTTTTTATCTGTATTTTTATATGACACAGTGAGTAAGAGTTGTGTTTTTTTGTTTGCGATCAGAATGCATTTGTTTGAATTTAGTCATGTGGTTTTTTGTGCGACGATTTCTGGTCGCAAGTTTTCGGAAATAAATTATTGCTAAATCTCAATGAAATATTGATATTTAGTAGTAATGGGCAAAAGAGCTATATAATTCTTGTGAAAGGAAGATCGTCTAGGAATGCTTCGCAAAAAGCGTTGCTAAAGTAACTTAATTTTTGGGCTTTCAGAGAGAAAAGCTGAATAATACTATCCAATACTACAATAAACAACTTAGCGCGCAATAAGCCTAGAAAGATAACATAGACTGCTGATAGACAATTATTTAGGCTGAGCAAGTCAACCCTTTTCTGACTACCATCGAAATCAGGGTCCAAATGAGGTCTCAAAATATCGGCACAAACTATCTGCTTAGTTCGTCAGGCGTAGGTTCCACTGCACAAATTC
Source organism: Protaetia brevitarsis (assembly GCA_004143645.1). Lineage (NCBI taxonomy): Eukaryota > Metazoa > Arthropoda > Insecta > Coleoptera > Scarabaeidae > Protaetia > Protaetia brevitarsis. The sequence continues at coordinate 229,203 of RXPK01000194.1, read as the reverse complement.
AAGGTGAAATGACAGGTATTATGTACAGAGATAGTTTACACGAACATTTGAAATGCGACTATGCTGACAATTTGTCGCTAGCTTGGGTTTTCCAGCAAGATAATGATCCTAAGCACTGCTCTCGGATCGCTAAGGAATGGATGACTGCCAATTATAAATATAAAATTTCTTGAATGGCGCAAAATTGAAAACTTATGGGGCATTATATAACCAGCAGTTACAGCAAAAAAGTCGGCAAATAAAGCTTCATTGTCGGATATAATCAAGGACGAACGGAACAAAATCACTCCAGCCTAATGTAATGCTTTATGTCTTCAATGAATAGATGTGCAGAAGTCATACGATATCGTGGATTTTCAACAAAGTATTAACTCTGCGAGATAAGGTTTTAGTTGAAAAGTAAATAGTTTTGCTTTAATATACATTTTTTAATGGCCGTTTGCACCGACACGTTACACTTGGTTTAATTTTAAGTGACGCTTAGAATATGACGTTCACCATATGCATGAGACATGAACTATCACCTTCAAAGTACCGCTTAAAATTAAACCAGGCTTAACACGGCGGTGCAAATGGGGCTAAATGACTTAATTATATGAGCACGGAATACATGTCAAAACAGACAAATTTGCGATTTTTTTAGTATTTATATTAATTTTAATTTTTAGAACAAGCATAAATGTTTTAAATGTGAACTCCATTACTTCAACTACTGTCAAAGCTTTCTTCTTTTGTTTTCTTAACAAAACCGTTATCTTGACACATTTGTATTGCGCTATATGACTTAATTATATGAGCACAAGTGTATATTATTCGAAACTCAGTCTGGTGAATTCCTGCTCATCGATAGTTTTGATACATCCGGTAATTTGCATATATCTAGAGACTTGAAGCGAATTGCCTTAAAGTCAAGCGAGTTTCTATGAGGAATTAGACGAAGATATTCCGTATTAGCAACATTATTAACGATGTTATAAAACGAACTTAAATACAGTGAGTAGTTCTTTTGATTTGTTATTATTATGTTATGTGTTCTTCAAAACTGTTTTATTTTTGTTATTTATTTTACTGACATTTATTTAAAATTAAAATATGCGCCTACATATCCTCTTAGTTTTATTTAGCTAGCTATTATAAATGTTATGTCTAATTAAATAATACAAAAATAAACATAAAAAACTGATTTTAACTGATACATATATCGAATGATGATATGATTTATTTATCAACCTTGGTTATATCTGTGCATAAATATTTGAAGCTGTAAAAATCGCTAAAATGACATTTCTCTCAGTGTAGCTGTGAATAGATTAAATGAAGTTTGAAACCAACTCTAAAAAGTTTTATATGGCCAAAAACTCTGTAGTCTCGTAAAATCAAGGTTGGGTTGATTTATTTATTCGTTTAAGGCCATATTTCGTCCCGAAAACTTTTACAATAAAAAACCTTTTTTAATTAAATGAAATATTTAATAGGCGCCTTAAAATATTTAATAATAATAATTTAAAATAACATAATATTGCTTTAACAAAAAAAAAAAAAACGTAAATGAATATAAAATACACAGTAATAATTTACGTACATATAAGAAATCAACAGTTAACTTGCTATTGCTATTGATTTTTATGTTTGTTTAAAAGTACATTACAAATAGTATCGTATCTCTTTTTCATATGCTCGTCGAAAAGTGTTAAGCTTATCAGCGAGTAAAAAGCACCGCGGATTGTCGGTCTCAAATGCCGCTTAAACCGCGCCATATCAATTTACCAACTGGTTGGTTTACCTTTAAAGAAAAGTCAATAATAATAGGTATACTATATTTCCACAGACGGCAACCTGCGAAAAACAACAAACGGCTTCAGTTATGTTTCGGAAAAGGTATATGCACCCATTACTTTTTAATGCAAAACCACAATCATAATCGTATTACATGCCTTACATAACTTTTCTTTATCGCCGTATGCGGACATACATATGCGACTTGTAATCGAAACTTAGCATTACGTATTTATGCGATCATTGTACTAACGCCGCCTTGCATGAAAACAATTACGAATGAATGCGTAACGGATTTGTTTCGATATAAAAGAGGTATTACTTCGGTGAAATATGCTTTGGTACAAAAATAGTGGAATACAAAAAGAAGCGTAAGTAAACAATGGTAACTTGTAACTGCATTTGGTTAGATTATTATCAAAATGTAAATATTTACACTGTTAATCTTTACTTCACAGGTATCTTGAAGTCTAATTTCGTCTATAAATGAAAATGAAAATATTTAGGTCCGGTTTATTGTACACTGTCAAAAAAAAAATGCGAATGGAGCAGGCGTTTTAAGTAGGCAACCAATAATAGTTCCGCTGGCGTACTTTAGAGCGGCGATACTGTAGCTTTTTCGCGGGGGCAGTTAAAAGGCGGCGGGGCAAGAGACGTATGAAAATAAATAGTGGACCAACCGAACTATGTACTTCATATGGAAGCACTTGAGTATTACAGCTGTGGGTAATTCAGAAATATATTTCTAGTGGCAGTAACGTATATAATACGCGTAAATAATCGCGGCAAAATATGAATTCTACCCCTAGCATATAAATAAGTAGATGGTCTGAGAAACGGATGCTAGGTGTTAGTTTTGCGGTTTATATTTATCCAAGTTATTTTACAGGATGAATATATGTTTGGAGAGTTGTTCTTTATGAATCCATCTATTTATTATACTTTATCGCTATTTAATTAAAGTACTAAACAGAGGTACGCTATAATAAATGATTTTTATTGATGATTTATAAAAATTCCAATTTTATGATTTATTATAAAAAGCCTGCATTTGCACTTGATTGCATACCTATAAAATTTTCTAGTATTATGTCTCATTTCCAAAAGCAATCTGAGATTTCGTAAAAGCAGCGAACGAAAAAAAAAAAATGAAAATCTTTTAGAAATTGTAAATGCAGGAAATTTGAATTCTGCTAATTCTCTCCTTTCTTTCTTTTTATAATTTTTTTGTTACAAATATATAGTTTGACAGTTCTAACCATTATAAGATATGTACAATAATTTAATGTCCAACAATTATATTTTCTATATTGACTCTACAAACAACGAAACAGAAAACGTTCAAGAGCGACAAAAGCTTATGTCTGATGCTAGCGTACTTGAACTTGTACACTTTGATAAAAACAAAATTGAGGAAAATACCTTAAAAGTGCAACCAGATAATAATAATGTTGCATATTTTTTTTTGTAAAGACCCTCCAGTAACCAATTCAAATTCGCGCGCAGTTATTTTCAGGAACTTCAACATTAAAGCATGAAGTTACCTACATTTTGTATTACATTAATGGTTATTTGAATACCTTTAAGTTGAAGTTAGTGAATATAATTGCGGAAGATTTGAATTTTGTTTACTGGGCTGCGATTGAAACTTGTACTGTAATGTTTTAAGTTACATTTTAAGCAAAATGATAAAAAAAATTCTTGTTCGATATGCCATCGACTATCCTATGAAAACAGCAAACAATAATTTTGGAAACAAATATGAGCTTATGTTTTTCAAACATCATGGTATTTCTAACAGTGAATTTAAAAAAAAAAATTATAGATTATATAGATACACTTTTTTAATGTTTTCTGATATTTTTATTTCAGTTTTTAACAATTCAGTTTTAAATGTCCACTAGTGCACTAAAAGCAAAAATATTTTATCACCGCAAATAAATCAACAGTGGTAAATAAGATATAATATGTGTTAGGAAAAAGTTAATAGGCATTTGACGAAATAAATAAAAGCAAATATTCCGTGTGTATAGCTTTGCTTTAACACAAAAATATGTTTTAATTTCATTATAAAACGAATATTAATCCATTGAGCCAATATGTGTTTTGGTTTTTGTTTTATTTACTAAACTATTACTTGCTTTGACTCCTTTAATATTCATTTCATAATAATTTTGCGAAATGACCATTCATTGAATGAACGCTCTACCACTTCGCTGCGCGCGCAGTTAAACCACTTTCATTCGTCTCGCACCGACTCTTCGGTTATCTTATATTTTTACGCGTTTGTGCAACGGAAAATTCCACTTACGTTTAATCACGTCAGATTACCTTTAATATTTGTTTGGTCGTCCACTTTTCTAAAATCAGCCTAGCTGGGACATCTATAGTACGCCAGCGGAACTATCCTTTGTCCGTATATATATTTATATTAGTGATGTAACGAATGCGTGATTTTACACATTCGCGAATGCGAATGCGAATACGTGCCCTAGATATTCGCGAATGCGAATATTACTTTTTGCTTTACTAGCGCCATCTGTTAGCTTTCAATTTACAACTAACTACTATTTCAACCATATGAACACTTGCTTTAAGCGCTTATGCGCACACGCAGAAAATTAAATTTCTCCGTCACCGCAGCGAAAATAGCCAAGTATAACTGAATCGTTTCGCCTGTTTACGTGTTATTCTTGACAATTCAAGTTTAGTTTTGAGGTTATTGATGGTTATTCTAATGTAAACTGCAAATTTGTGCCCAAAAGGTTGTTTTAGAATCTCAATGAATTTAAATATTACTTTTTTTTCTCTAAATTATCCATTTTAACAGGTAATTTTTTTATTTGCATATTTATTGGGAATGCAAACGCGAATATTCAAAAACATGCGAATGCGAATATTCGCTACATCGTCACGCATGATCACACATCATCAACGTATCAATGCTAGCGTTTTCCGACATGATTACATGACACTACAGTACTTAGAAAAACTTATTTACAAAGAAATTTAAACAGAATCACTAACAAATATCAATAATGGATGATGTACGACTAAAACAACTCGAAAAAATGATTTCCAAACCTTTTAAAGCTAATTTTGATGTAAAATGTTCCCGTGCGTTTTTGAACTTGAGGGACGGTGTATCAACTTAAATTGTTACTGGTGACGGAACTTAGCTTCGTCATTGTGAACCTGGGCTCAAGCAAAATTACATGCAGTGACATAGCGATGTACCGAATACGTGATTTTAAACATTCCCGAATGCGAATGCGCACATGTGCACTAGATATTCACGTATGCAAATGCGAATACCAATATTAATTTTTTTAACTTTACTAACGCCATCTATTAGCTCTTAATTTACAACTATACGAACACTTGTATTAAGCGTTTATGCGCACACGCAGGGAATTAAATGTCTCCATCACCGCAGCGAAACTAGCCAAGTACAACCGAATGTTTCGACTTTTACGTCTTATTCTTGTCAATTCAAGTTTAGTTTTGAGGTTATTGACGGTTATTCTAATGTAAACTGCAAATTTGTGCCCAAAAGGTTGTTTTAGAATCTCAATAAATTTAAATATTTACTTTTTTTTCTAAATTATCCATTTTAAAAGGTAACTTTTTTATTCGCAATATTCGCATTATTTATTGCAAATGCGAATATTCAAAAACATGCGAATATTCGCGAATGCGAATGCGAATATTCGCTACATCACTAATTTATATTGTATTTGGTAATACACAATTCTTGATACCTAATATTTCGATTTTTATTTTATTATGCATTTGAGACCTTTTTGCCGACGAATATTCTTAAACCATATTCATAAAAAATTTTGTAGGTTAAGTTTACTTCGCCATGTGCATTCGAAAATCTTTCTTTAATGTTGTATAGTAGACTCTCGATTATACGAAATGACTGGGACGGAACCCATTTCGGATAATACAGAGGTGGGAATAATTTCGCATCTACGTGTGTATATTTGGATACATATTTTTCATTGCAGAGTTTCCTTTCCAATTAACATTTTAACATACCTATCTGCTAAAAACATTTCTTTTTTATTCAAGTTTGATAATACCTAACGATTTACAAATAAATGAATATTGATTTTTTGCCGCAATATCTCTCCATCTTCTAATTAAAAAAACATCAGTTGTGCTTGCCTCCGGTTGCTGTTCGATATAAATTAGTGCCTTGTCTAAACACTCTACTGCTTCCCGGTGTGAAATAAATTTAGTTGGATTTCTTTCTGTTCCTATATCTTCCTCTTCCTCATTGGGATCTTTATTTTCATTTCTTAGGCTAATTAGTTCTGAACCCATACATCAAAATATTCCAAGGAATATTATTAAATCCACTTATCTTTGTTGCAAGATCATATAGTACATTACCTCCATCTTCTTCGCATTTATCTTGACTCGATTCTGCTAGTTTATTCTGTCCATCAATAATTTTGTTCCACGATTCTTGTATGGTCGACTGTTTTACATTGTTCTAGGCATCGGTTATCTAATATATTACATTTGTTAGATTAATGTTCTTCAAACAATCGTTTAGGTTGTTCCCTTCATTCTCTGACTCCAATACAAATTGCAATAATTTTTTCCGATAGTTTCTTTTCAAGTTTTTCAAAACGCCTTGATCCATCGGTTGAATTAAAGCGGTGACATTTGGAGGTAAAAATAGAACTTTAATTTCCCCAAACGAAAGTTCTTTTACAGACAAATGAGAAGGTGCATTATCCACTAGCAATAATGCTTTAACAGATAGCCCATTTATCTTAAGGAATTTTGTAACCGATGGGACGAACTCTTCAAAAAACCAGTTCCTAAACAATTTCGAATCCATTTAAAGAGCTTTTTTCATGTTTATAGTACAACAGCATCAAGTTAGGACTCAGATTTTTGAATGCTCTTAGCTTTTCTGATTTTCCTATACACATTAGGCGAATCTTATGGCGTCCAGAATAATTGCTACAAGCGAGAATAGTCAGCTGATGTTTATTTTTTTTTATAACCAGAAGCAGAAACTTCATCTTTGCTTGCTAAAGTTTTGCATGGCACTGTTTTGTAATACAGACAAGTTTCGTCACAGTTATGTAACTGATCGGGTGTATAACAATTTTCGTTGATAATATCCTTAAACCTTTTTTTAAAGTTCTCGACAACCATTTGGTTTGCAGATAGTTTTTGACCACATATTCGAAGCTACCTAATTCCGTGCCGATCTTTCCACCTGGATAACCATCCTTTACTTGCTGTGAATTTATCAGGAGCCTCAATCACAGGAAGCTCTTCACTAATTTCTATAGTTTTTGCTGAAGAATTGGACCACACATTGGAATACCTCGAGCACGTTGTTGGGTAAACCATAAATATAATGCCTTATCCACTTTATCGGAAAGTTATGAAAACCAGTCAGTATGGTTTCATAACTTTCCGATTTGGTGCAGGAGAAGTTAACACACTGTTCCATTTCTCGATATCTTTCCTGTTTTTTCGCCACGCCGAAACTGTACTCACACCTACACCGTACTCTTTCCGATGGTTTTTAATTGTGCACCAGAGTCGAGACGTCTTATAGCATTTAGTTTTTCTGCCACTTTTCGCTTTCGTTTTGTATCCATATTTTTGCTCACTTATATACTGCACGTGTTATGGGTAATGAGTAAAACTAAACCACACGCAATGCAATACAACATAGAACTGAACTCAGCGACACAAACGCTGTCACGTGTATATATGCATTCGGTTGTATAAAAGCGCACCATTTTTGTTCCATTTCGGATAATCGGGAACATATTTGACCGGTGTTTCGGATAAAGCGGAGTTAGAATTTTATGTTATTTTCTGTATATGTATTTAGATAAGGGTGTATGGTAAGTATACTATTTACGTTTGATTAAATTAGGGTTGGATTATATGGACTTGTTTCACCGTGACCTTTTCAGATCTGTTGTGATCATTTTTGCCCTGGAAGGCGTATCTAATTTTGCCCTCTTAATTAGACTTATCCATCTTTGAGAGCGGCTCCTTTATATAGCTATTAGTTGTGGGATTCTTCGCCTAGTACTACAAACCTTGCCCTCGCTAGGCCATCACATTGGCATACCACGTGAGCTGGTGTTTCCTTCTTTTCCTGGCAGAGTCTACATGCCTATGGCATACGTTTGCTTATTTAGTCTGCAGTGAATAACCATCATTAGATATCATTAGATAGTTTCCGGATTTATTCAACAGGTCTTCAGTAAATTCAGGTTTCTGTTCTTTTAGGAAATCTTTTGCCTCTCTCTGTCCTGGTGCAATCCTCTGGACGAATCATGTATTCATTCTTTGGAGTAATGCCAATAGAAGCCAGCTCCAGAAAATAACCTTGATGATCCTCGCCGCCTCATTTTCCCTCCCAGACCAATGTTAATTTTCTTTTGTTGCCCAATTCATTTAGGGCGCTTACACAGTTCCAAAGCAGTCTCGAGTCAATACTTACGGAACTGAATGCTGCTGAAAGTGTTGATTGGCTGTTAGAAAAAATAGGGACATTTTTGTATAACTCGGTTGATCTTTCTATTCCTTTGACACAACGATGAATCGCATTAAGCTTAGCCCGGAACACAATCGTGCCCTTCCTGAAGCTTATTTAAACGGCCCTTATAAGGTCTTTTTTCAGATCCTATGGCATTGTGTAGTCTGCTTTAGTGTAGTCTGTATCCCACTTCTAATCCGATCTGATTAGAGTGCGTTTTTTTCGGTCCTTCCTAACTAATTATAAGTATATTATTTAGTTCTTGTTATTTGAAGAAATATATGCGTTATTATAAACTTAGCTATAATTTGCTCCATTTTTCATTGAGGATTTTTAAATTTCCTAGTTTAGTGAAAATATTATTTAAATAAAACATTATATAACATTATTTTTTTATTTAATGTTTATATTAGCTAAACAAAAAATTTCTTGTTAAGTTTAAATTTTTTTTTATTAGTAATGCCGGTTTTCATTTTTTTTTGGATATTGTATTTGATGATAGGTATTAAAACATTAAGTTGTTTTTTAGTTTCAGTTAAAAATAGCCTGATGATTAAGGAATAATGCACGTCTTTGTTATATTTTTAGCAAAGATAAGGGAAGATGACTGAAATAAATATATCAAATTACGCACCTACGTGTACGTTGTTAGCACAAATATCTAACGTTACAAAAACGTCCGTCACTTTCTCTGTAGTTAAAAAAAAATATTGCACTAACAAAAGACAGTTGTTATATACGTACTTGTAATTAACAACAATATCTGCACATGGGATTATTTAGCTGGAGTGAAATTTTGCACGAGAATAGACTTACTTCTCTAAATAACTTTTGCAGTGAACCAGGGTTGAGTTGGGTCTTGTCTATTATCTTGATGGCGACCTCCTTGCCAGTAGGAACGTGTTTCGCCAGTTTGACCTTGGCGAAGTTACCCTTACCGATGGTCTTGAGTAGCTTGTACTTGCCGATCGTCGGTTCTTCCCCCGTACGCATCCTGTTGCGCGTCGTGGCCGAGCTGATCCTACATGACTCCACCGAACTGTCATTGCCACTCTGTAATAGAGGAAAAAAATATTCATTGTGTGTACACAAATCATTTTTAATACGCGTATTCATAAATGTAGGTAGAAGGTATGCGATTATTGGCGCAGCTAATGCAAGTAATTACCGTCTAATATTGTGAGAGGAGGTTGCGCCGTTTGCTATTGTAAGGACACTAAGGACGCGAATTTTTGGAATATATAATTCAAGGTGGTCGAGTCGCGGTTTATGAAACGCTTCCATGCATAAAAAATATCAATTGCTATGGGGGGAACTAATTAATAAGAAACTCACACTACATAGGTTGTATTTAGAAATGAATCAGGTCTAAAAGTTCTTACACAGAGATCTTTAATTAAAGATATTTGGCAAAGAACTTTTATGGTGTAATCGATTAACTTTTTAGAATTTTTATCCATCCAATATTTTATAAAAGATATTTGAGAAGGACAAAGGAAATTGAAAGTATGTCATATTAAGCTCTCGTACGTATTTATTTCTTCTGATCTTTTTATCTACAGTGCAACCATTAATTTTTAAAGTAGCTCGGCAAAGTGGAAATTATAAACTTTATTAGGTCACACAATTCTGCAACATATTTCGCCCCGTTTCATTTTAAAATATTTAGTTCCAATAATTATGAAAATGGCAACGATCTAGTTTTCATTTACGTAAATTTATTCAATAATGGCTATTATAATTATAAATGAGGTTAGGGATATTTAAATAAACACCCCAGTATTTGTCGTAATTTAATTAACCGAATCCTTTCACCCCCAAATCAACTGATTACCAGTTAATTAACATGATAATACTGATAACATAACTTTTATAAAACATCTGTCAAAGAATTTTTAAAGACTAATATTCGCCTTAACAACAATAACAATGAATGAAAAAGTATCTGTGGGATCTTATATTCTCAAATATTTAATTATTTTCTTCTATTTGAGTATATGGCTGAAGTTAGTAATGAAGCAACTATATTTTACAACTTTTCGGCTTTATTGAATACTTTTTAATTGCTAAATATTTTTTATTCAAACAATAACCACGATAGATTGTAATTCATTCAGTTTTTTTATACATTCCGATATTTACTTTCTAATTTCGAATTAAAATACAGGGTGTTCTATTTACAAAAAAAATGAGTTTTCTGCATTTTGAAAATATGTCACTTTGTTCCTCAGTTTTGAACACCCTGTATGTTAGAGTGTAAAGTGTGCGTACCGTTTTTTAGAGTTATATCTACATTCATAACACAGCAAATTTGCAGTATTAACCGAGATATTAATTTCTCAATGATGCTATGATTATGACTAAAAAAAAAAAGAAAACGTAAATAACTCAAAAGCGGCAACATGTAGCTATAGGAATAGCTAATGAAAATTGACGCATTTATGGTCGTAGAATCCAAAAATGAACAAAAAATTAGATCATTCTATTTAAAATAACAAAGTTGACGTCCATTTTCCGGTCAACGGAAGTGATATTTTGGTTAAAGTATTTCACGTTTATAGTTCCAATCGAACAGATAATGGTGCCCAAATCTCAAATATAAGTAATAAGAACAGACTAAACTTTTAATAAATCAGTTACGTGGAATAGCCTGTATAAAATATAACTGTTGTAGTGATTTAATATTTAGTCATTCAAATTAGTGGATTTAATTGTAATATCGGACTGTTTGACAGATTTAGTCACTGTGACTAATCACACATATGATTTTACTGTAAATATTATTTGATATTATGTTATAACTATAACGCATTTTGTAAATTAAGAAAACTCGTAGGAAATTTAAAATTAGTTTTACATTAACTAATCTCTTTTAAATTATTATTTTAAAGAAACTTTCAGTTGTCATTCACGGATTATTAAGCAAAAAATTAATTGATCTTCCATTCTTTGAAAAAAAAAAACACGAGAACGCATGAACAGAACAGATGAGTTCAGTTTTTGTTGATTGTTCTTATAGAAGATAGACCATTGTTGAAGCCTATTTATGCATTTTTCCTATAATATTAATTCAGTGGTTAGTTTACCATTCCAAGTCAATTTTTTTATACAGAAGAGCTTACCGTAGCAGAAAATTTACAATATCATCGTTCATGTTTAAACAATTCATTACTTTAAAGTAAATTTCAAAGAATTCAAAAACTTGCCTAGTCCAGCTGAATTCCAAGAACACTAACAAAAAAAAAAAACGGATTCCTGATTTTTCTTCACTGATTTATAGGTTAGAAATGCTTATTTTCATTAAGGAACTTCATTGCTAATTTAATTAGAAATAAATATTAATTTGCACATTTAAATATTCGCTAAAACTTACCCCTGTTAAGATAGTGTTGATTAATTGTTATGTTCATTGTGTTTTATTTACAGAATATCGACTAACTGCCAACCAGTTTTCTTAAAATAGCATATAAGATCTTTAGAATAGTTCAAGTCTGGATCAAAACTAAATTAATACAGGAAATTTATTGTACGTTTTATATTGCTTTTTTTTTACAAAATAAAGGTGTTGTTTGTACTATTATTGTCAAGGAAAAGGTTTGTTTTAATTTGTTTTGAATCACTGTCCAACTCCATTATACTGCATTGTATCATATAGGATTAAATGTTGTAGGGGACAGGATTTTCTTCACATTTTTATTCAAAGTAAAATTCTATCTAAAATAATATACGCATAAGTTTACAATCCAAATAAAAAGCATTTTAAATGTAAATTTGAAACAAAAATGACACTTAAATAAATGTTTGAATGCATGCGTCTTGCTGACGCAGTTTTGTAAAATTTATTGCGATAATTTTATTATGTATTTATTCCATGAGCAATCTAGTAAGTATAGTAGAAAGTACACTAATGACCAGTACGATATAATAAAGCAATAATGATTACGAAAAAAAAAAATTGCATAAAAAGTCCTTGCATTTATTCCAAACAATTAACACATTTCACCGTAACATTTAGTATATATAATATATATCAGTTTCAACACTAATATTAGTCACTTTTCCCCAATCATAATACCGTAGCTTCACTTCATCCTTTGACAATTCAGATTTTATCGCCCACTTTCCGTGTCCGAATTTTCATTGTTCGATCCCCCGACGACACGGTGACGACGTTTCGTCTATTTCCCGCCTTATCACCTTCACGAACGGATTCACGCGTGAATCATCGGCCAGATAACGCGCTCTGTATTATGTAATATTTGCACGGGTGAGTTCGAAGTCTATACATGCGAAATACGAAACGGGAAATATGGCACAAAATGACGTCGACACTGCTCGCTGCCTGGTCACGTTAGTTACGGTACAGTGAAGAGGAGCTTTCTTTCACGGTTCTCGAGATTTTCTAGACGGTTCGCACGGGTATAACAGTTATATTTTTGCTATTGTTATTCGTTGCTTTGATGTTGTTTTTGCAAACAGCGCATATGAAACGATGATATGAAAATTGCGCGCGTTGAAACTGAGATATGAATTGCGAAAAAATATTTTACAACTACAGATCAATCGCAAATGTACTATTTTGGTAACGAAAGAGGCATATTTTGACATATATTATTTAATAATAATAATAATGGTTTATTGTCCAACAGATTGCCAGTTACAGGACAACAATATTTAGAAGGTACGTACATACAAAAAAAATACATAGGAAAATATTAATTATAAATTATATAAAAATTATATATAAATTATAAATCGTTAATTTTATTATGGAAAATATCACCATAGTGCAGATTTAAAAAAATAAGAAACATAATCTCACAAAAAAGTGATACGAAATTTAATTTGATTTAATGTTTTAAATTTTGTGAATGTGAATTGTGAAAATGGATATTTAATGATAAAATATTACACAATTAACATTAATTATAACTTATGCTCGGTTAATTGTTATTTCCATGAAACGGATTTAAAAAAATAATATAATTATCGCCTAAAATCGGAGGTAGATAAGAACTCTTGATAAAACTTACACAAAGCCAGATAATAACTGTAACTGATTTGTACATTTAAAAGATCTAAGTATTACTTTATTTTGTTCAGAACAAAACATAAAATGTTTCATTTTTATTAGGTATAATTTCATACAGGATACAGTGAATGAAATCTGCTAATGAATCTGTCTTTTCTCAATCTCAGAATAGCTATAAAGCTCAGAGCAACACCTTTTCTCCTCTGGCAGGCAGAAGCTTACGCAGTATACTTTCACCTCTTAAATTTAAAAATTTAGTTGCACACCCTTATTTCACAATTTTCAATTGAAGTTTAATTTAAAATAACTGTATTAAAATAAATACTCACATTTTTTTTCCCATGATCTAAAACTTATATTAAACACAATAATCTTTATTTTTATCTAAGACAAATAAAGTGATTTATTGAACGTTATTTTATTGCAAATGTGGTTGGTTATAAACTACGATTATTCTACATTATATAAGAGGCAACGTCATTATTGCATGTGTGTTAGTGAAGTTTTCTCAGAAATTTGATGGTACATTTATTTCAGTTGAATATAAAGAACGTTTTAATTTAACCGTTATTAAATGTATTAATAAGTATATAAATCTTTATTGGTGAAAAGTAGCCAAGTTCTAAATTTTAATTGATTAATTGTAGAGATTATCTATCTAGTTTATAAATATAAATTGCAAGCAACTATAAAAATACACTTGTCTAAACAATATTTGAAAATTTGGCTGTCATTTTCAAATATCATAAACATTTATTGAATTATAAAGGGCTTTGAGTTTAGTTATTGACACAAAATAAGATTGGAGTAGAAAGGGGAACACTAAATTGTGTATTATCAAGAGAAAATATTAAATAAAACAGATCCAAGAAAAGTCTGACTGGAAATAATACAAGAGATTCGAAAACCTTGAAAGAAGTGGGCGCTCTGACCATAGAAAAAAGTGTAAGGATAAATGAAAAAATGTAAGGAAACAAAACGTTTAAAAAATGCAAAGAAATAGACGAGAAGAGCTTCAATTTTACATTTTAGAAATGATTTTCTATAAATAAATATTCAAAAAAAGACAAAGATTCGTGAAGCTTACATTTACATTTCTTCCGTTTGTAGTAGTTGTAGCTTCTGTTTTATAATAGATCATTTTGTCAAAGAAACCTTGAATTTTCCTTAGAGTCCGAGAGTAAAATATCTTATATTAGTTTATATTAGCTGCACTAGAGGGCTTTAACATAAGTTTGTATGGACCTCCTTGGATTAGTTTTACATACCTATAGCTATGAAAAATATCTTAATTGATAACGCATTAATATTGTTATAGCAAAAATAATAACGTAAATAATAAAAAATGATTACCTGAAGATAACCTTGAGTGAAGATATTAAAGATTTTGACTAACATTAAAAAAAACTACGCACTTATGTTACTATAAACGGAAAGAACACTTATGGAAGAACCATTGAGGAAGTTCGGCATTATGTTACAAACAACCTTGGTATTATTTACATTTTTTCCTTAAACTGGTTTGAGAGAATTTTCTACGCACACTATTAATATAAACGAAGTTTGATTTTTAATTCTACCAAAGCAATTTTCTATAGATATGTATAATTAATTAGATATAAGACCCATACGCATTAGATTATTTTATGTGAGCGAATTCCTACACATAAAAGATTAGTTAATGCTTTATGGAAGGAAATATTAGGTATGTATCTATTATGGAAAGAGAAGGAACGATAGTAGTAAATGGTAATAATAATTGTTGGAATGTGGAAGGTTATGTATCAATAACACATACATCAATTTTTGATGAGATTTTGCAATTTACAGCAACAAATAACGGTGAATGCATAACAAAAAAAAACCTTGGGACAAGCACAGACAGATAGACAATCCATTTATCAGGCTCATCATATTACATATATACAATTACATCAGAAGAACTGAAGTTCACTGATGGGTTTTGCATTGAACTCATGCATTCAAAGTAGAGAATAAAGATTTACAAGCAGGTTTTAATGTTTCTATCATCCCAATTAAGTCAAATAGTACAAAATAATAAAACATCAAACGTATTTCACAAATAAATATATGCTTAAGGCTCACAGAAAAACAATTAAAAAGAATGTTATAGTTTTATGAAAAATACATCTTTTTCTTCTGTCAGTCAAAATGAAAAAAAAACAATAAAAAATGAATGAACTAAATATATATAAGGGTACTGTTCGATAAAATATGATGTATTTCTTATAAACAATGAATGAAAATGTATCATACAAAGTATGAATGTTAAAAAAATGAAGAAATAAACATTTAAAACATAAACGAGCGACTATCAATTTTAGCAGATCCCTTCGACGATATTATCGCATTTCGTTGTTTTTAAAGTCAAGAAAATCAAAGAAAATCATTCTGCATTCACCATTAATGAGATTTTTTAAATCTCAAAGTATCCGAATCCTTTTAAGTCGTCTTACATTATATCTTTGTAGAAAAGAAGATAGCAACAATAAATTTGTCTTAATAAGTGGGACTATTTAAAAATAAAATTACAATATATATATAATTAACATTGCATATATACATTATTCAAGGTTAATATAACAATAAATTTAATACAATCTTGATGATGTATATAATGTGCTTAAGTGGGCGAAAGTCCTTTGTATATCTAATACATTCGCTCACAATGAAAATTAGATCAAGAACATTCTACGTAAACTAACATTTAAGGAAATGAACTTGAACAAACTAGTAATTTATGTATAAGATTAAAACCACCGAAGAATCAAAGTTCTTTACAATTTAATAACATTTTACTAATACAGAAATTTCATATGCATAAATTTACATTTTCCAACATGTGATGTTGGGCATATTAAAAGCAGTATACGTATTAAAATAATTGCGTCAACAATTTGATAGTTTATTAGTCGATTTTTCATTAAACTGTTGGCGTAGCGCGTTAGCAAGAATTTTCCTTCAAGTAGAATCAATATTGTATAATAATAAATGTATAGGCGAATACACGAGGTCAGAGCTGAAGTACAAAACAAATATCACGTTTACTCATCAAGTAGATTTGTTTAGTTTCGTTCTGAGTAATGTTGTGATAGCACAGTATAGAAATTCAACATGTGACGTATATAAAATTAAAAGGAAATAATAGGTTCGTAGTCTGCTAGCGAAGTTAAAGTGAGTTGGCAAGTATTCTAATTATTATAGATGATGGGCTCCTAATAGACAAACATATGTAGTGCAGCTCACAAACGAATCGCAAATTATCCTTGAGTGATACGATACGGAGACACGAGGCCTTATAATCGAATTATTTTATTAACATTACATGTTTTCGTGATTACGAATCTGTTAAAAAGTTTAGGACGTTAGACAACAATATTTCTTTATTTACAAATGCGTTATTACAACTTCTTTTCGTCGGCACTTTTATGTGTAACTGCTGTATGACGAAAATCTGTATTTTAGGTTCGTGTCAATGTAAGTATGCAATCAATATTATGTTTCAATTATACGTTTTAAGAGTATGTAAAGAGTTAAAACAATTTATGATAATAAAACATATTTGTACATGTAATCTCCTTGCTAGTCACATTGGTTGATCACAAGATATGTGTTAAAATTTGTAGTTACAAATTTACACAAATGTAGTCAGTAGTTATGATTTAAATTTATAGATATTTTGTTGTATTGTATTTAAAGATCGTAGATTTTCTGTTCTTGGAAATTTGGTAAATGATAAAATATCATATATGATTGGTTAAAAAAAAACGCAAAATAAAATTAGTTTAATTTTAGTTCCCACTGACTCAATTTGGAATGCTAGATTTCACCTTTTTGCTGTTTGGTTTCATGGAAAATTAGAACAAGTTCAAAACAAAAAAAAATAGGCTCGGGCTTTAAAAAAGTTTGTCCTTTGAGGAAAATCATAAAATATGCCAACTAATTCTTTAAAAGTGATCTTTTAGTACACATTTTCAAAATGACCTTGAGAAAGTTTTGGGAACAATTTTTTCGTGTAGCAATGTGGCACTTTTGTTTCAGTTTTGGATAAGTCCATAGCATTTTTCAAATAAATTATACTTTGCATAAAATATTCTTGACAGAAATTCAAAAAAGTATATTCTTATAAGCAATTTATAACAACAGCAGCTCCCAACATATCCAACAGATTCATTTGTTTATTCAAAAGTTTATGTTGATATTAAAAGCTGTTTTGCCAGAAAACAAAAATATTTTGAATAAGATTTGAATTATTGTCACACATCGCCATTATTTATTTAGTTTTGAGAGCCGTCTTTCCTAAGGTCATGAGTTAAACTAACTTTGTACAGATCCCAAATCAAATTTTGCCAAGGGTTTAATTCATTCAGGAGTTTTTATACGCTTGCGTTTCAGATCGCACGTGTGGGAGTTATAAACATAGCAGAATAACGTTGTTATCCGTTAAAGTTTATCGTAGGTACACAGGAAAACAAACTAAAGAAAGAATTTAAGGTAAACAAGTAGAGGGGAAATATGCATATAGTGTTTACAAATTTGTTTTTAAGAAGTAAGTTAAAATATTTTTTCTTATTGAAGAAACGGCTCAAATTTGAATTTTAGGTCGTTATGTGTAATTAAAATGATCTCAGGTATGAGCTATAATCATTTTGATATAATAGGTACAAAAAATAGCTAATTTTAAGACTTATATATCACGATGAATTTAGAAAACCGAAGGGGATATATTTTTATCGTTTTATAAACAAAATCTGCAAAAGCAACACTAAGTAAAATGCCAATGAATTTGTTTTGCAGGACTGCTCCCTTCCGAAAAACTGTTTTAGTTATCTGTTGCTGAATTTGAATAGACAAGTTTGATGGTTTAATAATTCTTATTTAAATTAGGTGTGACAAGTGTCGTTTATAGTGCGAGAATTTAGTTGTTGAAGAATTCGAGCGCTGTAGCGCGATATTTGTATTAAATTTTTTGACCGAGAAAACTATTTAGAAAACCTAATTAAAAAAAAAAATACGGCAACGTAAGCCAGTAGATGTGGATTGGTGCCGCGTTTTGGCCACTCAATTCAGCCTTAAGTGTATGTAATTTTTCGTTAATAACTGCTGCTAATAGGCTGCTTGTGTTAAAACCACTAAGTTGTTGTAGTAATAGCCAAATTTGTTAATAACCAAGATAAAACGAAGATATCTAATACACCTAAACTACAACAATAAGTCATTTAGAAGTGCATTACTGCTTCAAGCTTAATTTTAATAGAAAATTCCCGCTAGATATAATAAATAACAAAAACACGTTTTTAACGTTTTCTTGTGACCAAGTTAGATTCTTTTTAAAACAATGTTGGTTTTAAACTTCACCTTACCACATTTAGGTTTAGTTTTTGCAGTAAAACGCCTTCTGAATCATTTGCAATAACGATATCTAAATTTGCAATAATTTACTATATACATTTGCAAAGTTACTTCGCCCAATAAATTGAGAAAGTATTTTCGCGTTAAAGAAATCACCAAATAGCCGGTATTTGGCGATTTGAATGAAATAGTAAGAAAATGGCGTCTTATCAGACGGTGACTACATAGACTTAAATGTAAACAATTTCGAAAAAAACAATGTACCTACATAGATAGACACGGTGATAACAATGATAATGCATAATATGTATCTACCTGCCAACGATATAGCTTTTTATGTCCGTAAAGAACCAATAATGGAAAAATCTCTCTACGAGGAAGAACACTCTGAAGAATCTATTCGTCGGGTCCATTTTGATCCGCAACTAGAACTAGTTAATAAAATAAAATGCGAACTGGCGTACGGGCCAAAAAAATATTCCCAAGTATGGTTGCCATCATATCGTTTCCAACGATTACTGATAAGTTATTATATATGCTGATAAAATCCTCTCTATGCTATTGGAATGGATTCATTACTTCGTGGAAATGGCTGTTCATGTATGTGTGCGATATTGTGCCAATTAACGCATGTGCTATAGAGAAAAAAAACTAATAACAACTATTTTCAAAATGTAACGTCACACTTCCGTTTTTAGAAAATAGTTTATGTAGAAGAGTGTTTCGTGGAAGCGAGTCAGTTTCTTCTTAATGTTGGGCATGAAATTATAGATAAATATGATCTTATGTGAATCAGAGTTATTTAAATATGTTCGTAAGTATTTTGCACAGTATATAGAATTGAAGTATTTGACATCAAATAAATGTGCAACAACTTTTAACTTTTGTGAATGTACGATAATTGAGTATTGTTACACATTTACAAAAGTATGATTATATTTTATTATAATACATACAAGCGTAAAAAAATCTGTCAAACACGTGTTTAAGTAATTATGCGATAAGTGTATTGTCAAATAGACAGTAATATGGGAGGGTTCTTATTAGAAAAAGTCTGATATAAAGAATATTCTTTTGGGTGAAGTGATTTAATATTATATTAGAACTTCCACTGATGCAGAAGGAAACATAGCTATATTAATTAGTATTATATAAACTGTCGTGGGCAACAAACTTAATTGGTATTGCATTGACGCAAGTATCTTTAAAAGGTTTAAATAGTTTGTTTATTAGTCATAACAAATCAATTAACATAAATATGTTGCTCGCATCGCGTTCAAAAGCATTAATCGGAAATACATCGTCAAGTCAATCTATATAAAACTATTGTTTATATTAGTGGAAGTAGAGAAGAACAAACTGCAAAGCAATAGTGATTTTACCAGTACTTGGTACTTAAGGTAACAGGGAAAACGCATTTTAAGCCCTTTTTGTTTTATAAAGTTTGTGCAAAATCGAATAGTTTTCAGTTACATCCACAATGACAAAGAACTATTTGGTAATTGCTGCGTGTTAACTCGATTTAGGTGTTGTTAAAATTATATTGTCGATGTGCAAATCATCACGTTGACATTAATATTTTCACAATGTTTGCCTTCCAGTTTTAAACAAGAGTGTCAATTGCAGTTGTGGACTAATAAGAATTGGCACCAATTATCAATACCATTGTAATGACGTTTACTTTACACTACGTAATAAAAAAGCTAAGTTACCGAAATCGGCGTTTGTATAGATTTAGATTTTTTTTTAAACTAACTTTTTTATATACAGTATTGTATATATAAATAAGGAACTTGTCTATATTTTTAAACTAAGATTTTAATAAAAATGGATGAATGAAAAGAATGAATAGCTCTAGCAAATATTTACATGAGCCTGGGTATATCAAATAAAAGTAAATCAAATCAATTTTTGTTATATATCTTATGGTAAATGTGATTAATTCAGTGGTCATGTATGATTACCGATTACTATTCAAAATCACCACTAAACATGGTAAATGTAATAAATAATTGAATAGTCATTAAATTAACCAGCTCGTTTTCATATTCACCGCAAAACGGCGAATATGGAATATGTAAATATTTATACTGATTGGGCCAATGCAATACAGGGCAGTTTTTTAAGTATAGTTACTGTCATTCTTTGTTATAGATAAAATGGCACCAGAAGGTTACCAATAACATGAATAAAGAATGACAGCATATCTTGTCGAATGGGAGATCTAAATAGGGAAAATAATTTTATTATTAGAATAACTTATACAAAACAATTATGTGTCAAACACAAACTAGGAGTGTTTCACAGAACAAAAAAATAAATCCAGATGGATACGTTAGATTCTTATGATAATTAGTATTACAAAGTTTGCCTGATTTTCTACAATTTCACTATATCAGATTTGCTTTGTCCTTATCAAACACATCGCTGAATCTTTCGTTCTCAGAAAGAGATGATTTTTTTAGTATAATTTTCTGAAAGTGATATTGGAGATTTTGGAACCACATCAAAGCAAATAAATTTTCTAACACATAATTATTAACTGATTTTTGGCATACAGCTGTGAAAGTTGTTCCCGATTAAATTTTGAACTTTTAATATCACGGCTGATAGACTTTGTGGATGACTTCTTACTCTGTCAACATCTGATGCAGAAAGGAGTTTAAGATTTGAAATCTTCAACATTTTCCTCGCCTGTGATTCTAAACATTCTTTAGTATTCTTCTATATTTTCTTACTTTTGCATGCTAAAAATATTTCTTGCAATGGATCGTTTGTTCGCATCAGAATCACTTTCTGTTTTTCTATTCCTGCAAGCGTCGCAATTACTGTCTCGATTAAAGCCTGAAGCTCTTCCATGATCATTTGGATAAGAAGACATTTTGAAGCCTCAATTCATAGACGCTTCAAACATTGCTTTATAAAGAGGAGGCCATTTGATGCCTTCATGAAACGCTCTATTGTTCAAAAGTTGCACAAAGCGTAATCATTTAGAGCATTTAATACTCCGATTGTTTTTCAAACCAAGCACACAGTTCGGAAGTGTCTAGGTTTACTATGTACAATTTTCAGATCTGGCAAGCAAAATGTGGCTTTTCAGATATTGCAAAAAGCTTTTACAAATTTCATTACTAAATTCAAATCCATTGGTACTGAGCAGTAGGCAGGGTTTCGGATATAATAAAAATATCAATTAGGTGATGCGCTAGCAGGTATGCACGTGTGCTCTTTAGCACATGCAACTGTACGGATTTCGTTAAGTGGTCTTGGTAGGCAAACATACATAGAACATAAAATTTACATCATTATCTGGCTACAATTGCATACCGATTAGGTCTAATAGACATCTTTTGAACCACCATCATCCTAATAAGAAGACTTTTCTGAATATTTTTTTTTACATAACTTTCACACAAACTTAAATAAATCACCACCATACTTTCGGTTGTTGCACGTCTTTTGAAGTTTTTTTAACATCTTATTGTTTCTACCATCACAGACTATTGACAAATATGCCCCATGAATTGTGATAAAAACGTCCTATTACTTTTTTCTTACTATTTCTGACTTTAAAAACCACTGTTTTCTTCATAACACTGCCACAAAGTTAATTAATTTGAAATTACGACGCTCAAGCATACCAGCCATTAGAATATTGCCATAAAATACAATATCATTCTAAGCGTAGTCTAGTGCATCTGACATCGTTGTTGAGGTTCTTGGCCAAGTTGGATAGATTACAGGATAATCTTCTGTGCCTTGTCATGTGTTGCTAAGTAATGGTATATGTCATGACAGAATCCAAACACTTGCATAAACACGATGAGTTTTGGTAAAATCACATTATCAGATACATTCACTGGTAAGTTTAACGGCCAATATGAAAATTAACCGATAATTAATATTCAATTAATTATTACATTTGCTAGATTTAGTGGCGATTATAAAAAAGAACCGGTAGTAATTATACAAAAGCACCAATTGATTACGTTTACCGTAACATACACACAGATGGTCACTCATTTATGAATGACGACTAGAAAATAGGCAAAATTTTAACTTCATAAATTTTTATTAGTAAGTATTATTTTTTTTAATTTTTTTCTTTATTTGCAATATTGCTCAATACTATAACAAACATTTTTTTATTTCTTTTTCAAATAATTTATTTTACAATTAATCAATTCATGCATATCCAGCCATATTCCAAATAAGAAGCAATTAAATATATTAAGTTTTGGCTAAACAATCCCCATTGCAAGAATATAAGTATTAAATAAAAATATTCGTATGGTAACCCATACACTTTATTTGATATTTTCTATCCAGCGGATAGAGCAGATAAGAAGTCACACTGACTCTTTTCAACAAGTAAGCATGCATTACTTTGCGATACTTACAGCTATTTGCCAATTTGTATGTATTATTTTAAAATGTAATAACTGTAAAGGTGATTGTACATAGCAATATATATTTATGTAGGATATGGTTTAAGAAGAGTTATCAGGGAATCGCGCTGTCTAATAATATGAAATAGTAACAATATTATTATTATTATTAATTATTAAGCAGACCGATTCTCTGATAACTCTTCTTAAACCCTATTTTATAAATATATATATTGCTAAATACGGTCGATACTCTTACTAACATTATATGTAAAATATTTATATATATTTATAAAATAACTTAAAAAGATCGTCAAATCTCTGCAAAAACGATTTCGCGATATAGCATGTCCCGGAGTGGTTTAGTTTATATTGAAAATGAAATTAATTTAAGCATAGATCGTACCTGTATTCTGTTGTACCGATTCGAAGTCTTATTCTTTTCGATTTTCCGTTCGATGGGTCGTTGCTGCGCATCCGAAGCAGTCCTACTCAACGGTTTATTCTTGTTCTTGCCGTAATTCGATTCCACTTCACTTGTATTACACCTGGCCTTGTTGCCGCGATCAAAGGGCACCGAATTCTCAGCCTGCATGTCGCTAACTCCCGGCTTTAAAAGATCTTCGACCTCGTTGTAACTCTTCAGGGGCTCGTGTAGATGTTCCAATTTCTTGTCGAAATCTTGCGACTTTTCTTTATCGTCTTCCATCGTGTCCTCTTTATTCTTGTTATTATTGATTGCCGGACGGGTTTTTACCGCTTTTAAGATATTCTCGAACTTCTCGATATTTTTGGTCTTTCTTCGCTTCCTGCTCGCATTGGCTGATGTAAGCCTCGATTTGCGTTAGGGTGTCCAAGGTATTTTCGGCGTATCGTTTCTCGGGTAGATTAGGCGAGGTGGGTGATTGCAGGTTCCGATGATCGTTCACTGTGTATATGTTGACGTGATCGTCTTTCATTTTCAGTTTCTTCATGAAATTCGGCGATTTATCGATCGCGTCTCTCATTTTGTTATGCATCAATAGCTTCTCCCGCGGGTTATTCTCTCCGGTTATCGTCTTGTACCCGGTCAGCTGCGATTCGTTGTCGCTCTTGTTCAATTCGTGAGTGGCGTTGCTGTTCTTCCCTGCCACTATCCTTCTCGCGTCGTTAATGGGGCTGCTCAACTTGAAAGTCCTCTCACTTACGGGCGATCGCATCTTTTGGTCGATATGATACGGACTAGTATTGACACCGTACAGTTTCTCGATACGATCGCTGAGCGTTTGAAATTGAAACGTCGTGTCGTTCGCCGGGGACGGTGCCTTTCTCTCAGCGGACGGACTGTTCTTAGGCGTGAGCGGTTCGTCGGAGTCGTCGCCGGAGGCGACGACAACAGGTGCTTCCTTGACCTCCTTGTGATGTGGATGCTCGGAGAATCTGTGATGCCGGGACGTCAGGTAACTATTAATTCGGTCCGGATCCCTTCGATACGTCAACTCTTGGTTGAAGGTGTCCTTGTATCGATCCATGTATTTGCCGCCGTAGGTGATCTTGTCTCGTCGACTTTTCAGCAGCTCGAGAGCCGAAGGGAGGTTGATGCGCGTCTTGGCGGCTGGATCGGGGTCCGTAGTTTGCGGATCTACGGGCGTGGTGCTACTGTTCATTATTCGCACATATGCTAGAAAATCGCTCTTCCACGCAAATCCCAAACGATGGGAGAAACGCACATTCACATATGCGAAACAAACAACACTAATAATCAGCAACACTGCAACACATCATCCGCACAAATATGAGCTCCGTCCAACAAAGAGTAACAACGTAATGATAAATGTATATATTATACACACACATATAAAAAAAAAATGAGCGTATGCGTGTACGTTATCTAAGTCGTAGATAAACGGTTTATCAGGGAGAAGTTCGTGGTAAGCATTGGCACTATTATAAAACGGCGAGGATTTGAAAATAAAAAAAAAAGATTCGATTTCAATTTGCAACTTTCGCGATATCCGCGCGGAGAAATTCGAAGAGGACGCACGCGATCTAATAAACTTAACGCGCGCACCTCGTTCTTACTAATGCTGCGGTTGTAAAATTATGAAAGTGCACGGAGTTGGGTCTAGCCTACGCGCTCGACTTCCACTGAATTGTTTGTTGTCCGAGCAGCAATTGTAAATCGTTATACTACTACTGTCGTTCGCACGCCCTCGTCATTAACATCCGATCGCACACACCCGTCAAAAACGAATTAGCATCACTCATCGCATCGATACAGGCGATAGGTTGAAAAAAAAAAAACCACATGGGATATGGTACAACAACAGGTGATAAGTGGGGAAGCGTGCGGACCGCTTGTACCGTTCTGCGACTAGCTTCAATATCGTATACTGTGCGCCATCTAGTACTGCCTACGCCAGGTAGATCCGGCGAGATACACTATCGCCCGTAAATTTAATCTCATCATATAAAAGTGTGCCAGTGTTTACTGTTGAACAAGTTGAATTGAAAATATCACTCGGTAAAAACAAACGAATGAATTTTCGCTTACGAGATTGTGAATTTTTGAATATATTATAGAACCGTGTATTTTTACCGGAAGATCTTTCAATAACACAACACTGTTTACAATGCAGAATTTTAAGGAAAAATAAATCGAAACAAGTTACAACTGCATTTGTTGTAATAATTGCTTTAATTAATGAATGTATTTTTTTTATTAATTTATAAAAAAAGACTTTTAATATACAGTTATTAGATAACTTGAGACTGAAATATCTCGAAACCTTGTAAATGTTATTTATACCCTTTTTATTCTAACCCTTTCATTTATAGTATGTCCACGGAATGGAGTTGACAATAGTTATGATGGGCGTAAAATGTTTGAACAGAAATTTAATATTTGGGATATGTGTCTGAAACTTTTTTATCGCTTGCTTTCGATTTTTTTAAATCCAGTAGGCCTTTGCAGCTGACTCAAAATTGTTTTCGTTTCAGGTAAAGTACCATTTCCGTAATGTTAGTAAGAAATGTTTGTTCATGAATGAAAAATTAGGATGGTATGTAAATTTTCAGAGCCCTCGACCTTCTTTGATATAATTCATTGTTTGTCAATTTCGTTTCAGGCAAGAGTATTTGCGTTCACAGTACGTCAATATGTTACTAGGAAAAAAATGGTTAGGGCAAACAGTTATAGAGTTATGCGAATTTTTAGACTGATAGGCCTACTTTGATAATAATACTGGAGTTAATAATAGGCAGACAAACTAATCGTGATTATCAAAGTAGGCCAATCAGTTTGAAAATTTGCAAAACTCTATACCTTTTCGCTCAAAGCATTTTTTCTTGGTAACATATTGGCGCACTGTGAATGTAAACATCACTTTACCTAAAACGAAATTGATAAACAATGGATTTTATCAAAGTAGGCTGATGGCTCTAAAAAAATACATATCGTTATAATTTTTCATTCTGGACAACATTTCTTAGTAACATTTTAGCATACTGTGAACGGAAAAAAGTGCTTTACCTGAAAGAAAATATTTTTGGTTCAGCTACAAACGCCCACTATATTTTAGAAACTCTATAAATAAGTTTCAGACCAAGCAGGATTATTTTCCAAATATTGTTTGTCTTTTCAATTCCATCTGTGGACACATTGCATATTATATACCTATATCGATTGTGGTTAATAGCTCTGAAAATTCAATCCTAACAATCAGCCAATATAGGTATGTTGTACCTAGGTTCTAATGTTAATAAATAAAATATGAGTTTGTTAATTTTTGTACATTATATTTCGCAAACAGGAACATGTGTCATATTGAAAACAAATTGTCTACCCTAGGTCTAACCCTAGCGTGATATGAAATTTGTTGTTAATATATAATTTTGTCAAAAATCATGTATAAAAGGCGTTTTTTTTTTTTTTTAAATAAGTAACGTCCCTGCAACAATTTATTACTCGTTTTTAGCGATTATCTGTCGAATTAAAATTACTAATAACTAAATACTTAAACGTTGAACTAAAATTTGAGGTTTTTAATTATTGACAGGAACGTCACTTTCCACCCCAAAAAATAGAAGCGAATACTTACAGACCCAAATAGTTTTTGATGTTTTTATCTTTTGAATATAGCATTTGCAAAGTAAGTAATATTTTCTTTCCTTGTTTCCTTCCAATTGAAGTGTTGAAGGGTTAAAGGATGTGTGTGTTTTTTTAATTGCATTTATATTACAGATGAAAGGACCAAGTGCTAATATTTTTATTGCACTCATTGTAAAATAAATAATTTTTGAATTATAAACAATAAAGTAACAATATAAATTTCTAACAAATAGTATTTGATGTTTTTATCTTTCGAATAGCATTTTCAAAATAAGTAATATTTTGTTTCCTTATAATTGAAGCGTCGAATCGATAAATGGGGGTTTGCTTTTATGTTATGGTTGAAAGGACCAAGTGCTAACTTATCTTACCTCCATCCTTCCTCCAATAAAACCAATGTATGGGGGGGGCTACAGAATCATATAATTTTTATTCATTCATATCAATTAATAAAAAAGGGCTCTTTCATTCAGCTTTTCTCAAAAGTTATACTGCACTTAACAATCCCTTTATCCATTTAGTGCTTCAATTATTTTTGGACAATAAATATACATTGCACTGTTGTGTAGTGGATCGTCATTCAAAGTTTTATACGGATAGGGCTTGTTGGAGGCAATGTTCACTAGAAACATTTGAATATGCACTCCATGTATCTCTACAATATCTTTACCCCAGACCATAATATTTCCCTAGTGTTCTTATTATTTTTAAGATCTTTGATAAAAGATACTTCACAAACTTCACTTCTAGCGCGATGCAATGGGTTTTTGTAGAAGTATTGTAAAAGTTCTTTGTCCAAGATATTTTATCAAAGATCTTTGTCGAAGAGCTTTTTATAGTGCACTCTCGCTAGCCACAATACTAGGGTTACTTACGATTTTAGTAAAATAATAAAAAAAAAATCAGCAGTTTGCTATACAGTGTGGTCTACTAATTGTAACTATGCAACAAACGGAAATTTTCTTCATTAATTGCGCAATTGCAAAATAAATACTGCCAAACGTTAGTGCATGCTTGACATCTAGACTGGGTACACTTGACTGTCTTGAAGTCAAGTAGCTTACAGGGCAGACCAAGAAATATGAAAATCGTGTAAGAGTAAAGTGTCTTCATGTCGGAGATTACAGCAAAATGTTATTATTAAAATTAGTTGTTTAAAATTAAAAAATGCACCCAAATAAAGTCACGGCCTACTATTTTAAAAAAGAAAAAAATCCTAAATTTTGTATTAACCCCTGTATATTTGTTTTTTTAAATATTTAACATTATTATTTATTTAAACTAACTACAAAATCTCTTTTTAACAATTATATATAATGTTAA
The DNA here is from genome assembly GCA_004143645.1 of Protaetia brevitarsis. NCBI lineage: Eukaryota > Metazoa > Arthropoda > Insecta > Coleoptera > Scarabaeidae > Protaetia > Protaetia brevitarsis. The sequence continues at coordinate 200,689 of RXPK01000194.1, read as the reverse complement.
ATATTTAAAAAAAAAACTCTATATTATACAGGTGTTAATAAAAAAAACACGTTTTTTTTTCTTTTTTAAAGTAGCCGTGACTTTATTTGTGTGCATTTTTTAATTTTAAACAACTAATTTTAATAACATTTTGCTGTAATCTTCGACATGAAGATACTTTACTCTTATACGATTTTCATATTTCTTGATCTGCCCTGACTTACTGCTACTTGACTTCAAGACAGTCTAAGTGTGCCCAGTCTAGATGTCAAGCATGCACCAACATCTGGCAGGATTTATTTCACAATTGTGCAACTACTAAAGAAAATTTCCATTTGTTGCATACTTAGTGGACCACACTGTATATACAGGTGATCTTAGTGGTCTAAGGTGTACGCTATTAGCCATAAGTGCAAACATGAATACTGCACTTACATAACATTATTGAATTTTTTCAAGCAATTCTTTAGAATATTTTTTTTTTCTTTGCATTTTATCTCAGTCGAATGTGAATTAATACATCAAGATTCTTGTAAAGATTTACGCTACTATGTTGCGAAATGCAACATTTTTTTCACACTACGCTTTTGCAAATTCTTTCAAACGACTTTTTTCTGTGTGAGTAGACAAAATTTACCTATTTTACCCATGCTACGTGTTTGCAGTCCTACGTATATCATTGGCGAGAAAGCCAATCATTTTGATGACACCAAAATATAATCTATATCTTAGCATCTAAGTATTGGGAAATTTTATGATTACTGTATTAGTGTTACACTAGCGTGCTGCAATTAATATACGTACTACGCACAGTAGTGTGTGTTATTGTATTTTTCATTTCATTTTACCTTTTCTGTCGGGCACCTAGAAAGCTCTATAATACCGTATTAACAACTTAGTGTTTTAATACGTGGGAAATGCGAATATTAATGCGCGTAGTTATTACTCGTGACATTAGCGACGTCGCTCCCAGTTTTCCAGGGCAACGCCGTTTGGCCTTTTACCAGTAAACGTAGTGTACAATACCGTAAATGATGAATTAAACATGCGAGTTCTCTAGGTCGTTACTATACACATAGATCGGTTTTTTTTGTGTTGTTGTTATTCCGGGCAAAGTGAACGCAGCCCAGTTCTCTAGACTAGTTAATTACGTTTTAATTTGAGTATTAATTAAATTTAGAAGAGTAGGAATTTTCCATGACGAAGTAAACGTGATTTGTTTCAGCGTAAAATAATGATACCCGACCGCAGAAAAAGTATAATTCAAAAAAGCGAAATTTCAATTATTTGCTATTATATCTGTGACGGACACACTAATATACCTAATATCATGAATCATTGTTTACCTGAATATGGTGTATGTGTGGACGGTCTCATAATAAACTTAATTTCAAAATGTATTTTCAAACACTTTATGTAATAGAAACGTGGTATTGGCTTGAAGATGAATCATTTAATTGAAGAAGAGAAATTAAGTTGTGCGAGTACATGAGGCATTTCGTAATAAATTTATTATCTAAGCACTGCTTGCTATTGGTATCTGGGAATCACCCCATTTGATTTTATCTAATTTTCATTGATTGATAATAATAATAATAATAATAATAATAATATTGCATGTCTTTATTTCCCAATATATAATACAAAACCATTGACACGTGACACATTCTGTTTAATTGACAAATTATGATAATTAAAAAAAAAAAAATAACAAAAGATACGAAAATAGTAACACAGGAATCTAACTTATCCTCAGCTTTTCCTCTCATACCATAAAATATAATCAATTTATTAATCAAATAGAAAGTAAAGAGAAAAAATATACAGATTGATCAAATTGAGTGCGCACCATTGCCATCTATGTTATTATTGATTCTAGAGAGTAGGTTAAATAAGCAAAGTGTAAGTATTTTTAACGCTGATTAATATGCAGCATACAGAAAAAAATTCATGACATTTGCGAGAAATTTTGAAATTTATGTATTTTTTTAAACGAAATACTCTGTATATTATAAAAAAAAATTGAAAGATATTTTAAGCTATGATGTAAAAGTTTTGTTTGTCTTAACAGGATGAACGAAATTGCAAAATAAGTTAGTTAGGAAAGTTCTCCGCGAATTGGATGAAAGAACAGTCTTAAGAGCTGTCCAGAATGTACTCAAGCAGACACGAAAATGTATTGAGGAGGAAGGTGACGTCTTTGAGAATTTACTTTCTTTTTTCAATCTAATTTCAATGACGATTATCAATGATAAAAAAGTCATTACATTAAGAATTGTGACAAATTATGCACAAAAAAGGAAGTGATAACCTAAATAAAAGAGTCCTACAAGCATCTTCTTTCAATGAATGATAATCTAATGGTCATTCGATTATGCCCATCACTAGTTTTAATGATAAATACTCCTATTAGATGTTAAATGTACCAGATTAATAGGTTATGATTGTATCTACTGTACTATTTGTACCGAATAAAGATTGTTACTGGCGTGAAATAGAAAAAGCGCAATCTATATGATAATTTCTATGATACACAAATTAAACGAGTTTGCTATATAGAAAATAGTAGCAAAGCGAGGATTAGATTTGGGAAAAGACAATTTCACTAAAATTTACAAAGATTTTACCTCCACCAGTATGTAAGTTCTACATAATGTATTTTAATTTTTGGTTCTCGTGTGTAATAAAATGACAGGTAACTTAGAAAAATACTTGTAAACGTAAATAATACGTCAGAAACTGTAACGAAATGTTTTATTGCTTATGGTATCTATACTATTTTTAATAAATTTCTTAATTTCGCAATAAAATAAGAATTAGTGTACATATTTACAGTCAAATTCACGATAGCAATGTGAAAACACCACTGCCTAACATTTCTCGTTCAATTAGCGTGTCCATACACATTCCCAACCTCAACTGGCATTATCGCATGTTATATATGATTTTACAAATCGTTTGTGAAATTTATACTTTAATTATTGGTCATAGCTCAACAACCATGGACATATAAAATCACATGAAAACTTTTTTCTACGGATTTTTATTTTTCTCCGTTAAAAAAATCGTATTTCTGATACATGTTGAATGTTGGTTATATTAAATAAATACATAATTATGTAGTTACTAACAGGAATGTGATGATTCGACCATAATTTCTAATAATCACAGAAATTTATTAAAAAACAAATTAACCACAGCATGCAAAGTAATCAACCACTATTTCCTCCAATTAGCACAGAAAATTTAAACATATATGCATATGAAAAGTTTAAAATTCCATTACAGGATATGTAATACAATTATCGCATTATACAACTTTCATTTCAAACCGTTTTCTGCAATATAAATCTTTTATTATAACTCGATGCCTACATTAGATAAACTACTAGAGATAATATAATACCACGGATATGTCTATGCATTAAATGATACTGTAAATTCTGTACACACCCATGCTTTACTTTGCAAGGTTGTTATTTTACCTCATTTACGTAACATCACTCACGTAATAGAAAATAAACTTATAAAGGGAATTTATAGTTTTATTTTTTAAAATATTAATTAAAGTTAAATTTAATTATGGAGCCAATAATACACTATATAGAGAGTACAATAAGATTTGAAGAAGTTGCCATTAATCAACTTTCTAAATCAAACCAAAATACTATGTATATACGAATGCAACAATGGAAAAGTACAGAAAGATTTTGTTTATCTAGACAAAACGCAAATGCCAGGGATTAAGGTAAGTATACAAATAGTGAACAAAGAATAAATATTTATGTGTACATATTATTAATATTGATAACAAATATAACAATACAATACTACATATTGTTTTAGTATACGATTGCAATTACCAAACAAACTGGAATTGTTTATATTTAAAAAACGAAAGATAATCATACTTCATCCAATTTGACGACGAATAAAATCGCCTTATTATGTTTATAACTTCGGCATTGTAAAATGTTTTACGCGTAGTGTTTGAATTTGCACGTGATTTTTCTCCCACCTATTTATTACTTATGTATAGTACCGGATACAAGATATATAGATGAAAATCTTTGTACTGTAAGTTATTTACTGATATTAATTTTGCAGAATTGTAAACCTAATATGTGTAATTAGGTTTACAATTCTGGTGCCGGATCTCTAAAATCTTGACGATACTGATTGACCGTGTAAGGGCATACTGATTAAAATGCATAGGAAATCTTGAAATCGTATATAACGTAATATTCGCAAGCATTGTGTTTATTTGTAAATTCTTATTTAGCTATCTTTTCAAGAAAGTCAAACATAGCAATTAATATTATTTCTGATTTTACTTTAAACAGTTCGCAAACAGTATGAATTGAAAATCAGATTATTAACAAATTATTTTTATACCGCTAGGCATTCTACCAGGATCGACAATGAGTCCATTACAGTTCACTCCTTGCGTCTGTGATATTTTCAGTTAACTTTGTGATAAATCTTAAGTGCAAATGTATACTGACGGTACACTAGTACTGTTATTCACCTACCCTCTGTCTAATTTCCTAGCACATCTCCACGAAGCTTACTATGTAGCCGAAAGTGACAAATATATGTATGCTTCCTTTAAATGCTTCTAAATCTGGCATTAGTGCCTATTTCCTTTGATACCAATGTTACCAAAATTAATGAAAAAATTGTTTTTGAGGGTGTCGAAGAAAAAAAAATACGCAGTATATCGTACATTGAATAACAGGTGCCATAGAAAAATCCCTTAAAGAATGAAAAATATGTTTAGTGTTCTTTTTTGTATGTTGCTCAAAAACATACAAACAAGTGATGGAAAGTTATGAAATTAAAAAGACGTCTACCAACTGCAGCCTTTGGAATTATAAGATTCGGGTTAATAACAGTGGCGGCTTGTGAGTTATGAAAGAGGGTGGGAACAATATAAGAACTTGCCTATTTTTTGTACATAAAATCCATTCTCCTATTTTCCATGGTGGAAAAGACGTTTATGACTTTGTTGTAAAAATGCCTTCGGTCGATCTTCTGACATTGTGCTTCCCAGAAAAGTTTTAATGCGTTTGAGGGTGGAAAAACATCGTTCACATACTGCTGTCGACATAGGGATTGTACAAATATGTAATATCCAACAGTTTATATGTTTCCGTCAAAACATTTTTTAAGTTGATGTGTGTTATGAACACTAAAAGCGGCAAAACACCACCTACATCTACGTCACACATGTCCTCGCGCTCATAAATTACTGAAAGTTCACTTTTCAATTTTACGCTGTCCAACATAGGATAAGATTTCACAGATTTTTATGCACATAATTAACCGACGCGAAATATGACGATTTTTTTTTTTCACATCTTCGTTGTACTTAATTTTATGTCGCAAATAAGCATTGTCTAACTATTCAAGTATGCCCACTTTGCCTAGAACATTAAAATCCACGCTGCATTCATGTGACGAAACGGAATTTTCGTGTGTCTTTGCCCTCTCTGCGATATGCTTTAAATCATTTAACCCTTGTTTATTCCACGCACTGACCTCTTTCTTTAAAATTAAGCAGCTAAAACAAAATAGTTTATTTGTTAGTGAACATCCGCACATCCACTCATACTTTTATTAAATACTTTATTGTAAGTTCGAATTTTACTTGTGGAAGTGTAGTTTATTTGAAGATCAAGAATATGCCTTTCTTTCTCTTTAATTAAAAGTTTTTCCTCAAATGAGAGCGGGTTTTTTTTTAAGATTTTGCACTCAATTAACTTCCATCATTAATAATAAACGTCACTTCAAACCTTTGAAATCACACATGCGCGGTACGCGTTGAAAACGATGCAGTCGCAACGAAAGCAAGACGTTAACTGGGGACACGGGATTGCGTGCCCCGAAGCGACCGTATAAGCCGCATATAGCAAAAGATAACGAGCCGTCCGATTGAATTCTAAAATAGGTTACAATCGGAAAAAGTGCCCCGGAACATAGTTTTGAGCGTTCGCATATGTGCTAGTGTCTGTTGTGCGGAAGCAAACTTTGATACCATCGTTATAAAAATACGTAAAAATAATGAAATAAAATAATGCTTGGAGTTACATGCGAATTTCTTTCTGTGTTTATCTTGGTGGTTGGGTGGGCACGTGCCCTTGTGCGCTTTAGTACCAGTCGCCACTGGTTAATAATATTTAGTTAGTAATATTACAATGTTAAAGTTTTTTTCTAAGAAACAAATGTTTCCGTTAATATTCACGTAAAATGTTTTGTACATTTATCCCCATTGAATGCGGAAAATTATCCAAAAAAGTCATTTTTACCAAGAAAAATTACCTAATTTTTTTTAGTGTGTGGGTGATTCTTTTTAACACATAATTCTGAATTAATTCCAAGCAAGTTGTTTCGGATATCCCATGTTCAAATTGTAGCAGAGTGCGTAACAGATTTAAAAGCATTAAAAAAATATGAATTAATACCACTTACTAATAATCAGTATAATAGTTCTAAAATAACAAGAAAAAAGAACCTATTTTTTTGTGAGTGTATTGTATTCTTTTGGATTTGTAGTATGTTGTAGTAATAACTTTATCATCACACTGTATATAAAACTCTTTTAGAAATAAAAATTAGTCAAATCTATGCAAGGGTTAATTTCACTACCTCATCCAGTTATAGTCTTTGTTAAACACTTATTCAAAATAAAATATAACTTGCATTTGCCCTGCTCTGATGGCACTCCAAGGAAATGCTGCAACAGTTATCTGAGAATACTACTGATTTTTTTAGTAGTGAAACACCTAAATGCAATCGCCAACTGGCAGCGCAATACTTTCACCAATCTTCCCGATGCAACGCCATTTTCTCTAGGAAACGATAAGAGGATTTCGCCGGATTGTCTATCGAGATTGCGTGTCAAGACGCGAGGTCGTAGAATCGACGGAGTGTTGCAGTCGGGGAACGGGAACAATTTTACTGTTACACTCGCGGCTGCACATTCGCTCCGGTGAAGGTAGATACAATAGAATAGAGATAAAAAAAAGTGATTCATCGATTGCCATCGCGCGTTTCGCTCGATAGCGTTTTCCTCCATAGAAACAGGCTCAGCTCAACCTTGTTTTCGGTAATTACGATCAGCCGTGACGTAACGAAACGGAGAGAAGTATGCCGCGGATAATACATCGGGGAAATGATTGGTTATTTAGCCCGATTTAGGAGCTAATATGACGGCTGCGACTTTAATCGAAGCCATGATCGTTTCGAGAACCGCGCAAAAGCGCTGTTCTATATCTTTGATCGTTACTGAAAGCTATTCTAGCGTCAATTAATCGTTTTAGAAATCTGTTACCTTGTGTGTCACTGTAGATATTTCATGGTTGATATGGTTTTGTACACCAAAGCCGTCAGAATTAACAGGAATTACGTATCAATGAAGATAAAAAAAACTCCACAGCTGTAGTAGTTATACAAACAAAAACAGCGATTATTAGCAACGTTTAGTATTTTGTGAAATAAAGATTAATAAATATCACAACGTCGAATTATTTTTTCAATAATATAGTATGTACTTAAAGGCGAACAAACATTTCAGGCACATATGTATTTACATGGGACATCATATCATCCACAGAAAGTGTTTTGTGTGTGAATCAAATAATTGGGCCTTCTTTATTTATTAATGCTTATAACTTCCAATACGTTGGCTTTGTATTTGATTTTTTATTTGTTGCTGTGGAACTTAGTGGTGGATGAGTACTAGTAAATCTGGACAATTAGGAGTATAAAACTTTAGGTTACACAAACGATCTTGTCATTCCGACCCAAGCAAAATTTAACAACGTAGTATGGGATAAGATGCAGACTGCTCTACAAGTTGTACAAAAATGGACAGGGAAAGGGGGCTCTTAATATTAATCCCTCCAAAAGGACCATAATATTAACGACAAGGAGGGAGTTAGATGGTTCGCTAAAGCATTGAAGTGAAGAAATAAAGCTGTCAGAGGAAGTTTTCCTTTTCGACTCCAAGCATCTGAATCTTAAACCCAGAGTACAAACAACGTTTATGTTGGCTATACAGGTATAGAATGGCATCATTTTAAACGCACGTTTCCATACAAAATTAGTTACACGCTCTCAAATCGTACTGATCATCAGGGAATTGTACGGCCCACTTCCTTCCTTCCCAACGGTAGACGTTGAGCCACACCTGACCTCTGCATTCACAAGCCCGCTTTCGCGGAGTAAACATTTCAGAGTTATTACTTGGAACACTTTTACCGATAATAATATTGCACCCCATTCATGTTACATGCTACAATGCATATTTTCTTAATATTTATAATATAATAAGAACTAAGTGCTACTTATTGTTTTTCCATACTAGCGGTTGTGCAATAAACATGCCAATGTAGGAACAAGATATCCAAATAAATAAACTTTGGATAACAATCAATACAATACAAAGATTTGCAACGTACGTTCTAAAATAAAATATTTAAAAGAAAAAAAAAGGGATCTTATAATATCAATTAAAAATATACTTCTAAATGTTAGAGAGAATAGAGATGCTTATAAGAAAAATAAATCAGAATAATCCGCAAAGTTTTTAAAATTAACTAAAACTATTATTTTAATTTAGCGAATTCCCGAACAAACGCCTGTGCCTCTTTTTGCCTAGCAATACCCCATAATAATTGCATGTACACTGCCCGACAAAATTAATGTCGTCGTCCACAATGAATTTTCGTATTTTCCTATCTGATTTTTACAATTGCCAAGTGTTTTACATGTAAGTACCTCAACAAACATCCTACCTGCAGAAGCCGATGGCATCCAAACGCGCACCTGTTTAAACGATAGGCAGTTTTGGGAATCATTACGCTATAGACGACATTAATTTTGTCGGGCAGTGTACGTGCAAAAGTGTTTTAGTAGTTATACTTACTGGTGTCAGCATATTTTTTTTGCGTATGTCATTAAGGGTATGCGTCGTTCATAATGTCATAAAAGATTAGCAGCGTCAAATCGGGACGTCCAAGAGATCATGCTATTGCGGTTCTTATGCTTATACGTTCATTACAGAGAGCTTTTTTGCAAAAACAACTGTGAAGCCTTTAGTGTGTAAGAATTGTTTGTCATTATGTTTTGACAATTGGTGACACAACATGTGGAAACACACTTGCGTATAATTTAAGATTGTTGCTACAGTTGAGACTGGGCTATTTTGAAAAGCAGATATAAAACGGCAAATTTTCCACAATTAATTATTTTTCTCCTTTTATTCGTATTTGTAAGATAACATTGTACCGAAAATAATTTAAAACAAAGAATTAAGAAAAAAAAAAACAAAATAGAATAGCCAAAAAGATTATGAATATTTTAAATGAAAAAGAAATAAATAAAAGGTCGAGGTGAGAAAGCACAGTTGATAGCAGCGAAGACCTACATTCATCAATGCCGCTAGATTAGTACTGAGCGCTTGTAGCATTTGGAAAGATTGCGGCCAGGAGTGAAGAAGGGCAGTGGGCGTGGTTTTCCACCCTCACTGCAATGCGTTTGGCAACTAAGGCGAGTTTTTATGCATAGGTTTATTCTCCTATTATAAATGTTCACTGGCCGAATAATATGTATATGGAAACATGGGATACTATGGCGCTCAAGATCAAATATGATGTACTGGAGATACACCATGCTGGTCAGATCTCTGGTAGGCATGGTGAACAAAGATGCAGCAACAAACTATTATAAGTGAACTTAACAAATTACAGAGACTTGCGAGTATAGGAATATAAGGAGCAATGAGGATCACTTGTACAGCAGCAATGGAATGCTTCCTTGACCTCCCCCTCTCCATTTGATCATAATGGGGGAGGCAAAGATGGATTATTGCAGGTCGTAAGACCTACTAAACGGTACATATACATAGGAGTGGGACACAATAATATTGCCAATTATGTGGAAGGCAACCTTTTGGAAATGAGATCGGATAACATGATTTCGACATACCCATTAATAGGAAAATCGAAGCGGGAATAATCTGGAATTGATCCAGTCTCTGTAGACAGATGGATCAAAATCTTTAGTAATTATGATTCATCCGTACTGGGGTTGAAATCTATAGTGAGGTGAGAAATACAACGATCACCTTTCCAACGGAAACATAAGCTACGGTTCTTCAGGGGTTTTCTTCATAGGTACGCCAAATTAAACTGTGCAACAGAAATCAATCAGAGAGCTTATAAAAAAAGGGGATCTGCATTGCAACAAACAACCGGGCGCTGAACCGTGAGATATAATCAAGACTGGTTTGGGAATGTATTCGTGAACTGAATAGCCTGACAGACCGCAATAAAGTTACTTTGCTGTGAGTGCTCGGACATTCGGCAATCGAAGGAAACGAAAAAACCGATGCGTTAGCAAGAAAGGGATTATCAGATTCACTTATAGGCCCAGAACGTGTTCTACGAGTGTCAAAGAGAAACACAAAGAAGAATGGATTAATTTGACCAGGTAACCTTATTTAAGGGACCATCAAAAAAGAAGGCTGAAGAACTACTACGGCTCAGTAGGAATCATCTTCGTTTCGTAACAGATCTCCTAATAGGACGCTGTATACTGAAAGGAGACCTACAGAAAATTGGGATCAACACTGTAGGCTGTGTAATGAGATGGCAGAGAACGTATACAAGGCTCTGGACGCAAGAAGACCATTTTTACCAGGATATGGACTCTGGCTAGTATAATAAATTAATGCAGAGGCAATTACTTAGTTTTCGACAGTTTAAAATCTAATAAATATTGATTACGATTTAATAATTTATCTTTTATTGAGTACAGACTGGGTTTTCAAAATTCCAAGAATCTCAATAATAAAGTATCCTTATTTACAAAAAAAAGCCGAAAATGTTATTAAGTTAAGTTATATTAAGCTGTATGAAATCAATCCTATAGCCATTTTAGCCCATGTAATGCATTTTTTTTAAGTCACACTCTATGCACATTTACATCTGATCTGCGCAATACAGGTAATTTATTGAGACAAGTAATAAAAAACGTAGATGAGTGGTGAATTTCTGATCTTTAGATGTTTTGTGTTGCTATCAAGAACTATTGAAATCTGCGTGAAATGTTACTTAATAATATTAAATCTTATGAAGATGGTGGATTTGGATAAAAGAAATATATACAAAACTTGCAACAGTATCGAGCCATGATACAGAAAACTAATAAGTTACGTTAAATCAGTTATAATATTTCTGTGTGTCCTCTATTTCCATCCGTGTAGATAATGGTTTTACGCGAAACATTACTAATAGCATTAACTATGAAATGCATGTTCGGTAATAACGTTTTCAAGACGGTTTTTAATGCGGAAACGTCGTTCTTGATAAACCTTGGAAATCACATATTCCAAAAGGAAAAAAAAAAACACTGTCATGGTATTGAGGTCATATCACGATGTCTTTTGTTAAAAATACCAACTGCTTCCCTGGGTGGCGTTAAGTTATATAATTTTATATATTTTGTTTTCCAAAGAAAGCATGTAAAAGTATACAAAATTAAGCATACAAATTAGTATCATAAATACGGTAAATGTCACTGCCCAGAAGTGAAGCATGCGTTAATTTGCTTCACTAATTTTGAGAAAAAAAAAAAAAAAAAAACTCGCCGAACCTAATAAGCGGAAAATACCTGTCTGTTATTTACACGTAATTTCCGGTACTTACAACTCAAACCTGGAGGGGGGATTTATATAAAATAATTTGTTATCTTTTATAAAGTTAGGTAATCGTCATTATAAAGGTATTTTTATTAATTTGCAGCTAATGAATAAAATTGAATAAAGGAAACCCAGAGTCTTAAAATCCAAGATCTATTTTATATTTTTACAAGTACAATTTAATCAGTTCTTACAAACTTATCGGACTTCATGTTCCAATGAAATTATAACGGAAGTTGCACGTCATTTGCGGGTACTTTAATGTACCTACTTTGTTATAACTGTTCTGACAAATTTACATAATTACAAACAAATTTAATTACCAATAAAAAGTAGCAAGTCAGACTGCTGACTGCAAAGCGCAATATTTTTCCCAGACTATAATTGAAATCTACATACTTTTTGTAAATGTTTTGTATAAGATTAAATTGTAAAGCAAGTAAATAAATACACTGATTGTGTCTGATGTGTGCTCAGATTACAATTAGGCGCCTGATACCTTTCTTTTTCTTAAATTTCCTCCAGTAATACAAGGTCAACGCCGTGTTGACTCACATAACGGTGTTACTAATTTAATTTCAAATTATATCTTATTGGTTATTTAAATTAACAAGCTATTCACTAATTTAGTAATATACAGTTACTTTTTTTTTGAAGTAGGACTAATAATACATGGTGACCCATTTATTATAACTCAACAATAACTCTTCATCTGAACTTCAGTTTTTATTAACGCCTTCTATACATATTCTTTGCATAAGTGTTTGTTTAGAGGAAGTTTTTCTATTGTAAGTAAGTATATTCATAATTAATAATTGCACATGCCGTTAGTTAAGATAAAAGGAGGTACATATTTATTCGCAATGTGTAGTTTCTGTAGTGTGTGAAATAGGTTGCAGTAATAATGCTATATTATAAATCCAATATCCCTATGGGGAAAAAAACACGGTATCAGACTTAAAAGTTGAATAATCTACAATGATCTGTAAACCCTTAAAATTACATATTTTATATTGTTTTCTTTGTACATACAGCGCCTTAGAGCTTAAATTATGCAAACGTGAAATAAATGAGCAAAGATTGCAAGTCTAATATCGACGTATGTTCGGTTAAACGCTCGAATTTTCATCGTTTACTAGCTTAATTGGTAAAGCGTTCGTCCGGCAAACGAGGGATGTAGGTTCCAAGCCTGCGAGAGGAGAAAAAATTTTCTTAGGAAAAATTCCTCCTAATTATTACAGTTAAAAGCAAAAATTCATTAATTTGTGAAATAAATGAGTTTATTTAAATAATGATCAAAACATTTTTTTTATTTTAAAACCAAAGTAACCACAACTGGTGTATTATTGTTTACTAAAAATAAAATCAAGGGGTTTATTCAACTATATGTTTTCTGGTAGCTAAGAGAATGAAAACAATACCAGATTCATGCTTTGCCACTTCACAGGAAAATTTATAAAACACATTTCTTCCAAAGTTTCATTTTAATATTATGGGGAACCACGTTGGGACTCTATTACAGCTTCAAGTCTAGCTGGCATCGATTTTACCAATTTTCTCCTATAGTTTGGTAAAATGTTCCTCAAATCTGACAGCAGCACTATTTTAAAGACATTTTTCCGAGACACTATCCGTTCCTAAGTTATCTTTAAGTTTCCTCTACAATTGTTCTCCAACCTTTAAGTCTGGTGATGATTGTGCTGTTGTTTTAACTACTCTTGGCCAATTGTAAAACAAACAATTTCTGATAGGTGCATATTTTGGGTCGTTGTTCCTATAAAATTTAAAAATACCTGCAGTCCTACTTTTTCAACATTCCTTTTATAATATTTAAGTATCTATGTGACATTCTATCTTTCCTTCTATAAGATGTAAATATCCTACACCTGCGAGCGGTATGCAACCTCATTCCATAGTTTGCACCATGTTTAGCAGCAGCGCGAAAATACTTTTGAGAAGCTCCTTGTTTGGCTCCCTTCACACAGCAATTTTAACAACTGATGCAAATAGGTTTATTATGCTCTCATCGGTAAATATTACGGTATTCCAATAGCCAATTTGAACAAATTGCAATCGCACACAATAGTTCTTCTTGTTGATTTAAGGTTTGTTTCTCGTTGTTCGCCTTTGTAAATCAGCTTTACGCAGAACTCTACGTATTATTCCTTGGCTATTAGCAACCCTATATATTTTTTTATAAACTGTTTTTGTTTTTTAAATATATTTATTGGTCAATTTGAATAGTTTCATCAATATTTTTGGGCCCAACCTTCGCCTTTATGAGCGCAGCAATTCTTTGAGGCACGCTGCGAACAAGTTTTGCATACTGTTCCGCGTCTATGGTACTCCATTCTGAAGCAGGGCCTTTTTACGGCCTGGTTTGGATGTAATGCTGTGTTTGTTGGCCCTGCGCTTTAGAATCCCCCAAAGAAGTTCAATGGGACTCAGGTTTGGGTATTGGGTAGGCCAGTCCAACAAGACAACGTTGTTGCCACTAAACCAACGCATTGTGGTCGCTGATTTGTAACAAGGGGTATTGCCTTGTTGGAATTTGACCCCACCCAAATTGGTGTCATCGAAAATGCCTGTTAATGAAGACCATAGCACACACTCTAACATGTGAATATACTTTTCGCTGCTCATAGGACCTTCACAAACATTTCGGCGACGCCAGCGGCAGCCATGGATCCCCAGACCATCACGCTTCCATCTTCGTATTTAACAGTGGCTACCACACTATCGGGGTGGTATTCTTCGCCAACTCGACGCCTCACAAAAGTCATACCTGGATATCAAAATCGATGAGCTCAAAAATTGGTAAATAATTGAAAAATGGTAGAAGCAAGTAAGACAAATCATTGCATTTTTGATAATTTCTTGTAAGTAAAAAACTTATCTCAATGTTTGATTTATCTGACCCACACTACGTTTCCCCAATCTTGCTCCGTAAAGTATTAATGTCGTAGAGCCCACTGTAAGCGATTTCTTTTATTGTTGTCCGTGCGCCACAGCTTCTTTGTAGTTTATAAACCTCTTAGGTCTGCTTCTACAAGTCTTCTTCTCACAGTACGAGCGTTAACGGATTTTCCAGCTTCCTTCGACAAAACTGCTGCGAGCCCGAAGCTTTTCTGTGACTTTTAAGCGATTCGCGGGCAAATTTTTGGTCTTGGCAATCAGAAGTCACACGTTTTTTTCCTGAGTTCGGTCTCATTGAATCTTCTAACTGCAGATTGCACGGCACACCGCCAAAACTTTACCAATTTGCATATTTCCACTTGGGACTTCCGTGTTAATGTAAAATTTGGATTTTCACATAAGGTAAAGTCAGGTAAGTGTGTAACCGGGGCAAGTGTGTAGATTGGCTACATTTATTTTTAAAATTAAAATAAGGATGTCCTCTTTTATATTACTAATGTACTAATAGTTCTACAAATAAAAAATCACATCTGCTAACGTGTAATAACTTAGATATCTTGTAAATTTGTCATACCTTATTAAAAATGCATCAGTATAGTATTACACACTTGGCCGAACTAAAGGATAATGCTATTAATATATAAAATGAAGAACGATTACAACACTGACCCCATTTTGCTGGGTAAGGTGTGTAGTATTTGGCAGTGTTAAAATTTCTTTTTTTTCTTAGTAAAACCGTTTGATAATTATAAAAGACGTATCTATTGAAGGCTTACAACTGGGCATATATTACGTACTTCTATGTGTAAAATTTATCAAAATGTCTTATTATGTGAACAGTGTTACATTTTCATCACACTATGCAATTTTTACTACACACTTACCTGACTTTAACTTATTCTGTGTTTGTAAGCTCACTGGATATTGGTATTTTGAAAAAACAAAAAAAAATGTGTTGAAGTCATATAGCCGCAGGAGAATGCTTCTTCATTCAAATAATAAATAATAAAGCAGAACTGTTTGAAATTTTTATTGAAGTTTCAAAAACGCACATGTTCACTTTTAGGAGATGTTTTATAATCTACCTGATCAAGTTTTTTTTTTTATATTCAATGTAATACTTTATGACGACATTTTAAATTTAGTTTACATTGCCAATTGTTTATTGTATTTTTTGGTCATATTGGTATTTTTAGCGGTGCTTAATACTTTTGGTCAAGGCAGTAGTTTCTAGACTGCAGTAAACTAATACGTTTTATTTTTTTATTTATAATCTTAATTTATGCCGTCCTTATTTTTGGATTTTTCTAACCTCTGAAATAATCTACTGTTCATCTTTCTGTTAGTTAAAGTTTTATCAGTAGGTGTTCTATATTTATTATGCACTCGGTGCCCTTTATTGTCACGTTTAATAGTGAGTTGCACTATTGTACTGTACTTTTGTTAACAATTTTTTGCAATATTTCGTTGACTTATTATTCCTTTCAGAAACTATTGAATGCTTATGTTTCTTGGATTCGTTTCTATACCTAGTCGATAATTGTGATGTTTTACAAATGTTTGTGCATTCGTAACTTCGGGGAATCACCAACTATCTTAGGGCAGCCATTCATATGCGCATCATATGAACCGAGAGGTAGCAAAACATGACCCGGTGTTTTCATTCTGTTCGCTACCAGAAAAATAAAATATTGCCAAACTCGCTGGTTTTACTTTTGATAAACAATAATGTATCAGATATTACTTTAGTTTTGAAACAAAATCTTATTTTGATTATATTATTTGAATAAACGCATTTATTTCACGACTGTATCATGTAAACTTGCAGTCACTGTACTTGCTACGAATAAATCGATAGTCTTTTTTTTTATAATGTGAGAAGCTTGTTTTATTGCATATCGGGTGTGCTCTGGTGTAACCATGTGAATATGATAGAATATGTAATCTGCGCTAGCGCAGAAGCTAATAGCGATCGAAATCGATACACAAAGTATTTGCACTACACTCACAACCGATATTTCATACTAAATATTTTAACCATGCTTTTTATTCTTGCGTTTATGCTAACATCAAAAAGTTTGTGCCGAAAAGTTAAATAATCCTTTGATTATAAAGCCACGTTTGTGCAATGATTTTAGGTCCAGGCGATTAAAAAATATCTATAGTCACGAGGATTTTTAACCTTCCTTTCTATTTACCTCCTGTTGGAGTGTTTTGCGCGATTGTTTGCTTACGATGTGCCCGCGTTATGTGTGTTCATAATGAGTCATTCGCCGTGTAGAGGAAAGCCACTATTGCTAGGTTATATAACGCGATCAAGGACAAAACTATCTGTCGGTCACTTCGACCGTTTTGCCTTGTATTACGGTGCAGTGATGTGGAGATTAGCTGGTAGTTTATAATACAATAAGAGCAGAAATATTCTCATAGCATCAAACTAAAATCTTTTAACCGTAATGGATAAAGTCTGCAGCATATACAAATGAAACCAGCAATATGCATCAGTAAATTGTCTTGTTTAGTTCTAGGAAACCGCTGTTTGACGTTACTAATCGATTCCATTGTTTGTGTATAATTATGTTAGTCATAATCATCACGGTACCACGAACGAAAACTGAGCCTCAACTCCGTTTGGTGCAAGGAACGAATTAATTAACTATATACAGCATTACAAAGGGAAATCCAATAACAACAAGATTATGGAATGGGGAAATAAAATTACAGATCGTGTTAAAATTAGCATACAAACTGTAATAATAATGATGTAACGCAAAATATTATAAAACAAACAAAAATGTGGAATTTTACGAATTGCCGGAAAAATTACCGAAATTGTAACAATTTTACCCTACAATTAAAACAATATCGTATACTTAACATTTAAACTTAAACTAATTAAGATTCTGTGAACTGGTTAATTTCGTTAGGATTAGAATCAGATATCATTTTATTGTTTTTCTGTTTCATAGGTTTTAGATTTTATTGTTGACAATTCGGTTACAAATTTAGCATTAGAAAATGCACATAACTTGAAATTTATTTTCAACCATTAATCGAAGCCATGAATTCTGGTAGGTGAAGTTAAGAATTTTTAAAATTCTAAAAATGAAGAGGCAGTTCTTTAGAAAAAATATTTTTCATTTTTTTTTGGAGGTTCTCGAACCATCATTATCACTATGTATGTGCATTTTTAAACACGCTTTCTTGCATAAGAAGAAATATATTATGACAGAACACGTGCAGTGGATGAATTTATAAACCGACATTACTGATATCGTTGGGGGAAATCCATAATCTTGGTAAGAAAATAAAATAACTAACGCGCTGTTATTTGAAAATTAAATTTTTATTGGAAAAAACACTTTTTTCTTCGAAATATACATGCTAGACCCCTATGCCCAGCAAATAACATGAAATTGCCTCGTCTTCATCCAAATCATATGAACAAATCCCAAAACCATCGTTACTGAGTTTTGTTGTGCGCCATCTTTCGGTCACTTGATGGTAACATCGGTAGATAGTACGCCAATGTCAGTACCACTCTCCGATAGTTACAAAATGCGAGGGATACCCAGAAAATAAGTAGATGCGCTCGCAAATTTCTCAATTATGCATTGCATGATCATGATTGATCTGTTGAAATTTAGAAATTAGAAAATTTAGTGTAGGATTGTTTCTAATAAACATTGTAGTATACAGTTTGAAAATGCTTTAACAAAGGTGACTTATATATGCGTCACCGAGAATTTTGTTTAAAAAAATTGATTTCCCACCTCAAAGACCGCTAAAAGCAATATGCAATAGCACTTTAACATAATTTTAGTGTCAGACGGAACAAAAAAATATGTTGTTTTAACCGCAGAATGTTAAAATTTCAACATAAATGTTATATTGATTTTATAACCAATTTTTTTTTCTCAAAATTACTGAATATGTATTTTGTTCAAACAAAATGAAATAATAAAAAACGTTTTGTTAAACCAATGGACGTACTTTTCTGAGTGCGACTATAAAATTTGATATATAAAGAATTACAACGTAACCAATATACTTATTTTTGACATAAGATTCAAAATTCATCTCGAATTTGTTAACAGTGGATATAACGCAACGCTCTGTGAATTTTCATCAACATATGTCACGAAAATGACGATTGAACCTTCTAAAAATACATGGCAGAACTATCTGTTAACGTGGATAGTTACATAAGATGAATGAAATTGATGTATGTAGTTTAAAGTAATACCCTGCCGGTGACATTTTAACGGGGAGGAGATTAACCTGTCAATGGAAGCGCCCGGCAGATGATAAATGGCGCGCTGTAAGCGCCCTTGTAAAGCTTTGGTTCTACCGCTTGCTTGTATTCGCCGGGCCCGGGAAAAAAAAGGTAATTATCATAAAGGTCGTGCCCTGTTTTTAAGGATAAAATGACTACTGTTACTATTCTACACAAGCCCTTTGAAATAATTTATGAGAATTCAATGATAACAAAAATAAAACTTTTAATTACCTTTATATTATTTTGTGTAAGTATTATCTATGTTACAGCTCTAAATTTCGTACTTTGCCGCATTGGATTTAATATTATATAATTTATGTAATTAGTATTAAGAATATGGTTAACTTTTGTGTATTTATCTCGTACGTAGTATGTATTTTTTAATAGTTTAACTTTTTTTGCATTTCAGATGAAAACCTGTGTTCCACAATGTGCCAAATTGTCGATAATTTAATTTCAATTTAAATTTTTAGGCACATTTTTAGTGAAAGTATTTGATATAAATCTTTCAAGGTTATCAATTATTTAAGCCTTATTTACAATTTTAATACCAAGTTGTTTATTTTGCCTACTTTAGAAAAAATATAATACGTCCTGATAAAAAAATTTCGAAAGCGGTATAGACGAGATGTTAAGCTTCAAAATCTTTATGTGCAATTAAAACGGTGAAGCACTCACAATTAAAAAAACACACCATGCATTGATTCAACCAAAAAATGGTAAATTTAACAACGATTTTTGTTTAAATACGGCAAAGAGGCATTTTTATTTGAACGAACATAAAGATTAATGTTAAGTTATTTTTGTTGATTGAAGAATAGAATTTGGTTGAATTAAACACCGATTTGTGTTAATACAAATACATCTAAGTGTCCATTCAGTGCATGAAATATGTTGATCCAACAGTGAAATTGATTATATTTATCATAGATGTGTTGGCATTATAAAATATTGTATTGATGCGAACACAATTCTTGTATTAGTAATAATTTCTAAAATCAACAAAATTTATTGTAAAACTAAACAATTATTTTATTTATTCTGAATATACTTTTTATTTAAAGCAAATTTTTTTGATGTATTTCTAAATAAATACAATTATCAATCTAACCTAAAATGCCATCCTATAATACTCAACACTATTTTTTTGTTGCATCAAATGGAAATCTTTAGTAATTACCACTTTCGACTACCAATAATTACAAACTACAATTGTCTCCTATGCAATGAGTTGCGTTGTGCACCTTCTTTTGGCCAAGTGACAGTAGAGTCACAGTTTAAACAGTTAGGCCAACGGATGAGTTATCGGGGTCAATATTTCTAAGCCTAACTTCACTTCAAACAACAGTCTCCTAATATGGCGGTTTGTTATTGTTTATATTCGTACCTACATAAATTAGTTAACTCATCCGTTTAATCTACATGATTTACTTGTTTTATTTATTTATTTTATTAGTTTTAAATTATCCCTAATTAATGATAAAGGTGTATTGTGTAAAAAGATAAGTAATGCCATAACATTTACATACTTTGATATATTATATTGTTAGGCTTAAGTGAAATAACTCAAAAAACCGCGAAAAAGAATCAAATAGCTATTGTCAATTCGCTCTTACAAGATAAATTCTGATATTACGATGTCGCAGTTTCTGGATGATTCGAATGAATCTAGTATATAAAAGGTCAAAGAAAAAAAGCACATGGATAAGAAGAACTATTGTCGTTTGCAGAGGTTTAGGTCACATTAAGAAATTTATTGTTAGATACTCATTGTAAACCGTATCGCTATTTATCACAACTGACTTAACTTAATGCATTTAATTTTATGTTCACTTTTTAAAATAATATCATGTTGGTCTAAACCGCATATACTAGGTATAAATTTAAATACATTTATTCACATTATAGACAATTCAATATTATATAGTCTAAGGCTGAACTCTATCCAAATTTCAAAATCTACAATAAAACTCTTCAACGAAGAGGTTGTATTTTCATTAAGTTATTTGAGAAAGAACCAGAATATATTTATTCCTGGAAGAATATTTTCTACTATATAAAGATATAAACAAAAGATTTGTTTCACAAAAAGGGAAGAATGTGAACTCAATATCGTAAACCTGCAAATTATTATCCTTAATCAAACATTATTTTACTAGAATCGTGTTTAGATACTAAACTGTTCAAAATATTTGCAACAAAATCAAATAAAAACGTTAACTTATGGATTGGGTAATCTATTTTCCTATTTCTTAAATATAAATTACTTCACATGTTTGGAATTTCCTGGCAACAGCTTTACAAGATGGCAGCTAGGCTTGAAGGTCATTCAAAACGGATCACAAAAGAACAAAGGATTTTGCAAATATAATTTGATGCAACAGTGTTTACAATGTCGTTCATAATGTTTATGTTTCAGTAACATTGAAATTTTAACAAGCATTTTATGATCATCTTACAACCAAATTCTTGTGAAATTACTATGTATTTGGTTCCACCAGAAGAAAATAACAAAAAACGTTTCGTTAAACCAATGCATGTATGTTTAATTCATAGAATACACTTACTAAACTAAACTTTAGATCAGAATTCTTTCATGTAGAGTAAATCGTTTTGTTCTAACGAGCCTTTTGTTTTAGATGGCTGTTTCTACACTCAACTGCTTTGTAAATAATTGAGAATCTGTTTGCACAGAAGCAAAGTCCTCTTTGATGGCCTAAATTTCTTAAATCGCTCGTAAGATATTTTTAGGAGATATTAGCTTGTTGTAAATTATTTTGTAATGGTTTAGAGATGGACTGATGAACTATTTTAAATATACTATTAGTAAGCATATTGATCACCAAAAGAAATTCGTAACGTTGAGGTATTTTCTTTTTACAAATACCAGCAAACATTGCCAGAAAAAAGACATTTGTGTTGCACTATTAAAATTTAAGTAAGCTTAACATTATTTCAACGTACTTAAACGTCTTTATATAGCGCGAAGATCGAAAGATTAAAGAAACAAAAATTCGACAAAGTACCGTTTTAAATAGATGCTATTCTAGTAATATCAGAGGTGAAGATGTAGATTTTGTACAAGTTGGCAGTAATTTTAAGTCATTTGAAAACGCTAATAAGGAGCTAATTGTTGTAGATTTCTTAACAAGTGCTTTAGATAAGAATAGCATTAATAAGGCTCATCAGTTTTCTTAGCGATAACATTTTCTTTTGTACACGAAAAAACTCGCGCCTTGCATTGATAGCAAATCGAAAATGAATCACAGCTTATTTACCTTATGAAATCATTTTTGATAGTAGACGTAAGATTCCCATGATAAGAATTCCATAATAAATCTGCATCTTTCATCATATTTATTAATGTATCACCTCACTTTCTATTATTTACTTTGCATTATCTTGCCGATGTTTGCTCTTAATCAATAAGAAAGCAAGGGTGAAACACCTATTTTTTATAGATGCGGGTACTTTATTAACACTCCCTTATCTAATCTAACAGGCAATATAAAGCTAGAATGGTTTTCTGTTTTGTAATTCCACTTTTAGCGTAAAAAATCCTTTTCGCAACATCAGCGCATGTTCACCGATCGAGCAACGCGTGCGGTTGGCCAGTTTTCTAGGTCGATTTTATACCTTTCAACGAGCGAAATCTGCGTATTAATCAGTTACAGGTGCAGTTATGTTGAGCGTGTAATTTAGTCCGCAAATAATGAATCCTTTGGTCGTGGGCGTATCGCAGGAATAAATAGTTTCATGTTAAAAAAGCACGGTTTGATTAACATATGAGTTGTGGTATGATTAGACTTATAGGTACAAAAAAAGTTTTTCTATCATATGCGTCCACTTTTAAAAATTAAAATCTATATAGCCTTGGTCTTATATTTATATGCTTCGGAAATATGTCTTGAAAAAATAGTAAATTGTGGTGCAAATTGTATTTTATTCTCAATTTAATAATTT